>CM040240.1:246333585-246698825 GCA_022545495.1 Chrysanthemum lavandulifolium
TTCAACTTTCAAACCACTCAAGTTCCTCTTAAAAGGACTTGTTTCATTCTCACGGGAACCGACATAATCTATCGATTGTCTCTTAGAGATTGTTGATATTGAAGTAGGAGACCCTCTCCTAGTCTCCGGCCACAGGATCCAAATATGCACAAATTGAGTCTAGAGCCACGAGATCATCAATAAATCTCATTAGGACACTTTCAATGAAGACTCTCTCTTTCACACAATGTGGAAAGAGATTATATCTTGAGTCCCACGATTATCCTTGTGGTATTGCGGAACATCCGAGTGATGTGTTTACATATTCACAATGAAGATGGAAAGCCTTCCGGAGCCAACATCAATCAAGCTCTGGTAGGTGGCATGAGATCTATTATATAGATCAACCATGTGACAACCGAATGAAACAATGGGGCGATTCAATCTCTTGAATCAAACCCGGTTCGAGTTATGAATTGACGGATACCTTTGAAAACCGGTCTTTGTGCTTAAAAACTCTTTTCTTTAGCACATCGACCGTGTACTCATTTTTCAAACCAAAAGGTATTTTTATGATTGATAATTGATTTTCAATAAAACCTTCGTTGTATTGCAAAAACAATTTCTATTGAGCAATACGATTGTTTTCAAATATCTTTTCATCAATCGGTGGACTTAAAATTCATCGTTCACTCACTCCGTGTTGTCTTCTTTGAGGCGTTCGGTTTGAGAACAGCTAGAACATTGCGAAACTCACAAGGAGATTCTTAGGAATCCCACCGATCACAGTGCGATTTATCTTGATCAGCGGGGAACCGTGGGCCGTGTACCTCAATTCAACGAAAGTGATCAAAGACACTTTCGTGCGATTTATTACTAATCGCTGTATGCGGTACACCCGACGTTCTGTTGATCGAATGGAGCGATCAATCCATAGCCGCATGCTCACTTAACACATTCATCTCAACAGAAATCATGATTAGTGCATCAATGACTCGATATTTTCACTCCAAGCTTCGCTGCTGCTTTGCCAATATCATGATTCAACAAATGCTTCCGCTACTCGATGAGAAGTCATCATGATCCGAATGTGAGCATGTCGGTCCTAAAGTCACAACACCACAAAGGATGTATTAGAGATTTCGATGGTGATGATCTCAAAAGATGGCTCAAAATTATTATCACGTGGATCAAGTAAAGACCTCCACTTGGAGTATCCAAACATGCAATGTGAAGAATCAATGACTACGAGCTTAGAAGTAAAGGACTACATCAAGAATGCAAGAACAATTTTTAATGTAATATCTAGTTGTATTCAATGTAATTTTGGTACATGATTGAGGTGACCTCCTTGGGGAGATTGTTAGGAATTAGAAATTCCCAGTATTAAAGTCGGTCACCTCAAGTATATGTAATCGTTAGAAAGCTCGTAGTCGTAGTTCTTTTAAGTTAAGTAGTATTTAGTTAAGTAATACCGTGGAGGACGGACGGGTCTTTACCAGCGTATGCCCGATCCACAGCCGATGTGTGGCGATTTATGTAAGACTATAAATACTCTACCTTCCAAGGTAGAGAGTTGAGCTCATAATAATATCTTTCACTTTCTCTCACTAAGTTCCCTAAACCTCTAACTTTCTCTCTCTAGAATTCCATCTATATGCTACTTTGTGTTATGGTTTGATGTGCATGTGAAAAGTTATATCTTCAGTTCCCCTTTATGAGGTGTTCGACTTTGTTTTATTCTAGCATAAGGTTTGTAAACTCATATTTTCCAGTTTTGGGAGATATCTTTTAGAAATCTATCTAATAAGGTCTACTTGAGGGCAAGTAGAGTTCAAGTGGGGGATATTTGATAACATCAAATAGTCTTGAATATTAAGTGTCAATTTCCCAGATAATGCTCGTTATTTATATCATTTATATGGATTTATGCTTGTTTTCATTGTTTTCCACTTCGGGTAAATTATGAGCATTGGAGCTAAAGAAACGCGAAATGGAAGCATTACTAAAGATTTATCACGGTATGCCTATTTTGAAGAAGTTCTGGCGTAACTCGTCTCTCACATTCTGCCGTAACTATTGCGTGACCCGTAAGTCCAACATATCAAGAGGTTACGACGTAACTCTTCCCAAAGGTTCGACATAACTCCATTAGGTCAAAAGAGGTTCCACGCCGATACTTACGCCGTAACTCTCGCATCACTTACAACGTAACCGAGTTTATTGAAGACTACGGCGTAACCACTTATAAGGTTACGCCGTAACTAGCGATCTAGTGCATTTACGAAGAAATAGAAGGTTCTGGCGTAACTCCTCTATTGGTTACGCCGTAACCCGGACTGCCTATAAATACCCCACCTAATTCCAAAGATTTCAAAGCATCCCATTCCACACACAACACTATGAGAGCGTGGGAAAAAGCCCAAGGCGGTCTAGGGGAGCATCTGAAATGTTTCCAAGGGAGAAGTCACTCCATTACGATAAGCTTTAGCGTTTATTATTTATTTTACTTTCAATTCATGTATTTCATACCTTTGAATATTGAATTTATTTGCATGATTAATATGAGCGGCTAAGCACCCTTTGGTGCTAGCCTAGTTATGATTCCTTAATTGTTTTGTTTGAGTTTACCTTTACTTCCGTACAATTATTTCTAAGTGTATGCATGCATAGTTCTTTGGTAGTCACCCTTGGTTCGGTAGTTTTGAATGGCGATAGAGGCCAATTGCCTAGGAGATATGACCAACTGACCCTAGGTAAGCGGGACCGAGATGGGAAGGGTAAGATATGACCAACCGGCGACCCTTTCTACTTGTCTGAATTGACCAACCGATCACCTATCGTTTGGATGAACTTAGAATTGGGGGTGTAGTGTCTAAGTTCCTAACGACCGGGCACTCACTATTTAGAATCTAGCATGTAGCGGTACTTAATGACTCGACTTAGGGACTAGGAACAACAAGACTTATGACGGCTGCTGATTTCTCTGTGGTGGCATCTTTGTTTGATAGGTTGTATGAATTGACCAAATCTTTGTCCTCTCGAATTTGACCCCACGAAGTAATTGGAAGTAGGTAGCGTAGACATAACTAGCTAGGAGGATTGACTAGATTAGCACCACTATTCCTCTATTGATTTCCTTTACCATTTATCTCGCTTTTATTTTATATTCGCATTAGTAGTTTAATTAATTAAATCCTATCGAAACCATTATTATTCTGTGACAATTAGACTTAGTAATAATCCAACACACATAGCTCTTGGGACGACCTCGGCTTACCATTTACTACACTACACACGACCGGCACATTGGTTAGTGCATTAGGGTGAACCATAGGTATAGCGAGACACTATAAATATTAAGACACAGTCAAGAAAACACCGCATCGGTTTCCTTTACTTTCTTCTTTCATTTCAACTCGAGAACTGAGCGTAAATATTACAAACAGAGTAATTGGGCTCTGCGTATTGAGCCAGAGCCAATTTAGATATGATATTTGTTTCAAATTATTGTCAGTTTGTTTGATCGTTATAAATTATTTTTTGCTAACCGAGATATGTTGTTGTATCTAGTTTGTAGCGAATTCTCGACTTATGGAATTTTGGAACATCAATCAGCTATCGTTTCATGTGCTTCGTAGTGGAGCCAATTTAAGTGTAGTATTTGTTAAAACTTCTTTTGCGTATCTATATTTGTTTTAAAGCATTTTAAGTGTATGAAATATTTGTGTTACATTTGTTTTTTGTTACCTGGGGTGTTCATGTTATCAGTATGTAAAGCTCATGTTTTATTGCTTAGGCCCATAAAGTCAATTAATGCTATCACTCGGTTTCATAGTAATTATGATACTCGTATACTTCTTTGCATGGAGTCTGCCGTCATTCCAGATGCCACTATGTAATCATGATATTCTTGGCTTCTCGGTAGTGTTCTATCCGTTAAAATTCATTGGTGGGTTTCTATTTAATGGTGGCATAATTTTAAGTCTTTACCAGTTCTTAACCAAAGATAAAAAAGAAAAGGAAAAAACAATTTCCAAAAAACTTATAGAAATGGTTGATCTCCAGGAACTCACGATTGCTGCTAACTGTACTATGATGAGAGATAAGATGCTTGTATATTTTGAACGAGAGGTTGCTAAAGAGATAAAGTTTGGAAATGAGTTAAACATCCTTTTTCAGGAAGTTACTACTAGGGTTAGGGAGAGGGAGGAACCGGTTGTCGAACTTCAGAGGCTTCGTGTGTTAATACAATTAAACCGTAAAAACTTTTATTAATAAATAGCGATCTCTTTATGTTTTGTTGATAACAATTATAATGGTATCATAAGTAAAATTATAAGGATACATGTTATTTTTGTAAAGCATTTACATATACTCATTTAATACAAATTGTTGTAATAAATCATTTATTGTAATAGTTTATTAGGATGGGTAAAAACCACAACCCATGGAGCATATCCATAACCCATGGTATTAACCCATACCCATTTGACTAGATGCATTGCATCTATTAGATACATTGTATCTAATGAAATACCCATGGACCAACCAATAACCCATGACCCATGACCCATAACAAAAAAACCCATGGGCAAAGAGGAGTCCCACGGATCCACAGAGTTACACTGAGGCGGATCCATAAGCAAGGGATCCGTGGGATCCGTGCAACAATGGCAAGTTTTTGCCTATAAATAAAAAGCCATTTCTTCATTTCTTTTCACCCCTCTTCTTACTAACTCTCTCATATATTCTTACACTCTTTTAGCAAAAGACCACTTGATCTAGAGAGTTGTTCTTCTTTCTTCTATTGTGATTCTCATATAGGTCCTTCTCTAAGGCGAGATCACGAGCTTTCTACAAGTCATCCAAGCAAGGGGTCCTTGATTGATTTGTTCCTCCACAAGATTTTCGTAGCAAAGATCTTGTACTTGATATTTCACATATTTGTTGTGTAATAGTCGTGTTGGTTTGGTCCTCCGTGTTACGGACTCGGTATTTAGCTTTGTACCGGAAAAAGGTGTAAGCAACGTTGTGAAGGCTTCTCCGCCAAGTTGAAGGATTTTGTTGACATAGTGCTTGAACTATCGAGTAGGTGACTCGCGGAGTGGAGTAGGGCAAAGAAGGTGTCCTTGTAGCCGAACCACTATAAATCAGTTGTGTCATTTCTATCCCTTACTTTACTTTCTTTACTTGCATTACTCTTAGATATATACTTTATCTTCATCCATACGATTTCACATAACATCGAATCTAAAGTTTTTAGAAAGTAACTTAATTTCGACAAAACTATTCAACCCCCCCCTTATAGTTTTCCACAATTGGCATCAAGAGCTAAGTTTATAAAAGTTTTAAAGTAAACCGTATTTTAAAAACTTTTCGATCACTATGGGTTCTGAAAATTACAAGGAAGGGCAATCCATGCAACGACCTCCACTACTTGAAACTAATGGTTTTATATATTGGAAAAATAGATTCGAAACGTATGTGAAGTCTAAAAATATTGATCTTTGGAACATCATTGTTGAAGGCTATTTTGAAGCCACCGCAAAAGATGAAAATGGAATTTTAATTAACATACCTCATGATAAACTCACATATGAAATTACGAAAAAGCTTTCCAAAAATAGTGAAGCTAAAATAGTTTTATATAATGCTTTACCCAAAAAGGAATTCGAAAGAATCTCCATGCTTAAAACCTCTAAGGAAATTTGGAATTCTTTAGTTGTAACTCATCAAGGTAATCAACAAGTGAAAAACAATAAAATAGATCTATTTGTTCAACAATATGAACAATTTTCAATATCGGATGAGGAAAATATAGATCATTCTTTTGTTAACTTTAATACTATAATTACATCTTTACAAGCACTTGATGAATCTTTCTCTAGCCGTAACCATGTTAGGAAATATCTAAGGGCACTTCCATCCAAGTGGAGATCTAAGGTGACGGCAATCGAAGAATCAAAAGATTTGACAATCCTCACCCTTGATGAACTCATAGGCAACTTAAAGGTCTATGAGCTTGTCCTTGCTAAAGATTCCGAAGCCTCAAAAGTGAAAGAGAAGCACAAATCTCTTGCCCTTAAATCCAAGAAGGTCTCAAGCGATGAAGAGGACTCCTCTTCGGATAGTGATGACGAGGAGTATGCCATGGCGGTAAGGGGCTTCAAAAAGTTCTTTAGAAGGAAGGGAAGATACGACAAACAACCATATGACAACAAGAAAGGATTCCGGAAAAGCAAAGAGGACGAGAAGCCAAGGGATGATCGCGCTTGTTTTAAATGTGGGGACCCAAACCACTTTATAAGTAAGTGTCCCAAACGCGATGATCAAAAGGCATTCATGAGCGGTTCGTGGGGAATGAGCGAGAAGGAGGATGAAGAAATTTGTCTCATGGCAAATGATGAGGTATGTCACGAATACTATAGTATCTCATCATTAGATGATGACTCATTGCATAATGAATATGATAAACTTTTCAAAATTAGTTTAAAAGTAATCAACAAAAACAAGTTTTTGAAAAACCAAAACCAACGTTTAGAAAAGGAAGTCATAGAGTTAAAAGCAAAATTAAAACGCCTAGAAAAGGGGAAGATAGCAAGTGGCAAATGTGAACTTTGCGTTCAACTTCAAACACTAGTTGATCATCTAGACTCTAAGATTGCTAGAATGAACACTAATACCTTAGATATGATAGTAGATAGTGTTAAAACAGGAAACAACCAAAAAGGTCTAGGTTTTCAGGAACTTAATGCGTCAACTAGTGAAAACAAAGAAACACAATTCGTAAAGGCACTAGAAAAACAAACCACTGTTGTGACGGATCCCACGGATCCCACAAAAGGAACCGCTAGTGTCTGACCAGGGGATCCGTGGGTCTGCTGAAACAAAGCGGTGGTAATAATGTAGCTTCCTCTTCTAAGAAACCAACTCATGTTACCATTAGACAACCACCTCCAAGATATAATCAAAGTTTTGCAAGAAACAAAGGTCCATCATTTTCAAAACGAACACATCTAGGAGACCTAATAATGTTTATCCGAGAAGTAACCATCAAATGGGATGGAATCCAAATATGCAAAATGGCTTTCCATTTCAAAACTTTGCACCATGAAACGCATATTCACCTTATCCATACATGTCTAACATGAATGGAATGTTTAACACTAATGGACCCATGAACAAATGGGGACCAAATTTTTGAGTTAATTGTTTTCTTAGGTGTGCTTAAAGGTCGACCTAGATCCGGATGAGTGGATCAAGGATAGCGGGTGCACGAGGCACATGACCGGCAATAAATATTTATTTTCCACATATGAATCCTTCAATGGAGGAAATGTGGTATTTTGAAATAGCAAAAGCAAAATCATCGGTAAATCGATTTCTAACAAATCTCTAACCATTAACGATGTGTGTCACGTGAAAACCTAAACTTTAACCTCTTAAGTATAGGACAAATATGTGATAAAAAGTGCAACGACTTTTAACGAAACCGTAGTAAGATATTAAAAACGCGGTATCACCATAGGTAGAGGAATTAGGAAACATGGAGTCTATGTCATTAAAATTGATAATGAACCTAAAGACAAACTTTGTCTTACTTCTATGGATGATACTTCGACTTTATGGCATCGAAGATTGGGTCATGCCAATATGTGACTTCTTCAATCGCTATCATCCAAAGATCTAGTAAGAGATCTACCTAAATTAAAATATGAACATCACTTTTGTGATGCTTGTAATGTAGGAAAACAAGTTCATTCTAGTCACAAAGCTAAAAACATGGTGTATACAACTAGGTGTCTAGAGTTACTACACATGGATTTATTTGGTCCATCCGCTATCCAAAGTTATGGAGGCAACTACTACACTTTGGTTATTGTGGATGATTACTCTAGGTACACATGGACTAAATTTTAAAGAACAAAAGCGAAGCGTTCAATTACTTTGAAATATTAAGTAAGTAAATCCAAAGACAACTAGGAAGTCCTATAGTGTCTATTAGAACGGATCATGGCAGGGAATTCGATAATGAAGTGCAATTTGGAGCCTTTTGTGACGCTAATGGTATTACTTACAACTTCTCGGCTCCTCTCACTCCACAATCGAATGGGGTAGTTGAAAGAAAGAATAGAACCCTACAAGAAATGAGTCGCACCATGCTAAATGAGAAATCCATACCTCAAAAGTTTTGGTGCAATGCCGTTGATACCTCAACGTATATATGTCGAGTCTTAATTAGACCATTTTAGGTAAAACTCCATACGAGTTACTTGAGGCAAAAACCTCGTTAGATCACTTTAAAGTCTTTGGTAGCAAATGTTTTCTACTTAACACTAAAGATTACCTTACAAAATTTGATCCCAAATCAACCGAATGTATCTTTTTAGGTTACTCTCCTAATAGCAAAGCTTACGTCATTTTAAATAAAGAAACAATGAAGGTTGAAGAGTCATTAAACGTAAAATTTGATGAAAGTCCACCCAAACCTACTCCACCTCTTGTCGATGACGAGATTGTCGAAAGTGAAGCTATTGTAATAAAGAAAAAGACAAAAAAAGAAAAAGAACCTTTAAATGATGAAATCATAAATATTAAAGAGTCCAAAGATCACCCCGTAGATAAGGTCATAGGAAAGCTAAACGAAAGAACATTAAGGTCTAAAGTCCAAAACCAAAGTAGCCTATTTTGCTTTGTCTCAACTATGGAACCTAAGAATACACAAGAAGCCATACAAGATAAAAGTTGGGTAATGGCTATGCAAGAAGAGTTAAATCAATTTTTTTCTAACGATGTTTGGACACTTGTCCCTCCATGATCGGTCCTGAACCGTCAAGTTTAATCACACAAGCTGACCACTTGTGAATGGCCAACCGTAACAAACTTAAAACAGCCTGGAACCAAATGCAATGAAGATCAGAGAATATAATGAATTCCCGGGTCGTTAAGTCCCACTTGAGACTCAATGGTGTGTAAACACTGATCGATGATAGAATGATCACTAAGGATAGTGATCAGAAGGATTAGATTGAATATTACACTACTGATTGATTGGAATGTATTTGGACACAGAATTGGAAAACACAACAATCAGATAAAACAAACGTAAAACTTACGTTTAAAAACTACGCAAACGTACAAAATAAAAAGTGAGATCTAAGAAATAAAAGACCTAAAAATATGAAAATAACATTTTTGGAATCCTAAAAATAAAAGAAAATTATTAGAAAAAGAAAATTATTTTTATAACTATTTATTTAATTATTATTAATTAAAACTATTTTAACTATTTAAAAATAACCTAAAATAGAAGAAAATACAAAATAAGGCTAGAAAAATAAAATTATGATTGAGAAAATCTAAAATATTATAAAACTAATTTTAAAATTGAAAATATATTTTTTTACACTTTTATATATTTATTACTAATTAATTATTATTTAAAATACACTTAAATACTAGAAAATATAAAATAAACCTGAAAATGAAATTTTAACTTGGAAAAATCTAAAATATGATAAAACTAATTTTAGAACTGAAAGATATTTTTTATGCTTTTTAATTATTTATTATTAATTATCTAATACTTTTAACTATTTAAAATTATAATAAATACTAAACAGATAGAGAAAATATGAAACTTTTTCTAAAAATAACTTAAGGTGACAAAACTAAGAAAATATAAAAACTAGATTTGCTTAATAATAAGCTAAAAGAAAAATCAAAAAGCTAATTCTATTAAATAAATGCTATCACTGTTTTAAAAATGAAGTTTTTCTGGATTTTCTTTTTGAAAACTACTTAACTACTTAAAATATGAAACTTTTACAAAGACAAAAATTTTACAAATAAAAAATAAGCAGTTTGAATGAGCTTATGAGCAAACAGTGGGCTTAAAAGCTTATTATGATGAATTAAGCTCAAACAAGATCACAAACTGAAACAAAAGCTCAAGTAAGATGCAAATAAGCTAGGTGAACTGAAATGAAGCTAAAAGACAAAGATAATCACACTGATAAGCTAGAATAAGCAGATAAGCAATTATGACCCTTGTGTTGAAAAAGAATGGGACAAAGTTTGAGCTTATTGCACCTACCAAACAAGCTAGAAATGAAAAACCAAGCTTGAGACCTCAAGATGGCTAGGTCACTATCCAAGAACCAAGTATCACAAGCTATGACCCACTAATAAGCTCATGCAAGCTTATCAAGTTGGTACCACTCACTGTGCACAGGGCATCATTATCAGACAAGGGTCCAAAAGAAATAAGAAAATAAGCACTTAAAAAGCTGATTAAAGGATAACTAGTATTTTTCTAATTTAGTTTAGCAACTAAACTTCAATAATCCAAAAGCTTATATCCTAAATCTCAATATTAAACACACAGTGAAATCCTAAAGTTTATTCAAAAACGACCCAATGAAAATTTTGACTTTTTATCAAAACCAAAAGAGTTGACTAATATGAACTTTGATTTGATCCTGTGGACTGAATAAGATGTATTAAGATATATAAAGGCCGATTTGAGCAATCTTTTCAACTTATAAACAGAAAATCAAGATCTTGGATCATAAGAATCAACGGTGAACACATGATTTGATCAAAAGCTAATTTTGACTTTTCACAAATGAAAACTAGTTTTCTTGATGAAGCCGAACTTATTATGACCAAGTTAAGCAGTTCCAAACAAGTACAATGACTAGAGCACTTTCAAACACAAAGGAACCAAACACCTCTTTATATGACTGTTTAGAAGTTTTCAAAGCTTATCAAAGATTTAGACCATGAACTTGATTCACAAACTTAAATTATCATATATTAGGACTAAACAAACATAAAACAACAACAATAGCAACATAAAACCAAGAATCTAGACTTAAGCTAGTTTAATCATCAAATGAAATTTTATAAACTACAAATTTAAAAGAACAACAAATTGATTTTATTATTTACTTATGCTTAATTATAACTAAGAAACATAAAGAACCGAAAATTACAACTACCAAACAACTAAAACAAAGAAATGCAAAATGAACAAAAGGCTTACAAATGCTATCCAACCGAAATCACAGAACCAATGATCAAGACCACTCTATAGGCTTACCACTAAGCCACTAACCCAAGGCCATCCAAAATTTACCTGCTCCAAATTGTGAATGCCATTTCAATGGATTTTTATTTTCAACTATTTAATTTGTATTTTTGGTGATTTTTGATTTTGCTTCTAAACCCGACTTTTAGTGTTTCTAAAAGCTTGAATAAGCTTTATAGGAGCTTACATGTGCTATATCAGTCCATAATAACATCTACAAACAACATTTGATCATTCATGAGATTTTTGAAATAAGGAAAATTTGCATAAACTGAATTAGAACTTGATATTGAAATTAATGTTTCACAAAAGCTTTATTATAACATAAAAACTTGAAATACAGAGTTTAAAGACTAAATCATACACTGAAATTAGAAGTAAGCTAAAAACGACATGGAAACTTAAAAATTATACTAGATATCTATCACATTGCTTCCTCTCTCCTTTATAATCAACTTTTCCAGCTTGGTGTCGACATCTGAATCTTTCCCACCTCCTTTGAGCCATTGGATCTCTCTAAATCATCTTAACCATCCATTTGGATATTTGGCGCCAAAAAAGTCTTAAGCAGGTTTAAAACATTAATGGGTGGTTTGAAACAATTAAAGGATTTTTGGGTGTTAGTGGAGGTAGAGGGGACAAGGTAAGGGGGGGTGGAGTAAATCATGGAAACCACCATGGTTTCTGGTTTGGCGTGAATTCTGTGAGGGAGAGGAACAGTACCCTGTGTTTGACTTATTTGACTGGTATTAGTGATAAGGGGGGGGTTCAAAATTGGTTATGGCAGGGGTCAAGTGGTATATTGGACTGTCTCAAGGTCCAAGGTTCATGTGGGATTGGGCTAAGGTTTGGGCCAGCTGGATAAGTGATATGGATTTGGGCTTTGATATTGATAAGGGTGTCCGGTTTGGTATATGTTAACACAAGGACCAATTTTGCAAATTCTCCAAACTTGAGGGACTGAACATGACACTTTTCAAAACTTATCACAAGGACCAAACTTTGATAGTACAAGGACCCTTTTTGCATAAAACTCCATTTTAAAATATCCAAGGACTAATTTTGCAAATTTTTCAAAGTTTAGGGACCTTTTCTGCCATTTGACCAAAGAATCATTCAAGGACCATTTTTAACAACTTAGAATATTTCAGGGACCTTGAATGACAAAACTTCACATTTTGAATTCCGTGGACTAGATTTGACAACTTTTAAAACTTGAGGACTAAAACGCCAATTTGCAAACTTGAATCATTTTTCATCGATTTTGATATTTTGCATTTAAAACACATAAAACACTTGTTTGTGATATTTTCATCATTTTGATGCATTTTGAGTGTTTTCGGATGATTTTGCGCTTTAGATTGTACAAAATGATGAGTATTTAGACACTCATCAATCCCCCACTAAGATATTGCTAGTCCCTAGCAATGATTTAGATCTTTTAATGGATTTTAAAACTCTTTACCAAAAGCCATCACTTACGGAGTAGCCGGTTGTTTCGGTTCAAGTAAGAACCTTGGTACAACGATAACCAAATGATTTTGAGCAAATCATAAAAGTCAGAACGGATTTGATTTGTCTTTACCGAAGCCGTTTGCTCGGACTAGCCAACTCTTAGATAAATTATCGGTATTATCTTTGGTGAGCCGATTACCAATTACGGATTTCAATCGCTTTACCACAAGCCATAAACTTGCGGGCTAGCCAACTCTTCACTTTTAGGATATGGTGAGTTGAATACCATACAATTTTGGGCAAATTGCAAGCCATAAACGGATTTGAGAAATCTTTACCAAGAGCCGTTTGCTCTGGATTATCCAATCTTTTGTTTTTAGACATGGCGGATGATTACCATCGATGAGTAAGTGAAAACACTTACTCCAAAAAATTTTTGGCCAAAACGGGAAATTGGGTGGATAATACATGAAATTGTGAGAATTCTCCCCACACTTAGAAATGAATATTGCCTTCAATATTCAAAGTACCGCGGTTATGCCAAACCGAAAACGGAAAAGGAAATACTACGGCCATTATTTAGAAAGAGTTTTTTTTTTTTTTTTTTTTTTTTTTCACAAAGATTTTATATACAACGATTGTAGGGTAACTCCCCACTAGGGTGGTAGAATAGAGAAGAAGGCAATATGGGTGAACCCATATGGTGTGTGCTAATATTTTTGATTCCCGAGTCATTAGCTTGACTCGATCCCCGCATTTATTGGTTCATGGGGAATGTTTGTAAATCCGGGACAATCACAGATGGAATGTCCTCTCCAAAGTAATGCTTCACTCGATGACCATTCACTTTAAAATTTGGACCATCGAGTTGAGATAACTCAATGGTGCCATAAGGATAAACCTTAGCAATGGTGAATGGACCAGACCAACGGGACTTGAGCTTTCCTGAGAAAATTTTCAATCTTGAATTGAAAAGAAGGACTCGATCACCAACGTTGAAAACGCGGTTCTTGATTTTAGAGTCATGAATCTTCTTTGTCTTTGCTTGTAGATCAAAGAGTTCTCGTAAGCTTGATCACGAGTTCATTTAATTCATTCATTTGAACTTTTCGTGATCACCACTGGTGTCTGAATATCGAAATTTGCATGTTTTAAGGCCCGATGCCTTGTGCTCTAACTCAATCGAAAGATGACATGCCTTTCCGTACACTAGCTTGTATGGAGTACACCCGATGGGTGTTTTGTAAAAGTATCACGGAAGGCCCGAGAGCGCGTCATCCGTTTATCCGACCGGGATGCATGATTTTCGCCTCTTGTCCTTTCAAGAATCCTTTTAATACCACGGTTGGAAACTTCCACCGCCCACTTGTTTGGGGTGGTATGCGAGAGAGACGGTGGGTAACACCATACTTTTGCATGACACGATCAAATTGATCATTGCAAAATGTGTACGCGATCACGATTATCGCTCTCGGAGTTCCAAACTGGCAAAAGAGATTTCAAAATTTCACAACTACCGGGCATCATTGGTAGGTAAAGCTTTGCTTCAACCCATTTTGACAAATAGTCAATGACCCGAGTATGTATTTGTTACCACGAGGCGAAGGAAATGGCCCGTAAAGTCAATACCCGGATGTCAAATATCTCACAAACTTGAATGGCATTTTGTGGCATTTCATTTCTTTGAGAGATATTTCCATGACGTTGACAAGCGTCACGGGTTTTGACAAAATCGTGGGCATCCTTATAGATAGTGGGCCAATAAAACCCGAATCAAACACCTTTTGGCGGTGTAGTTTGGACTATGATGGCCCCGGGGTCGGCATGACAAGCTTTGAGAATGTCAATAGCTTCTGTCCATAAACACATCGCTGATGACTTGATCCATGTGATTTTGAATAAGTAGGGTCGTCCGGAAATAATGTTTAACATCTTTGAAGAATTTGTTCTTCTGTTGGTCGACATCCTTTCACAATGAAGTTACCATGGTAATTTGCGAAGTCAAGAAACCATGGGGTGGTAGAATTTCCACGAAAAGAAACCGCATTGAGTGTCTCGAGAGAAATGTTTCATTTATTTCCTTTTCTCGAAAACATCTTGGTGAGGGTTTTCTAATCAGACGAGATGATCGTGACTAGATTCTCATCTCCTTTTTATCACGTATAATGATATCAAATTCTTGGAGGAGGAGAATCCAGCGAGCAATCTCGGCTTTGCATCTTGTTTTGCAAAGAGATATTTGAGCCGAGTGATCCGTATACACCACGCATTTGGTCAAGATTAAATATGGCGAAACTTCTCAAACGCATACACCACGGCTAATAGCTCTTTTTACGTGGTGGTGTAATGAGTTTGAGCTTGATCATAGTTTTACTTGCGTAGTGGATAGGTGAAAATGCTTGTTTCTCGTTGCCCTAGGACCGCACCGATAGCAAAATCACTTGCATCGCACATGAGCTCAAAGGGTAAATCGATCGGGAGCAGCGAGAATGGGTGCTTGATAGCTTTTCTTCAATGTTTCAAAAGCTTTAATGCACTCGGTGAGAAGATAAAGGAGCATCCTTTTCAAGAAGATGGGTCATAGGCGGGCGATTTTAGAAAAATCTTGTATGAATCTCACGATAGAAACCGGCATGACCTAGAAAACTCCTAATACCTTTGGCGGTAGTAGGATGAGGTAATTTAGCAATAACATCGACTTTTGCTCTATCTACCTCAATCCCATCTTGGAAATCTTATGGCCAAGGACTATGCCTTCTTTGACCATAAAATGGCTCTTCTCCCAATTTAGACAAAGATTGGTGTCTTTACACCTTTGAAGCATTTTATCTAAATGGGAGAAACATGTTTGAAAAGAATCCCCAATGACCGAGAAGTCATCCATAAACACCTCCATTGTTTCCCAGATCATGTCGTGGAAAATGGCCATCATACATCGTTGGAGCGTGCGGGAGCATTACATAAGCCAAAAGGCATCGTTTGTAGGCAAAAGTTCCGTATGGGCGGGTGAATGTGGTTTCTCTTGATCTTGTGGATCAATGGGGATCTGAAAGTAACCCGAGAAACCATCAAGGAAACAATAGTATTCATTCCACGCTAATCTCTCAAGCATTTGGTCCATGAAGGGTGAGGAAAATGGTCTTTACGAGTGGCGTCATTCAACTTACGATAGTCAATGCAAACACGCCATCCGTAACCAATCGAGTTGGAATTAACTCGTTATCTTCATTTGTGACAACAGATAATGCCACCCTTTTTGGAACACAATGAATTGGGCTAACCCAAGGACTATACGAGATCGGGTAAATCAATCACTGCATCAAGAAGTTTGATAACCTCTTGCTTGATAACATCATGGATTTTGGATTTACTCTTCTCGATGTTGAGCTGCATTGTTTGAAGTCATCCTCCATTAAGATTTTGTGAGTACAAAATTCGGGGTTGATACCCTTAATGTCGGAGAGTTTCCAAGCAATTGCTTGCTTGTGTGACTTCAAGACTTTTATGAGAGCGTCTTTTCATCTTTACTCAAATCTCGAGCAATAATGACGGGTAATTTATCATCACCCTCAAGAAATTCATACTCGAGATGAGGAGGTAAGTCCTTAAGCTCAACCTCGGGAAATTCTTGATTTTCTCAAGCGACTTGACTTCCTTATTATGAAGCTCGACGGGAGGCGAGGAGGAGAAGTGTCATGATTTAACAACTTCTTAAGAAGAATATCTCCTCCAGTTAATCTTATCTTATCGAATTGAATCACTAGAGTGAGGGGTTGATGATGGATCACCATTAAGCAACTTCTCAATGAGAAGTATATCCCCCTCAATGTCAATTGGAGCATGATCAATTTCCCATGGAACAGAATCACTAGCCAAGTATGCTTCAATCTCATCTAAGATGAAGTCGCTTCCCTCAAATGGAGTGAAGGAAGGAGTAGAATTGGCTATGATAGGTTGAGAAGATGTGGTGGGATCCCACTCATGAATTATGAGAATAACCAAGAACTTCTTGAGTACTCTTGAAGCAATATCAATGATATCTATTCGTTAACCGACTCGAAATCATAATTTGCGGAGTACCTCAAAGTTTGATCAAGGTTAAAGGTGATGACTTCATTACCAACACGTAATGTCATTTCTTGCTCAAATACATCAATGAGAGCACGGCCCGTTCTCGAGAATCCTCGACCAACAATGAGAGGAACCCGATGATCGGCATCAAAATCAACAACCACGAAGTCACCGGAAAATGGAACTTTCCTACTTTCACAAATCGTCCTCGGCAATGCCAAGAGGACGGGATATGGAAACGATCTGCAAGCTCGAGAGTCATGCATGTAGGATTAAGTTCGGAAGAAAGTTTCTTCCACATTTGAATAAGGCATCAGTTGATGCTTGCACCAAGATCTGCTAGGGCAAAGCATTCAACCATTCACGGAAATACACAAGGTAAGAGAAATTTTCCGGGATCTCCAAGCTTTCTCGAAGCTTCTTTAAGATAGCTATTTGAGCAATTCTCGTTCAAAGGAGTTTTGCCATTTCAAACGACTTTTCCTTGTTGCTTAACATGTGTTTGAGAGTTGATGCAAACTTGGGCATCGGCATGATAGCATCCATAAAGCTTATGTCAAAATGTAACTCTTGGAAAATTTGAAAAAATTTATCCATTTGATGGTAGCTTTTTCATGGAGCTTTTGCTCATTCAAACGTGATGGGTAAGGAATAGAAGATTTGGTTTGGTTTTCAACAGAGCTACGGGAGGTTCAAAACAACTCTGGATTTGACTTGGGTTTCGGACAACTTGAGGTTGGACTACCAAGGTAGGACGTGTCTTGATGCCGTGGGCTTGAAAAATGCACCTTGTCCGTTGTATCCTTGGTAACTCGACTCATTGCTCCTAGTGGAGGAGGCATTGGAGTCGTGGGTCCATTGTGTGTCTTAGGTTCACTTTCCACTACCTTTGGGAGAGAAGAAGAAGAGTAGTAGGAATAGCGGGTCCATCATATGAAACACCACTTACGGTTGTGATCGCCTTTGCATCGCCCCTCGGGTTAGCGATCGTGTTGCTCGTAAGTTTTCTTGAGCCCGGGGTTGATCATTTAAAGACTTCTTAAGATCGACAATCGACCGACCAACAACTGTTCATTTCATCTTGGGACTTCATGAATTGTTTCAATAGCTCATCGGATGATGGTCCGTTGGAACAATGGCGGAGGTGGATTAGGAAAATTAGGAATGTTAGGATTAGGGCCTTGATTTTGAAAATTTCCTTGATTAGGATTCATATTTGTAGGATATTAGTTTTCACATACACATCAAACCATAACACAAAGTAGCATATAGATGGAATTCTAGAGAGAAAGTTAGAGGTTTAGGGAACTTAGTGAGAGAAAGTGAAAGATATTATTATGAGCTCCAACTCTCTACCTTGGGAGGTAGAGTATTTATAGTCTTACATAAATCGCCACACATCGGTGTGGATCGGGCATACGGTGGGTAAAGACCGTCCGTCCTCCACGGTGTTACTTAACTAAATACAACCTAACTTAAGAATTACTACGACTACGAGCTTTCTAACGATTACATATACTTGAGGTGACCGACTCTTTAATACCGGGAATTTCTAATTCCTAACAATCTCCCCCTAAGGGAGGTCACCTCAATCATGTACCAAAATTACATTGAATACAACTAGATATTACATTAAAATTGTTCTTGCATTCTTGATGTAGTCCTTTGCTTCTAAGCTCGTAGTCATTGTTTCTTCACATTGCATGTTTGGATACTCCAAGTGGAGGTCTTTTACTGATCCACGTGATAATGATTTTGAGCCATCTTTTGAGATCATCAGCTATCAAAAATCTCTAATACATCCTTTGTGGTGTTGTGACTTTAGGACCGACATGCTCACATTCTGGATCATGATATCTTCTCATCAGAGTAGCGGAAGCATTTGTTGAATCATGATATTGGCAGCAGCGTAGCAGAAGCTTGGAGTGAAAATATCGAGTCATTGATGCACTAATCATGATTTCTTTGAGTTGAATGTGTTAGGTGAGCATGCGGCTATGGATTGACCGCTTCATTACGATCACCGCAAGCGTCGGGTGTACTGCATACAACGAGTTAGCAATAAATCGCGAAAGTGTCTTTGATCACTTCGTTGAATTAATTACACGCCCACGGTTCCCGTTGATCGATTACAAATCTTGCTGTGATCGGTAGGATTCCTAAGAATCTCCTTGACAGGTTTCGCATTTGTTCTAGCTGTTCTCAAGCGGAACATCTCAAAGAAGACAACACGGAGTGAGTGAACCGGTAATTTTAAGTCCACCGATTGATGAAAAGAGATTTGAAAACAATCGTGTATTGCTCAATAGAAATTGTTTTGCAATACAACGAAGGTTTTATTGAAAATCAATTATCAATCATAAAACACCTTTTGGTTTGAAGAATGAGTACACGGTCGATGTGCTAAAGAAAAGAGTTTTAAGCACAAAGACCGGTTTTCAAAGGTATCCGTCAATCCATAACTGAACCGAGATTGATTCAAGAGATTGAATCGCCCATTGTTTACATTCGGTTGTCACATGGTTGATCTATATAATAGATCTCACATGCCACCTACCGGAGCTTGTTTGATGTTGGCTCGGAAGGATTTCCATCTTCATTGTGAATATGTAAACACATCACTCGGATGTTACGGCAATACCACAAGGATAATGCGTAGGACTCAAGATATAATCTCTTTCCACATTGTGTGAAACGAGAGTCTTCATTGAAAGTGTCCTAATAAGATTTATTGATGATCTCGTGGCTCTAGACTCAATATGTGCATATTTGGATCCTATGCGGAGACTAGGGAGAGGTCTCCTTCTTCAATATCAACCATCTCTAAGAAAGTCGATAGATAATGTCGGTTCCCGTGAGAATGAAACAAGTCCTTTTAAGAGGAACTTGAGTGGTTTGGAAAGTTGAAGTGCGGTCGTCCATTGGGTCCATGACGTCTTGTCTTCAATACCGATGTTACCATCGGTAGCATATGATTTGAACCGGTTTCTGCCCTAAGGTTGAATAAATAGAGGCTATTTGTTTTCACCCTTTTCATTCAATTCTTTTTAATTCTTCAACCCTTGATTGCTTACGAGACTTCATAGCTAGAACCTTGTTGGGTTTATTCGATTACTAGCTCGGTCTTAGTCCGCACTCTTCCCATATCTCATTTTCTCCTTTTATCATCATACCTAAGGACTTCTACACTAACTAGTGGATTATCATTGGTAGATCCCTCCGGTTCGGCGGATCATGGGAACACATACCTAACCTTATCATCCTTATATCACCGTACATAAAGTAGAGTTGGTCGGTCTATTTGGTATTGTTCATCCGCCATTGGAACCAATTGAAAACCATTTGAAACTCAATTCGGATACTTGTGATATATTATCAAAGCATTTTGTACCGAATTGTTTTGATATTTTAGAACGAGAACTCCCCTCAACATGTGCATCAAGTATGAAGATGTTTTGCACACGGAGGCAAGAGAAAGAATTAACTTCTTTGATTACCATTTTCTAAAGATATCAACATCACTTCCCATCAAATCAAGTAGATATAGTATTTCCGGGAAGGATGAGGTTTCCATAAATTTGCTCCCCTCAATATGTGCCTCGAGGTTTGAAAAGAGTTTTGCACATACTAGAGGAACTGCACATTGGGATGAGTGATCACGTTTCAAATCAAGGTTTAAGATAGATGCTCCCCTCAACATGTGCATTGAAAATTTGAAATCGTTTGTCACATGTGGGAAGGACGACATGTACATTCTTATGAGACCATTTACCGAATTATCGGTTTAAATCCAATTTAAATCACACATTCTCCCCGATCACAATTATCAAAACATTTGAGATTTGTGATCTCGTATAGATTAAATTGATTTTGAAAGCTTTAAGGAGAATTGTGACTTGATTATGAAAGCGTTTGAGCGATAAGGATCGACTCCATTGATAAAACATGCATGTATATCTTTTGAAAACAATTTAATGCCAAATAACTTTTTAATTTAATTGAAATCATTCTCCCCTCAATCAATGACATAGGTTGTTGATTGAGAGATAGAGATTTTGACAAATAAGTCCCGATGATTATCAAAAATAGAAACCGAGTTATTTTTCAAAGCATTTGGTTTTCAAGAGATAAATGTTTATAGAATCGAGCATGGAATTTTGAAAACATGTTAAGACATGGCTCTGTTCTTTCTTTTAAAACGGGTTATTGCACGAAAATGACAATAAACCATTGTTTCTCTTTCTCCCAAAAATTTTTTTTTTTTTTTTTTTTTTTTTTTTTTTATATAAAAATTCGAACAACATCTAAAGTCTCGTGTCATTCTTTGAATGACAACATCAAGACCGTAGATATTATCGAATCGAGAGAAACATGACAAAATGACAATATTTTTGAAGATTTTTGAATTTTTCAAATTTTATGGATTTTGAAAGTTTTATATTTTCTATTTGATTTTTGAAGGTTTTATAATTTTGTATTTTGTTTTCGAATAGATATATACAAGAGATAAATTAGTTTAAGAGAATGATGAAATGAGTACCGAGATAAAGATATCGTTCAACCGTTGTAGAAGAAAGGAATCAACATCTCTTAAACTTTCGCCACCAAAGCATCCGAGGCTTCTAAGAAAATCGTCGAACATGAGCCTTCTCAATTTGAATCTTTGGTAGCTTCCCCAAACCGACAAACATCGAATAAAGACCATTTCCGAATAAAGAATTAGAGTTGAATACAAAGCGGTCTCATTGATTGAAGCTCGGCACCACGAAGAACACGAGAACACCGAGTAACAAGTTGAAACATTGATCGTCTCGGTGGTTATCAAATCCGGATTAGCGATTCGACCGATCACATGAACTGTTGTGCATCCCGATGTACACCTTACTCTTCGAGATTGACCATTGTCAAGTTAGGGAACAATATATCAACATCTTCATTTTACCAAGTGCATTCCAGTTATATAACATATAACCAATCGACACATAATGTACACATGTACCCAACAAGAGTAGAGACGATGACATCCATGTAACATGTTGAGTCACTAATCATCTCTGTGGATGTCAACTCGAAATAACTGAATTAGCTCGATCAAGTGAACATGTTGTGCATATAGCCGGAAGCACTTTATCATAAACCATATATAAGATGTCGATAGGCGTATCATCTCACGTTCCAAATATTCTTCTCGCATTTCTTCCAACCGAACATCAAGTAACAAAAACCAAAGGTCTCCGAGACCACTTCCCCAAATAGTTGGAATAATATATCCTTCCCCAAATAGTTTTGATACCTCGGAATCAAAAAACATAATCAATCCATAAACTTGAAATCTTGTGAGAAGAACTCAAATAGCCCAAGTGAATCTGTGAGAATCAAGCTGCTACATAAACTCTCTCGACTATCTTTATCAACCCATATGTAGAAAATTTGAAGTGACCACTGTTGAAGAAAAACCCGATATACCAAACTTGAAATCAAGTCGAATTCCCGCATTTGTGTCTTAAGCTTGCACTTAAAGATGGAAGAGCGATGTCGAGAATCTATGCTTCAAGCAAATCTCTAAGTACTCACTACTCAAACAAAGTATGAGACATTAACACCTCTTGATATTATCTACATCGTCATATCGCATGTGACCTTTGAGTAAAACAACGTAACTCCTAATAGTGATAGTTAACTGGTCTTCAACCATCCACTCCATTGCTGGTAACTAGATAAATCAAGCCTTCAACTCAAATACTTAAGCCCGAGCAAGTTATCATATAAGAACACGCCTTTGTGAAGGACAACTTCAATCTCAAATAAGTGATAAATGATTAACTTCAAAGTAATCAACTTGTGTCAAATGTCCAACACGTGAACAAACATACAATCGGATGTACATTGTCCCACCGAATGAACCGAGCAAATGATTCCTCAACATCAATGCATTCTTCCTTAAGGTATACATGTAGAAACCGATCGGAAGATTCACCAATAATGTTTTTAAGCGGATGAGGAAGTCATTTTCCTTAATGTTCATGTGATTGATTTATAACGTGCACCATGAGAGGAACAATAATCCGTGAAGATTTGGCAAAGAATACCAAAGTGGATCATTATTCATGAACAATAATCCGTGAAGATTTGGTAAAGGAATACCAAAGAGCGATCATTATTCATGAGTGCAACAACAATGATAGTCATTATCAACGCCTTGAGAAGTGGCGGAGATTGGGTTTCTTGAGAATTCCAAGAAGTACTTCTTAGATGGTGAACTAGTTGAGTCAATAGAAACCGGAGCATGAGCTTGAGTGGATGATCAACATTCGTTAGAGGTTGGAAGTACTCATCAAACATATCTTTGAAAACAATGAATCCCAAACAATGAATCCTAATTATCCTTAGTAATTGAAGCATTAGGCGTTGGAGGAGTGTCATCAAAATCAAGAAATGAATCATTGCTAAAGAATCGAGCAAGTCTAATTGGGGATTAAATTTTGGCTTTTCAATCTCCCCAATTAGTGCTCTCCCTAAACCGACGAAGATTTTCAAGTGTTCTTCTCGACCGGATTAAGAAGAAGTCTTTATATCATCAAATGCAATTAGTCTTTAGTCTTCTAATCATGTAGCTTTCAAATGTAGATTAGGCGTAGACTCGACCTTCTTCAAGATTATCCGAATGGGAAATAGAGCAGTTAACATCTTCTTCACACCAAAGGCATTCCTGTTAACTTGTAAATAACAAATCCCTTAATTAAAATCCTCCCAATCAAACAAGAATGAAAGATGTTCATCAAAGAAATCACCAAAGAACTAGAAGCACTTTGTCATTTAATCATATCGGCCCGTGTGAAGATGTCAACCAACGGCATTCCGTTAACTTGTAAATAACAAATCCTTAATTAAAAGCTTTCAAAATCAAACAAGAACAGAAGATGTTCATCAAAGAAATCACCAAACAACTAGAAGCACTTTGTCATTTAATCATATCGACCGTGAAGATGTCAACCAACGGCTCTTAGAAGAAACTACATGTGAAGATGATCCGATAAGAAGAATCTCGGTTCTTACATGGGTTAGGAGCCGTTTGACCATATATTCTCAAATATCGATCAACCATGCAAAAATTCACGCTTCTCCCCTCAAGAATTGCATACAGAGATGCCATTCTTGATTAACCAAGTGATTATCATCCAAATGTATTATATTCACTCTTCTCCCCACAAAATTAGCACATGATGTCGCCATCTTCATTATATTGAGCAAGAGGAGTAAGAGTAATTATCGATGAGTCCGGTTCACTTGATGATGAATGCGCATGGAAAAAGCATGAAGCATGTTGATGAAGAATGTCGATGAGAATGGTCATAAACATGAAGATTTCTCTTCTTAGAAGATAAAGCGCCTTGAAGCGTACACCTTTCTTTTCTTTGAGGAGCGGGGCTGAAGTGTTATCTGCAGCGCCATTATGATGAAGTACGAGGCTGAGGCGAAGTGAATGACGTCATTGTTAAGAGCCCAGTCATATGTTTAGAGCCGCTTGAATCCAAATACCAAGGATGATTTGTACGACTGCTTTGGACAATGACGAAGAAGAGAATTGGAAACATTGGATCCCATGTGTTGATGGGTTCCTTTTGGTTAGCACAAGCAGTCTTTGAATCAACGAAACCCTAGATGCAATGGCATTATCCCTAGGAGTTGAACTAGTAGAGGCATCGAGACTTAGTCAAATGACATTTTGTGCTTAATGGGATTATTCTACCGGTTGGCTTCCAAACCTTAACAGGCACTATTCTAGGCATAGTGGATCTAGTTAAAGAGCAAGGTTTGCCATTCGTGAATATTCGACTGTTGGCTTCCACCGAAATCCTATATTGGTAAAAACCTTCCTGTGGGTTTCGAGATTCCTTAACTGCTTTTGCTTTCCAAACTTTCTTAAGCGGGGTATGATTCTTAGATCTCGAAATAACACATCACATTTATCATGATTACGGAAAATAAACATTTTTACATGTTTTGCGAGGCGACATAAGGCCTCGAATTAATTTGATAAGCTTAGAGCTAATACTAGAACTAACACGATTCTTTTGTTCAAATCAAACTTCTTGTCCCTATGGTGTTCTTTTACTTCCTTATCATGATCACTTTTAGTTTGCGTAATCCTATCCTTTTTGCATTGCTTCTAGGTTTTGACCCGCTAACTTTAGTGTCAATCTTAACATCTGTAGAAATAACGATGGGAACATTACATGGCTTCACTACTTTACGCATTCTGGTCTAGAAGTCTTTGGGATCCGAAATTCTAGGAGGCACATCAAAGGTTGCTTGCTTGAATTTCGACATGGAACAAGGCATATCAAGTGTCACATGCTTGGCTTTAGGCATAGAACAAGGCACAACTATTCTATCTAGCCTATTGCTAGATTTTGGACTTGTGACAATTACATACTCTAAGAGTTCACGAGATCGTTTGGCATCCATGCGGGCATAGGCTATAGTACTATCAAAAGGTTTTCTAATCTTTCATCTTCAACAATCTCACGGAGACCCTTCAAACTTTCCTTAAGGTATGAGAGATATGCTTTATGTGCAAGTTCATTATTCCTAATGGGCGGGGAATATATAACATATCGATAGCATATTTATCACAAGCGAAACCTTAGGAGCAGTATTTGCAATTGGGGATTGGCAACTTTCCTTTCACCTCACGCTTGATTCTCAATATCGTTAAGTAAAGAAGTTATCTTTTCAATTTGTTTATCATGATTAACTTTAAATGAATCACATAACTCTTTGTTTTGATCATTAACCTTTGAAATTTCGACTTTAAAACAATCATTTTCCTTTTGCAAGTTATCAATTATGTTTTGAAGTTGGAAATTCGAGAATCTAAAGGTGGAGGCATATGGGAAGCGATCACATCCTTCTTTTCACCTTTCGGTTGTGAAATTTGGGCTTTCAATCTTTTGATCGTGTTATAATGAGCTCGAATTTGTTCATCACGTTTGCTAATTTCAAAAGCGCATCAAACTCGGGGCATCGGAGGATGTCTTGATATTTGAGGTTTTAACATTTTCTTTGAGATGTTGATGTTTTAATTGCAAAGCAAGATGTTCAACTTCTAATTTAGAATAATGTTTGACCAAGTTATCATGATCATCTGTTCTATTTTCTCATGCAATTTTGAATTTGTTGTTTCAAGCTCAAGGACACGATCATGGGAGACTTTCGAGCAACAGATAATTCATGAAATTGAGAAGCATTAATGGAACAATTTGTAGCGATGAAAAACACATCTTGAGCAATACATTCGAAATCGATTCTCATTCGGTGTATGCAAGTTCTTCCTTTCAATCTCACTATATTTTAATTCTCTCTCATAGTCACTAACCTCAACAATCATTGCATCAAATACCTTTTCCATTTCTTTAATATCGAATCGTCCCTTTTTAAGACTCTCAAATTAATCTTTTAGTTGTTTAAAGAAAGGCATGACCTCGGTTAAATAACATTATTTAGTTTGCTCAAACCCCTTTCCCTTCGATTATACCGGTGGGTGTGATCCTTTTCTTACAAGTTTTCTCAAAATCAACAAATAGTTGAAAGATAACATATTCACCGATTAAGGTCTTGCTTTTAGTGGCAATAGATCTAGGAACTAAGTGCATTGGTGTATTAGGAGGATACACAGTTGATTTAGGCGATTTCCTACAAGGGGAATTCTTTTCAACAAGATTTTCGACTTTTGCATTTCCATATCCTTTTCCGAACACTTGTTCGGGGTTAATAGAGTCCGAGGCTTAAACTTGTTCAAGGAGATCCAATTTTCTTTAGTGTAATTATGGGGTTTGATCGTTATGTTATTCTTTTTACACTCGGGATCATTTAGCTTCTTATCCATTTTCTCCTAGATGCAATATCTAGTTTTCTATCTTCCTCGATTGCACTCAATGCAACTAGGTGTCTGTCTAGGTTTAAGAATCTCATTTCCATCATAGATTACATTTTGAGTTGCTTTTGCTTTCTTACCATACTCGGGATTGGGTTTATCTATAATGGGAACACTATGCTTATCGCTTAAGACTATGTGCTTAGTGATCATGTGAGCGATCAGAATGGTATTCCCTTGTACGTACAACTTATTTTCAAGCTTGTTTTCAAAGTTTTAGATTGGAAAAATCATTTAAAAGTTTTGATTCCTTAGCCTTGAATTCTTGCTTAAGCATTTTAACATTTTCTTGAAGTTCGTGTTTTGCTTAGCGCTTTTAGAAAGCTTTTCTTGTAAGGAGTTTAACTCTTGTTTTAATACTTCTTCTAAAATTACTTTTTCTAATGATTGTATGTATTTGGACATCCATTTCCGCTCACGGGTTGTCAACTCAAACTTAGCACTTTGTTCATAAATAGCAACTTGATCCTTATATATGTTAAGCTCGGTGGTAAGGAATCATCGAGCACAAATGCAACAGTACTCATGCAATTCATAATCATCATTTTGAGTAGAAGATGCACAACTAGGTACAGCAGAAACTTCCATGCAACTTACCTCATTAGATTGACATGCACTCTATCTTAGGTACATGAAGCTTCCATGGGCGTTCCTTTGCATTAACTTGCACGGTTGTGTCTGTGCACCTCTCTCTTGTGAATTTGAGCACGAAGATTCCATTTTGCATTTTCCGACTCATCATTTTTGTTGTCACCGACATTACGCATTCAAAGAAGACCGATTCCTCAACGGATACATTACCCAACTTATCACAACAATCTTTCAAGTGCACGACACTCATTCAAGTCTTCATTCTTTTGTGTAGAATCTTCAATGTACTTTTCACATTATCCATGAGTTGGATAAATGTCTCAATGAATTCTGAATTTCCATTCCAAGATGTTTTTGAAGGAAATTCCAGTCAAGTGTTGATCGTAATCGCTAAATATTCCCCATCGATGAATGGTGAAATTGTTTGTAGATTACTTGAAGAGTGCCTTTGGAACCATCTTTTGAACTTCTTCATTGGTAAGTTGCGACTTTAAATGCTCTAAGTTCAACAAGAAGCTTCTTGTCAATGTAGGTAAGTCCCGCGGAAAAGAGCACTACATGTTCGATCCCACTATGGATAACAAGCGTATGAGGTGCGGATGAAGTAGTTGATAGGGCTCAATCTTTGTATTCCATTTGCATGGCATTACGTAGCGGTGCAATTCATTCTCATTGTACTCGAACATGAAGATCTCACATCCTCGTTGTTTAATTCAAACATCTTTAATCGTTCGATGTAGCATCCATTATCATTATTATCCACAAGATCATACAATTTAAGCACTTCGAAATCATTGGGTCGATGAGAGTAAGACATGATGTGGTAGAATGCACGGATTTTACAAGTCTATGATTTAAACCGAAATAGAATCTTCATGGATTTTACTAAAATCAAGACTAAACCGTTAAGCAATGACCAATGGAATGTGTTAAGGCGACTAATGGATCGACACAATGATAGACAATTGTGTGTTAGGTCTTATGATTGTTTGTGGGATAAGCGAGAGATGTTGTTTGGTTGTGATTCGGATTGGTTTATGCCCGTTTTCTTGAGAAATTTAGGTCTAACAACTTAAAACCTCAATAACTTCTGTTCGGAGCGGATTTAGACCTCGAAGATTGATTTAGTTCATTCGGCGTGCCATTCTCCTCATTCTCACGGTCGTTTTGATGGGTAGAAACTGAAAGCGGAGTTACGGTTCAAAAGTTATGGCCGTTTGAAGTTTTGACGGAAAAATCAACCAAGTCGCTACGAATTCTTGAACCAAGTCGCTAACAACTAATTCGCTACACCACTAAGTCGCTAGAGTCCCAAGTCGCTAGACAAATGCAAGTCGCTAAGTAGTAACTCGCTAAGCCTCAAGTCGCTAGCAAAATTTTGGCGAATTCAATTCAGTCGCTACTCAAGTCGCTAAGGATGCAAGTCGCTAAAGAGCAACTCACTCTGGACCAAGTCGCTACCACCAAGTCGCTACCCGTGGTGGAGGTCCACTACTTGTCTTGTAAATCGCTAGATCTAACTCGCTAGGTCTAAAAGCGTAACTCGCTACAAATTTGTAAAGCAAGTCGCTACGAAGAAAGTAGTCCGTGAGCTAAGTCGCTAGCAAGAAAAACCATATAAACATCACTTTTCAATCCAAAACAACCCAACCAAGATGATTTAAGCTTACCAAATGAAAACCAACACACTTGTGATGATTCTAAACACAAAAGTACTAACAAAATCCAAACTTTAACACAAGAAATCAACCAAATGATGCAAAAACCACTAAACTTTTCAAACTCAAAACCACCTAAAACCACTAGAAATCCAAAGATGTGCAAGATATGATCTAACCATGGCTCTTGATACCAATTGTAGGATATTAGTTTTCACATACACATCAAACCATAACACAAAGTAGCATATAGATGGAATTCTAGAGAGAAAGTTAGAGGTTTAGGGAACTTAGTGAGAGAAAGTGAAAGATATTATTATGAGCTCCAACTCTCTACCTTGGGAGGTAGAGAGTATTTATAGTCTTACATAAATCGCCACACATCGGGTCATGGATCGGGCATACGGTGGGTAAAGACCCGTCCGTCCTCCACGGTGTTACTTAACTAAATACAACCTAACTTAAGAATTACTACGACTACGAGCTTTCTAACGATTACATATACTTGAGGTGACCGACTCTTTAATACCGGGAATTTCTAATTCCTAACAATATTCCCATGAAATTGATTCCCTCGATTGAAATTGTTTTGACTAAGGTTTCCTTGATGTTGGAAACCTTGATTTGGTGCCGGATAGAAATTACCTTGGTTTTGATAACCTTGGTTCATTCTAGGTTGGTTCTGATTCCTGTTTTGCATGTTATGATTCTGGTTAAAACCGGGTGGTGCCTCTATTAGTGTTAGCACGGTAGTGTGGTTCATTTTGAGGACGGTATTGATTACCTCCACGATGTGAACTACCGGCTAGAGCATTAGCTTCAAATGGACTACCATCGGTGGCGATCAGGTTGTAGTATGCATGAGGCCACCACAAGTAACACAACTCTCGACTTTCTTCACTTCACCATGTGTTGGTGTCTTAGTGAAGGTCACTTTCTTCGGTTAGCAAGAACCAAAGCTTGAACAATATCGTGAGTTTGTCAATCTTAGCATCGGTGCTAGATGTACTCACGGAGATGAAGAAGAAGGTCCAACATGAGGCGATATGTCTTTGCTCGGAAAGGCGGACCCGAGATTTGTTCTCAATGATTTGCAAGGCTTCTTTGGTAGTCTTGCTCAGAAATTACCTCCCGGAGGCATTCAAAGAGTCTTGATTAGTCCGGTTCGAGACCATTGTAGAAAGTATCCATTTGCATTAACTCGGTAAAACCGTGATGCGGACACTCATGAAGCAACTCTTTATAACGATCCCATGCCTCCCGAATGATTCATCAAATCTCGAGAAAATTTCATTATCTCATTCTTAAGACTCGTGGTTCGGGATGGAGGATAGAACTAGTTAACGAACTTGGTGACTAGATCCTCCCATGTCTCAATAGAGCGAGGGGTTGTTTCTCAAGCCAATTCCGGGCTTGTCCTCAGAGAAAATGGGAAATGAAGAAGCTTGATAGCTTCATGTGGGACATTCTTGTACTTGATGGTAGATGCAATCTTGTTAAACCATCGAATGTGTGCATGAGGATCATCCGCTCAAAACCATAGAATTGGCTTTGGGTTACTAGATTAAGTAACCGGTTTTGAGCTCGAAGGTGTCGACCACGATGGTCGGGACAACAATAGCATCTCCGTAACCCTCATGGGTGCTTGGAGAAGCTCATTCATGGGCTTATCTTACGCCATTACGACGGTGGTGGTGGTGGTAGACGTTCCTCGATCCACGGCTGAAGGAGCGAGCGTCCTCGTCTCGAGGAATGTTTCCAAGCTCGAAAGTGGACTTGTAGAACTGGAAGAGCGAGTGCGCATGCACTAAGTATAAAAATCAATTTTCAAAACAAATGCGAGGCAAAGCGACAAGTGAACTTAACCAATAATCACAAATGAAATGGCTTCTTTGAAAAGGTACACCAAATCACAAGGACACAAAGGCAAGTTTTAAATCGATGTTCGGAACTTATTATGGTCACACCCCGGTTAGTAGGTGTACGCCTTGATTTGCGGTGGTTGATTTTTATGTATATATTAAGTACCACTAAAAAGACGTAGGTAATGATTTGTGCAAAGGGGTTTAAAAACTTTTGAACAATATTTTTGGTATCGTCTCGTTTAACCAAATTGTATCTCTTTAAGAATCACCTTAAAAGAAACACAAGATAGAAAACGTAACGATTGTTTTGTTGTTTTATATTGTTTTTGGGTTTGTTAACACTTTAGGAAAAGTGCTAATGAACCTTTTGGATATTTTTATAACTTTACAAAAAAACTTTTTACAAATGGTGGTATATGTGCAAGAATGGGTCTGAAAATGGTTTAGAACACGCTAAAGCCTCCCCGGCAGCGGCGCCAAAATTTGATCGGTCCCGAACCGTCAAGTTTAATCACACAAGCTGACCACTTGTGAATGGCCAACCGTAACAAACTTAAAGCACACGGAACCAAATGCAATGAAGATCGGGAGAATATAATGAATTCCAGTCGTTAAGTCCCACGAGACTCAATGGTGTGTAAACACTGATCGATGATAGAATGATCACTAAGGATAGTGATCGATAAGATTAGATTGAATATTACACTCTTGATTGATTGGAATGTAGTTGGATACGAATTAGAAAACACAACAATCAGATAAAACAAACGTAAAACTTACGTTTAAAAACTACGCAAACGTACAAAATAAAAAGTGAGATCTAAGAAATAAAAGACCTAAAAATATGAAATTAACATTTTTGGAATCCTAAAAATAAAATAAAATTATTAGAAAAAGAAAATTATTTTTATAACTATTTATTTAATTATTATTAATTAAAAACTATTTTAACTATTTAAAAATAACCTAAAATAGAAGAAAATACAAAATAAGGCTAGAAAAATAAAATTATGATTGAGAAAAATCTCAAATATTATAAAACTAATTTTAAAATTGAAAATATATTTTTTTTACACTTTTTATATATTTATTACTAATTAATTATTATTTAAAATACACTTAAATACTAGAAAATATAAAATAAACCTGGAAAAATGAAATTTTAACTTGGAAAAATCTAAAATATGATAAAACTAATTTTAGAACTGAAAAGATATTTTTTATGCTTTTTAATTATTTATTATTAATTATCTAATACTTTTAACTATTTAAAATTATAATAAATACTAAACAGATAGAGAAAAATATGAAACTTTTTCTAAAAATAACTTAAGGTGACAGAAAACTAAGAAAAATATAAAAAACTAGATTTGCTTAATAATAAGCTAAAAAGAAAAATCAAAAAGCTAATTCTATTAAATAAATGCTATCACTGTTTTAAAAATGAAGTTTTTCTGGATTTTCTTTTTGAAAACTACTTAACTACTTAAAATATGAAACTTTTACAAAGACAAAAATTTTACAAATAAAAAATAAGCTGTTTGAATGAGCTTATGAGCAAACAGTGGGCTTAAAAGCTTATTATGATGAATTAAGCTCAAACAAGATCACAAACTGAAACAAAAGCTCAAGTAAGATGCAAATAAGCTAGGTGAACTGAAATGAAGCTAAAAGACAAAGATAAGCACACTAATAAGCTAGAATAAGCAGATAAGCAATTATGACCCTTGTGTTGAAAAACAGAAATGGGACAAAGTTTGAGCTTATTGCAGCCCTACCAAACAAGCTAGAAAATGAAAAACCAAGCTTGAGACCTCAAGATGGCTAGGTCAGCTATCCAAAGAACCAAGTATCACAAGCTATGACCCAATAATAAGCTCTGTGCAAGCTTATCAAGTTGGTACCACTCACTGTGCACAGGGCATCATTATCAGACAAGGGTCCAAAAGAAATAAGAAAATAAGCACTTAAAAAGCTGATTAAAGGAAAACTAGTATTTTTCTAATTTAGTTTAGCAACTAAACTTCAATAATCCAAAAGCTTATATCCTAAATCTCAATATTAAACACACAGTGAAATCCTAAAGTTTATTCAAAAACGACCCAATGAAAATTTTGACTTTTTATCAAAACCAAAAGAGTTGACTAATATGAACTTTGATTTGATCATGTGGACTGAATAAGATGTATTAAGATATATAAAGACTGATTTGAGCAATCTTTTCAACTTATAAACACAAAATCAAGATCTTGGATCATAAGAATCCAACAGTGAACACATGATTTGATCAAAAAGCTAATTTTGACTTTTCACAAATGAAAATTGGTTTTCTTGATGAAACCGAACTTATTATGACCAAGTTAAGCATTCCAAACAAGTACAATGACTAGAGCACTTTCAAACACAAAAGAACCAAACACCTCTTTATATGACTGCTTAGAAGTTTTCAAAGCTTATCAAAGATTTAGACCATGAACTTGATTCACAAACTTAAATTATCATATATTAGGACTAAACAAACATAAAACAACAACAATAGCAACATAAAACCAAGAATCTAGACTTAAGCTAGTTTAACTGTCAAAATGAAATTTTTATAAACTACAAATTTAAAAGAACAACAAACTGATTTTATTATTTACTTATGCTTAATTATAACTAAGAAACATAAAGAACCAGAAATTACAACTACTAAACAACTAAAACAAAGAAATGCAAAAATGAACAAAAAGGCTTACAAATGCTATCCAACTGAAATCACAGAACCAATGATCAAGACCACTCCTATAGGCTTACCACTAAGCCACTAACCCAAGGCCATCCAAAATTTACCCTCGCTCCAAATTGTAAATGCCATTTCCAATGGATTTTTTATTTTTCAACTATTTAATTTGTATTTTTGGTGATTTTTGATTTTTGCTTCTAAACTGACTTTTAGTGTTTCTAAAAGCTTGAATAAGCTTTATAGGAGCTTACATGTGCTATATCAGTCCATAATAACATCTACAAACAACATTTGATCATTCATGAGATTTTTGAAATAAGGAAAATTTGCATAAACTGAATTAGAACTTGATATTGAAATTAATGTTTCACAAAAGCTTTATTATAACATAAAAACTTGAAATCTGAGTTTAAAGACTAAATCATACCTTTGAAATTAGAAGTAAGCTTAAAACGACATGGAAACTTAAAACTATACTAGATATCTATCACATTGCTTCCTCTCTCCTTTATAATCAACTTTTCCGACTTGGTGTCGACATCTGAATCTTTCCCACCTCCTTTGAGCCATTGGATCTCTCTAAATCATCTTAACCATCCATTTGGATATTTGGCGCCAAAAAAGTCTTAAGCAGGTTTAAAACATTAATGGGTGGTTTGAAACAATTAAAGGATTTTTGGGTGTTAGTGGAGGTGAGGGACAAGGTGGTGGGGAGAAATCATGGAAACCACCATGATTTTGGTTTGGCGACATTTTGTGAGGAGAGAGAACATGACCACGTGTTTGACTTATTTGACCGGTATTAGTGATAAGGGGGGTTTAAAATTGGTTATGGCGGGGTCAGTGGTATATTGGGTGGCTCAAGGTCCAAGGTTCATGGGTTCAAGGTTGGGCTAAGGTTTGGGCCATTGGATAAGTGATATGGATTTGGGCTTTGATATTGATAAGGGTGTCCGGTTTGGTATATGTTAACACAAGGACCAATTTTGCAAATTCTCCAAACTTGAGGGACTGAACATGACACTTTTCCAAACTTATCACAAGGACCAAACTTGACAAACTTTGATAGTACAAGGACCCTTTTTGCATAAAACTCCATTTTAAAATATCCAAGGACTAATTTTGCAAATTTTTCAAAGTTTAGGGACCTTTTCTGCCATTTGACCAAAGAATCATTCAAGGACCATTTTAACAACTTAGAATATTTCAGGGACCTTGAATGACAAAACTTCACATTTTGAATTCCAAGGACTAGATTTGACAACTTTTAAAACTTGAGGGACTAAAGCGCCAATTTGCAAACTTGAATCATTTTTCATCGATTTTGATATTTTTGCATTTAAAACACATAAAACACTTGTTTGTGATATTTTCATCATTTTGATGCATTTTGAGTGTTTTCAGATGATTTTGCAGTTTAGATTGTACAAAAATGATGAGTATTTAGACACTCATCACTCCACCTAGTAATCAAACCATAATAGGAACCAAATGGGTATATAAAAACAAGTTAGATGCAAACGGTGTAGTGTCTAGAAACAAAGCTAGACTCGTCGCCCAAGGGTATAATCAACAAGAAGGAATAGACTTTGATGAGACCTATGCCCTCGTGGCTAGATTAGAGTCTATAAGAATACTTCTTGCTTATGCTTGTGCTAATGATCTTAAGCTTTATCAAATGGATGTCAAAAGTGCTTTTCTAAATGGTGTTATGAATGAAGAAGTATATGTAGCTCAACCTCCGGGCTTCATCGATTTTGAAAACCTAAACATGTGTATAAGTTAAAGAAAGCCCTTTACGGTCTTAAACAAGCTCCAAAAGCTTGGTATGATAGACTCAAGTCATTCTTAATCAAACACAACTACACCATGGGGTTAGTTGATAACACACTTTTGCTAAGAAAGAGAGTCACATATAATCATTGTTAAAATATATGTAGATGATATTATATTCGGATCTACTTGTCAAGACATGTGTGATGATTTCTATAAAATCATGCATGACGAGTTCGAGATGAGTATGATGGGAGAACTTAGTTTCTTTCTTGGTCTACAAATCAAACAAGTAGAAGATGGTATCTTCTTTAATCAATCTAAATACATAAAGGAGATGTTATAGAAATTCGGTTTAAAAGACTCAAAACCAATTAGGACACCAATGTCATCCGACACTAAACTTACAAAAGATGATGACGGCGAATCCGTTGATAACACAAAATATCGTGGCATGATTGGTAGTCTTCTCTACCTCACGGCTAGTCAGCCGGATATCATGTTTAGTGTTTGTCTATGTGCTAGGTTTCAAGAAGATCCTAAAACATCAAATCTAGAAGCCGTTAAAAGGATATTTAGATACATTAAGGGTACGACTCAATTAGGATTGTGGTATCCTAAAGTGCGGGGTAGAAACAATTGTATATGCGATTCGACCATGCGGTGATTATGTTGACCGAAAAGTACAAGTGGGGTATGTACTTTTATGGGATGTTGTTTAACATCTTGGTTCTCAAAAAGCAAACGGCATTGGCCATATCAACAACCAAGCCGAATATGTCTCCGCCGTGAAAGCATGCCAACAAGCACTATGGATGAAACAAGCGTTAGTTGACTACAACATTCATCTAAGTGACATAGCCATCCTATGTGACAACAAAGGTGCCATCGACTTAAGAAAGAATCCGTATTGCATTCTCGCACGGGCATATAGAGATTCGTCATCACTTCTTAGAGACAATGTTCAAAAAGGGAACATCTCTATTGAGAAGGTAGCATCCGAAGACAACATAGCCGACGTCCTCACCAAACCGCTAGAAGGGAACAATTCAACCTACTTGTCTTGGTCTTGGTCTAATGGAACAATCATCGTAATTAGCTTTTAAACTCTACAAGGTATGTAAACACTAGCCTTCTTCCTTCTCGAGTCTAGGATCTCTATTTCACGCACAACTCACAAGCAATACGGAATTTTCAAACCCAAAATAAGTTTTACTTACAACTATAGTTTTCAAGATAAGTACCTTTTGCAAACACGTAATTGCATACATATTTTCTTCAAAGAATAAACGGTTTATTCACACATAGAAACCTCTTTTCAATTTTTTTTCTAAAAGGATACCTCTTCCTGTATCACTTTCATAAAAGCCATTTCTCACGTCTAGGACATATCGCTTTTTCATTATTAATACAAAGTAAAAACCCGTTTTCATTGCATCTCATGTCTTTTGAATGCTAAAGAGAACACATAACTGATATGTGTTTTCGGGCACATTCATTTAAACCAACAATGAATTAGGAGCACTCGGGTTATCTCACATAATAGTGTGCTTTTTCACTTCTAGTTTATTTTTCCTTTCTTTTTAGGAGTCGAGATAACCGCAACTCCAAATGGTTTGCATATAGCACACACTAGGCACAAATGTTTCCAAAAGGAAAATTTTAACCTGCCTGAATCACCAGTACCACGGATCCCATCCTTAATGCTGGACGGTTCCCTCAAGGGAAGGATCCGTGGGATCCGTGAGACAGAAGTTAATTTTATCTTCTATTTTTTCTCACTTTGGATGAAAACTTCAATATTTTCATCATTTATTTTTTAAATTTTTTTGGGAGTATGTTATTTAATGCTTGTGTTCTCATGATCACATGCCTTCAATTCATATCTAATCATTAGATTTTAATCCACATTTTGGGTCAAGCATTCATTACAATGCATTATTTTTCTATAAATAGGATTCCTAAAATGCTTGCATATTCATCACCCATCAAATCACCACCTAAGGTCACTCTTTTGGAACTCCTTAAGACTCCAACAAGATCTCAATAAACAAAGCAAAAAGAACTATTCTTTTTGACACCTCCCACTTCTCCAAACACAATCTTCAAAGACCTTGAAACCTCACCACCTTTGGCTCCCATTGTGTTACAAGAACATCTAGGTTCTTTTCCACCACCACTTTCAAACATTCCGGAATTTGATCCGCATTTTCCAACTTTTCCACCACAACTTCCGCATCTCACAAATCAAAGTCACTCGGAAAACTTCCGCACTCATTACCTACATCACTTATATTGTGAACATTGCCAATCCACTAGGGATTTTGCAATAGAGATTAGGGAAGAAATGCGAGTCATACTTAACCTCATCCTTGATCGCATCAATATCATTACTCACCAAAACTTCCATCCATAACCTTATGCAAGCATGGAAGGAATCATTCTTATTACTTTTAGTATTTTTCTTTTGAGTCATTTTTTAAAGAACAAGTCTTGTTCTTACTTTTACATTCTTGTATGTGGCATAAATACCACTACATTTTGTTGTTTTATACAAGGCCTTGTTTACATACCTTGTCTTCCAATCTTGATTCTCGTCAATCACAAGATTATTTATGCATGTTACTACTAACCCTTTCTTTGTAGGATTTTTTATTTTTCTCACTTGACGCCCCATTCTAGGGGGAGCTACCGTCAAGGGGGAGTTAGAGATACGTAGACTATTTTTCCACATATTATATCTTCGTTAGGGCCACTTTTTGTTTCGAAAAAAAAGGGAGAAGAAGTAAAACTTAGGCTTTCAAAATATACATCTAATCTTAAGTTTTACTCATCATAACATTATGTTTTGTCATCAACAAAAAGGGGGAGATTGTTAATACAAATAAACTGTAAAAACGTTTATTAATATTTAGCGATCTCTTTGTGTTTTGTTGATAACAAATATAATGTTATCATAAGTAAAATTATAAGGATACATGTTATTTTTGTAAAGTATTTACATATAGTCATTTAATACAAATTGTTGTAATAAATCATTTGTTGTAATAGTTTATTAGGATGGGTAAAAACCACAACCCATGGAGCATATCCATAACCCATGGTATTAACCCATACCCATTTGACTAGATGCATTGCATCTATTAGATACATTGTATCTAATGAAATACCCATGGACCAACCCATAACCCATGGCCCATGACCCATAACCAAAAAACCCATGGACAAAGAGGAGCGTCCTACTGAATCCCTGGAGTTACACTAGACGGATCCCTTAAGCAAGGGATCCGTGGGATCCGTGCAACAGTGGCAAGTTTTTGCCTATAAATAGAGAGCCATTTCTTCATTTCTCTTCACCCCTCTTCTTACTAACTCTCTCATATATTCTTAGACTCTTTTAGCAAAAGACCACTTGATCTAGAGAGTTGTTCTTCTTTCTTCTATTGTGATTCTCATATAGGTCCTTCTCTAAGGCGAGATCACGAGCTTTCTACAAGTCATCCAAGCAAGGGGTCCTTGATTGATTTGTTCCACCACAATATTTCTGTAGCAAAGATCTTGACTTGATATTTCACATATTTGTTGTGTAATAGTCGTGTTGGTTTGGTCCTCCGTGTTACGGACTCGATATTTAGCTTTGTACCGGAAAAATGTATAAGCAACGTTGTGAAGGCTTCTCCGCCAAGTTGAAGGAGTTTGTTGACATAGTGCTTGAACTCTCGAGTAGGTGACTCGGGGAGTGGAGTAGGGCAAGGAAGGTGTCCTTGTAGCCGAACGACTATAAATCGGTTGTGTCATTTCTATCCCTTACTTTACTTTCTTTACTTGCATTACTCTTAGATCTATACTTTATCTTCATCCATACGATTTCACATAACATTGAATCTAATTTTTTTAGAAACTAACTTAAAATCGGCAAAACTATTTAACCCCTTCTAGTTTTCCACAGTGCGATCGGTGAGTGGTGTCAAGAGTGTAGAATTGCTTAGGGGTTGAAAATCAAGAGGTTGAAAAGTCAACAACGATGTTGATAATGGTTACGGAATCGCGTCTTGAGCACATGAGATGGGGTCCTTCGTCGTAACGATGAAGAATTTATAAATCGGGTTGGGGTTTGGATGATAAGGAACCGGGTTTTTTTGTGGTCGATATTTTAATTTTTGGTTATATTGTTTGATTTCTTGTAGCTAATATAATATATATTATGATTTATGTTTCATATTTTTTTGTTCATAACTGGTGTTGTTTTTGTATAGTTGTTCGATTTTATAAAGTCTATAACAACATGTTTGCAGTTAACACTTATTGTAACAACTAACAATGGAAAAACATATGTGGTTAGTAAGTTATGATATTTTTAAGACAATTGAAAAACTAAATTGAAGGAAATTACTCCTTGGAATGCATATGCAAACTGCATGTCCATATTGTAAAGCACATTCGAAAATTGTAAAATTTTCATACTTGTGTAGCATAGATATCATATTAAGGTTTTGCCGTTTATTATAGGAATAATGTACAATGTTGTGTTTATGATAGTGGCATCCATATATTATACATACTAGTTCACATGTAAGAAATGCAAACAAACATATCTTTTGTAAAATATTGTTTGCCTTATGTACCACAAGTTTAATTATTAAAAAGTAAATAACGAAATAACAAATAATTACATAGATGTAAAATCAATGGATGATATCGCACGTAAACCTTTTCAGAAATTGGTGTGTACTATGACGTTAATCCATGGGAACTTTCCTAATTTTATCTTTTTTATTTTTTATTTTTTTTATGTGGGAAATTTTGTTTGGGAAAAATTAGTTTGTGTAGTTGTGATACTAAGTGAATCACTCCAAGAGATTATTTCAAAATTCAAATATTTTAGGGTAATCGCCAAGTCCCCACAAACTCGAGACCATCATCCATATTGAAACAACAACCCGACACTCCACGAGCAGTGATGAATTGATTCCAAATCTTCATTACAAATCGAACATCAAATCAAGTTCAAATCAATCCCATGTTTGTCTATGATAACACAAGTACGGATTCGATCCAAACCAAGACCCCTGCTTGTTTGATTTTAAAGTATAGTCTGGACGAACTCTAGTGAGACATTAGGGTGAAATTTGCGACACTTTTAAATAGAGGAAGTATCGATCGGCTAGAAATACAATAAAATTGCAACAACATAAGCAATGACAAGATCTTGTAGCTACACCACCAATTTAGACAACCCGGGTTTCTTTTTATTAGCTAATCCATAAGAATGGAAACTCTTGAATAGGAGTATCATTTGTGGAAAACTAGAATGGGGTTGACTAGTTTACCAATTTATCGTTTAAAATGTATACTTTCAAGAACTTTAGATCCGAGTTTACGATGATCAATCAACAACAATATGAACACTTAAGACAATAAGAAATAACTAATAATAACTACGAAATAAAGAATGCAAGATAATAGTAAAAAGTTAGAAAGATGACACCGTAATTTATAGTGGTTTGGTAATGAAGCTCTGTTCGCCCTACTCCAGTCCTCGAGTACCCAACTCGAGAGTTCACTTCAGTATGTCAACAAGCTCCCTTCAGGCGAAAAAAACCATACACATCGCTTATACCAATCTTCAACACTAAGCTAAATATCGAGTTCTAATCTAGCTAGAACCAATCTCAACATGATCTACCCGATCTTCATACAAACTACACAAGCTACAAGATCTACACGATCTACCAGATCACCTCACAAACTACACAAGCTACAAGATCTACCTAATCTTTACACAATCTACATGATCTAAACACAATCAACCCGATCACCTCACAAACTATACAACATACAAGATTGATGCAGGTTTTACTAACCAGGTTTTAATATTTATAATGTCTCGTTATACCTATGGTCTACCCTAATGCACTAACGGGCAGTGTACCCGGTCGTGTGTAGTGTAGTATTTGGTAAAATCGAGGTCGTCCCAAGAGCTATATGTGTTGGATTAATACTAAGTCTAGGTGTCACAGATTTTAATATGATTTCGATAAGGAATTAATTAATTAACTACTAAAACAGATAAAAGTAATAAAAGGTAAAGGTGTAATCAATAGAGGAGAGTGGTGCTAACCTAGTTATTCATCCTAGCTAGTAATGTCTATGTCTAATTACTTCCAATTACTTCAGGTGGGGTCAAAGTCGAGAGGACAACATTTGGTCAATTCACCTAACCTATCGGCAAAGATGCCACCACCGGAGAAGTCGGTGTCTTCTCATAAGTTCGCTTGTTTCGGTCCCCTAAACCGAGTCATTAAGTACCGCTACATGCTAGACTTATAATAGTGAGTGCCCGAGCGTTAGCAACTTAAACACTCACCCCTAATTCTTAAGTTCATCCAAACGGTGGGTGATCGGTTGGTCAAATCGCACAAGTAGAAAGGGTCGTCATTGGTCATATCTTACCCTTCACGTCTCGCCTACTCACTTAGGTCAGTTGGTCATATCTCTTAAGCAACTAGCCTCTAACTCCATTCAAAACTACCGAACCAAGGGTAGCTACCAATAAACTATGCATGCATACACTTAGAAATAATTATACGGAAGTAATGTAAACGCAAACAAAATAATTAAGGAATCATAACTAGGCCAGCACCAAGAGGTACTTAGCCGCTCATATTAACCATACAAATCAATTCAATATTCAATGTTACGAAATACATGAATCGAAAGTAAAGAAAAGAATAAATGCTAATGCTTATCGTAGGGGAGTGATTTCTCCCTTGGAGATAGCTCCGTATGCTCCTCTAGACCCGCCTCTGGCTTCTTCCCACGTTCTTTGGTTGTGGTGGGTGAAATGGGATGCTTTGAAATACTGGAAATCGTGGGCTATTTATAGGCCAGATCTGGGTTACCGCGTAACTAATAGAATAGTTACGCCGTAATCCTCTATTTCTTCATAAATTGCACTAGATTGCTGGTTACGGCGTAACCTTAGAATTAGTTACGCCGTATCTTCAATAATTCTTGGTTACACCGTAGTTTATGCAAGTTACGGCGTAGTTATCAGCGGCGCGGAACCTCATTTGACCTAATATAGTTACGTCGTAATCTTTTGGGAGAGTTACGCCGTAGTCTTCTGATGAGTTGGCTTTCTGAGTCATGCATTAGTTACGGCGTAATGGGAGAGATGAGTTACGCCGTAACTTCTTTAAAGTGAGCATACTATGATAAATCTCTGATAATTCTCCAATTCCGCGTCTCTTTAGCTCCAATGCTCGTAATTTACCTGAAAGTGGAATAATGGAAAACAAGCGTAAATCCATATACAGTAAAACCTCTATAAATTAATACTCGATAAATTAATTACCTCGATAAAATTAATAATTTGTCCAGTCCCAACTTGGGACCAGTACAAATTTGGACCCCAATCGATAAAATAATAAGATAATAATTTTTTTGAAACCCCAGTGCATATATATTAGTCCCAACGAAACTATAAATTAATAATTACTAAAAATTCTATATATATGTAGATATATGTATGTATGTGTGAGATACACTTCAAAATCCTAAGATTGTCTAGTAAAAAATGAATCCATAGTCACTTGTTTTTTGTTGAACTACAAATCTATATTTAGTTTATCTTAAAATATCCTTATTGCTCTAAAGAGTTGGTGCGTTGTCTTCTCGTATCTATACTATATTATAATGCATGTAAAAGTCAAACCTCATTCCAAGCCTAATTCCTAACCAAAAATTAAGATAAGGAGCTCTAATCATGAGATGACATGTGTTACTTCTTAACATAACAAACTCCAAGCCTAACTCCTAACCACTAAAAAGTAAGATAAGCAGCTCCAATTATAAAGTGACATGTGTCACTTCTCAACTAAAATTCATCTTTATTTTCAAATTAAAATATCTTTTTATATACTTATTTTTTTTATAATCTAATTTGACCATATTTTCTAAAATTTTATGCTCTTTAATTCAACATCCATTTTGATATATTTTTATGAGTTTTTAGTGGGTTTATTTTATTTTAATTCAAATTTTTACAACTTTAATCTTTATTTCAATCAATACAATCTTGATTCATCAAAATCATATACTTTTTGGAGGAGAGTTTGACGGGTAAGAGATTGTGATGGTCTTTCTATATGCGGGAATAATGATGTCACGGGAAAGCTACGGGTAACCCAGACAAACACATACAACTAACACATATACATTCGAAGTGTTGTGAAACGAATTCACTAAACGGATAAGCAAACACATATAACTATACTTATCGCAGCCGCTGTGCGCGGGTATCAGACTAGTTACAACAAAAAGTGTTAAGTTTATTTTCATAAAGTGTGAATGTGAATTAATAAAATGGTAATTGTAACTTGTTTTTAACGAGTATACATTGTAACTAGCTAGTATATTAGACTTAAAAATTTAATGGTCATACGTAAAACCTCTTTAAATTCATAAATTATTAATTTATCGATATAATAATATCTCGCTAAATTAATAAAATATTCTGGTCCTAACACTATTAATTTATAGAGGTTTTACTGTAAATGATATAAATTACAAGCATTATCGGGGAAAATTGACACTTAATATTCAGGATAATTTGATGTTATCAAAGATCAACACAATCATCTCGATCTACTCAATCTCACAACTACACAAGATTAAATATCATGGAGTTGATGTATGCTAGAATACAACAAGTAGGTTACCAATGTTACGAATGAACTAACTATCCTAATATACTTGATATCTTGATGAATATACGTGTTCTTCTCTTGCACTTGGAATGAAATAATGTTTGGATCACTCTGAATGAAATCAAGCAAGTTTATGATCAAAGAAATGTGACTAAGGTGTGTGAAAAGAATGACAAAAAAAACTAGTGCAAAGAGGTGTGTAAATTGTGAGAAATGGTCTACTATTTTTAGGACAAAAATCTGGGAGTCAAATGGGTGGATGGTACCCTTAATTATGCACGATTTTCTTAATTATTTAAGGGTACCGTCCATATTTATTGGTACTGTGCACATCCCATTTTTCTTTTAGCGGGGAAGTTAGAATCTGGTGAAAGTGGTTGTTTTCTTGAAGGGAAAGCCAAAATTTAAAATTTAAATAATTTTGTTTTAATAAAACATTTTGTAATAATCGGAAAATATTTTATCTAATTATGTTGTGTAAAATGTTTATGTCACATTTGTGTAAAAAATATTTCTGTGATCATTCACAAGGTTTGATGTTCATTATTCATATCTTTAGTGATTTGGTTTCGAGATGAAGATTTACAACTAAAAACTTTGTTTACGTTAACTTTTACGTAGAATATTTTTATACTTTGTTATTATCAAAACATAGAGGATACGAAAAATATTAATAATGTTTTTAGACTTTATTTGTATTAACAATCTCTCCATTTTTGTTGATGACAAAACATAAACTCATTATATTTAAAATTTTAAGTTAACAAGTTTTAGTCGAGGATGAGTTTAACCACTTCTCCCTTTTTTTTCGAAGCAAAAAGAGCGTTGTGGACTTTGAGAGTAAAGATCAACTATGCAAATGCTCCCCTTGATGTGTGTTCCCCCTTGTTTGGGGCACCTAGGAATCAAACTATGGTGACATGCTACAAAATCGAGTTAGAGTACACGTACAAATATCTAACTAAAAGCAAGTTCTAAAATAAATGACCAACATGAGTCACAAAAATATAAACCATGCAACAACCAGCATGCATATAAAAATTCATTCATTAAAATAAACAACATATTTAAACGAATATGATATTACTACCACATAACTAAATATAAACATAGATAAACTAGACTAGTAACAATACAAAGCAAACAACTAGGCTTGAGAGGCTTCTAGGATTTGATTTAAATAAAAGGGTCCTAAAATTTTATTCTTGAGAACTAAGTATACAAGTACTTAGTTGGTTGGGTTGGGTCATTGGTTAGTGGTGGTGGAGTAAGTGGAGCGGAAGGTGGTGGCACAAGTTGCACAAGGTAGGAAAAAATGAAGTAAAGTTCATCTCTTAAGGAAAGGACGAGGTTACGGTTATGGAAGAAACATAGGAAATTAGCATCATGAAGATCAAAGGGATTGAATTGAATTGGATGACCCATGATAGGTGGTAAAAGTGACGGCGATGATGGAGTAGGAAGAGCAAAGTCCAAAGAACTTATGGGTGAAAGGGTGAGGGTTACATTCATGTGTTGTGGAGGACTAAAGGGAGATGAGTTGGGTCTTGATCCTATGGTGAATGAGGATGAGGAAGTGCCTCTAGTAGAGGGTGTCTTGGATGGTGCATTAGAAGGTGATAGAGAACTAGGTGTACTAGTTTATGTTGGTGTTTTTACTTCAAGATCATAATCATCTTTGGTTAGGTCAATAAGAATCATTGGTTTCGTAATTGAGATTCTAGGTTTCTTGGATATGTGAGTGGATGAACCTTGTGGTGAAGACATGGTTTGAGGTTGATATGAGAGGATTATGATGAAGATGAAATTTTGTGTGAAGTTAGTGGACGAAGATGGGATTATCTAAGTAAAATGGGTGATTGCTATTATCCAATTTTGAATTGGAGAAGGTGTATTAACCAACATGTGACACAAAAAGGAGGAAAATTGTAACATATTGGATTTCACAAACACATTAAACCATAAACACAAAAAGGAGGAAAATTGTAACATATTGACTTATGGACCGACATGCTCACATTCTGGATCATGATATATTCTCATCAGAGTAGCGGAAGCTCTTGTTGATTCATGATATTTGCACCAGCGTAGCAGAAGCATGGAGTGAAAATATTAGAGTCATTGATGCACTTATCATGATTTCTTTAGAGATGAATGTGTAGTGTGAGCATGCGGCTATGGATTGACCGCTTCATTTTGATCACCGCAAACGTCGGGCGTACACGCATACAACAGTTAGCAATAAAGTGCATGAAAGTATCTTTGATCACTTTCTTTGAATTGAGGTACACGCCCACGGTTCCCGTTGATCAAGACAAGCATCGCTTGTGATCAAGTATAATTCCGAAGAATTTCCTTGACAGGGTTTCGCAACTGGTCTAGCTGTTCTCAAACCGGAACGTCTCAAAGAAGACAACGCGGAGTGAGTGAACTAGCGAATTGAGATTCACTGATTGATGAAAAGAAATTTGATAAACAATCGTGTACCACACAATAGAAATTGTTTTTGCAATACAACGAAGGTTTTAAAAAAAAGTAAAGTAAAGTACTTTTTTTAAACACCTTTTATTTTGAAATATTAGTACACAGTCGATGTGCTAAGGAAAAGGATTTTAAAGCACAACGACCGGTTTTTCAAAGGTATCCATCAATCCATAACTCGAACCGTGATTGATTCAAAAGATTGAATCGCCCCATTGTTTCTGCTCGGTTGTCACATGGTTGATCTATTGGATAGATCTCACATGCCACCCACCAGGAGCTTGTTTGATGTTGGCTCTAGAAGGCTTTTCATCTTCATTGTGAATATGTTTGCATATCACTCAGATGTTCTGGCAATACCACAAGGATAATGAGTAGGACTCATAAGATATAATCTCTCTTTCCACATTGTGTGAAACATAGATTCTTCAATGACAGTGTCCTAAAGAGATTTATTTGATGATCTCGTGGCTCTAGACTCAATTGTGCACATTTGGTTCCTATGCCGGAGACTAGGGAGAGGGTCTCCTTCTTCAATATCAACAAACTCTAAGAGAAAGTCGATAGATAATGTCGGTTGCCCGTGAGAATGAAACAAGTCCTTTTAAGAGGAACTTGAGTAGCTTGGGAAGTTGTAGTGCGGTGCGTCCTTTGGGTCCATGACGTCTTGTCTTCAATACCGATGTTACCTTGGTAACCACCAAGAGTATATGAATTGTACCGGTTTACGCCCTAAGGTTGAATAAATAGCGGGCTATTTCTTTTCACCCTTTTCACATTCAATTCTTTTCATTCTTCAACCCTTGATGCTTACCTAGACTTCATAACTAGAACCTTGTTGGGTTTATTCGAGACTAGCTCGGTCTCAGTCCGCACTCTTCCCATATCTCACTTTTCTCCTTTTTTTCATCATACCTAAGGACTCTACACTATCTAGTGGATTGTCCCTGGGTAGATCCCTCCGGTTCTGGTGGATCGTGGGAACGAATACCTAACCTAACCATCCGTATATCACCATACATAAAGTAAATTTGGTCGGTCTATTTGGTATTGTTTATCTGCCGTTGGAACCAATTGAAAACCATTTGAAAATCAATCCAGATACTTGTGATATATTATCAAAGCATTTTGTACCTGAATTGTTTTTGATATTTTTAGAAAAGAGCTCCTCTCAACATGTGCATCATGTATTAGAAATCGTTTTAGCACACGGAGGGAAGAGGAAGAATTAACTTTATATTACCATTTTCTAAAGATATCAACATCACTTCCCTGATCAAATCAAGTAGATAAAGCATATTGATGAAGGATGAGGTTTTCATAAGTTTGCTCCCCTTAATATGTGCCTCGAGGTTTCAAAGAGTTTTGCACATATTAGAAGGAACTCGCACTTAGTGACAAATCACCACGTTTCAATTCTTTGTGGTTTTAAAGGATGCTCCCCCTCAACATGTGCATGGTAAATTTGAAATCGTTTGGCACATGTGGGAGGAAAGCTTGCAAAACACTTATGAAACCATTTATCGAATCATCGCTTTAAATCAATTTAAATCACAAATTCTCCCCGATCACAATTTTCTAATCATTTGAGATTTGTGATCTCTCAGAGATTTAAATTGACTTTGAAAGCTTTGAGGAGAATTGTGACTTGATTATGAAAACATTTTAAGCGATAAGGATCGGATTATGAGACTTTAAACTCCATTGATTAAACATGCATGATTATCTTTTGAAAACAATTGTATGACACATAACCTTTTGATTTAATTGAAATCATTCTCCCCCTCAATCAATGACATAAGTTGTTGATTGAGTGGTAGATATTTTTGACAAACGTTAAGTCCAGATGATTTTCAAAAATAGAGTCCGAGTTATTATACAAAGCAATTAGTTTTCATTAGATAATAAGTATTTGTTTATAGACTCAGAGCATGAGTTTTGAAAAACAAGATAAAGCATGACTCTGTTCTTTCTTTGAAAAACGGGTTAATGTCTGAAATGACAACAAACCATTGTTTCACTTTCTCCCAAAAATATTTTTTGATTTTTTTTGATTTTTTTAATATTTGAACAACATCTAAAGTCCCATGTCATTCTTTGAATGACAGCACAAAGATCGTAGATATTTATCGAATCGAGAAAATCATGACAAAACGACAATATTTATTTGGAATTTTTCAAGATTTTTCAAATTTTTATGGATTTTTGAAAGTTTTATATTTTTCTATTTGCTTTTTGAAAAGATATTTACAAGAGATGGATGAAGAAAGACCTTTACTCCTCGTCTTCCTCTTGAAGACGTTTGAGTGTTTCCGGTTGTAGACTCTTTAGACCAAGTCTTGGGAGGATAAACTCAAAACGTTCTCTAGGAAGAGCTTTGGTGAAGATGTCTGCTAACTGATATTCAGTCCTCACAAAATAGAGTTCTACCACACCGTTTTCTACTTGCTCCCTGATGAAATGATGTCGAATGTCGATGTGCTTTGCTCTTGAGTGTTGTACATTGTTGCATGAGAGAGCAATAGCACTTTTATTATCATAGTACAGAGGTATTTTGTTGAATTCAAAGCCATAGTCGATAATTGAGATCTCATCCATAGGATTTGAGCACAAAAAGATGACATGGCTATGTATTCACCTCTATAGAGGAAATAGAAGTACTCATTTGCTTCTTTGAAGACCAACTCACAAGCTTATCACCCAAAAACGAGCACCTCCGCACGCGTTTCGACGTGTATCTTGACATCCCGCATGATCAAGATCTGCATAGGTCGTTAGTGACATACCGTGTCCTTCGGTACCAAAGTACCATATTTGATGGTTCCTTGAGATACCGAAGACCCGCTTTACCGCTTCAAGGTGCGTTTTGGTAGGCTTAGCTCGATATCTAGCACACATGCAAACAACGAACAAAATGTCTGGTCTCATCGGCCGTGAGGTACATCGTGGATCCAATCATACTATGATATTTTGTTTGGTCTACCATGATCCCCGAGTGGTCCTCATCCGCTTTAGTGCGCTCTATCATGGGAGTGTCAACACTAGAATCAAATCCAAATTTCTTTAAAATCTCATTTGCATATTTAGATTGATTTATAAAAATGCCTCCGGACTTTGTGAAATTTGTAATCCCAAGAAAATGACATTTGTCCCATCATTGACATTTGAAATTTGGAACCCATTTCATTTGAAAACGATCACATTCATTGGGGTCATCGAGGCAAAATAATATCATCAACATATATTTGAACGTGAATTAAATGTTTGCATGACTTTCTGGTGAATAATGTCGGATCAAATGCTCCTTTGCTGAATCCAGTAGATAGAAGAAACTTTGATAGCGTGTCATACCATGCCCTTGGAGCTTGCTTTAAACCGTAAAGAGCCTTCTTCAAACGATAGACGTGAGTAGGATGCTCTGGGTTCACAAAGCCTTCAGGCTGGCTGACGTAAACGACTTCTTTAAGATCTCTGTTAAGAAACGCCGTCTTTATATCCATTTGATAGACTACCATGTTCTTACTAGCAACATTAGCTAAGAAGATTCTGATTGCCTCGATTCGAGCAACATGAGCAAACGATTCTTCAAAGTCAATACCCTCTTCTTGATGGTATCCTTTTGCAACCAATCGAGCCTTGTTCTTCAACACATCACCATGCTCATCAAGTTTTACTTTGAAGATCCACTTTAGAGCAATGATCATTGCACAACTGGAGCAGTACTAATTCCATACATCTAGTCGATCAAACTCATGAATTTCTTCTTGCATGGCATTGAACCATTGCCTTCATTCATGGCGCTTTTCACGTCTTTTGGTTCGATCTTAGAGTACGGAGTTGAAGAAGCACCATAAGGCATTGGTTGCAAGTTGTTTCCGTGTGGATACCGGACGGAAAGGTTTCCAATGATGTTATCCAATGGATGATCATGTGTCCATTTTCTAAGATGGTCATGTGGTTGTTGTTGAGGAACCAAGTAGCGAGTTGATATCTCCGAAGAAGATGGTTCGATGATGACTCGGGAGCAAATATGTTTTCAAAGGGTTCATCTTCCGGAGGAGTAAAGGGTTTTCATCATCTCGTAACCGTAGCAACATTTCCATTGTGTACACTCGATGATTGATGATTTGTTGATGAGGCAGAATGATCGCAGAAGGCTTCTTGACTTAATGACATTGAAACGAAGAGTTAACTTCATTGACGGGATAGAGGCAGCCTGTTGATGAAACTAACATATCATTAGCACTTGGATCATAGTGTTCATCAAACATTGGATCAAATAATTTCTTCAAATCATCTTCTCAAGGAGGTACATAAGGAGTTCTTGGTGAGGATTAGAAACAAGAGTAGAACCGATAGGACTACTAGATAAAGGTTGAAATGCGGGTCCAGAACTGGATTGTCCCGGAGCCATTTGACCGTCACTCATCGAACATAACATGAATTGTTTCCATGATATTTCGGGTTCTCTTGTTGTAGATTCAAGATCCTTTCGCTTTGGTGCATAACCTACAAATACTCCAATGTCCGCTTTAGCTTTTAGTTTACCTAAATCTTGACCGTCATTGGTTGGGAAACATAAAGCACAAAACACACGAAGGTAGGATAGATCAGGTTTTCGTTTATGGACAAGTTCATATGGAGTTTTTCCATGAGAGGTGTGAATAAGTGAACGATTTTGGGTGTAGCAAGTAGTGGCAATGGCTTCACCTATAGAAACATTGGAACCTTTGAATAAATTAGCATTGTTCTTGCAGCTTCCACAAGAGTTCGATTTAGTCTTTCAACTACACCGCTTACATTGAGGAGTTCGTGGAACACTTCTTTGATGACCGATTCCAACACTTTCATAAAAGCGAATTAAGTCTTTGTTAACAAACTTTGTGCCATTGTCTGCTCGAACAATTCTAACAATATTGTTGAGTCGAACTCAAGTCGTTTGATAAGTTTGATGATGATATTTGGAGTTTCATCCTTTGTCCTCAAAAACTTTACCCAAGTAAATCGAGTAGTCATCAACAACTACTAGAATGTATTTCTTCCCATTTATTGTTTGCACTCTCATTGGTCCGCATGCATCCATATGAATGGTATGAAGAACTTCCATTCTCGAGTTTGTGGGTTTTGGTTTGTGGGCATATTTTGTGCTTTTCCCAATTGGTGGTCGAACAAAGATGATCTTTTCATACTTTAATCTGGGTAATCCTCTTACTAAGTCCTTTACGGAAAGATTGTTTATGGTACCAAAGTTCAAGTAATTGAGACGAGCGGTGCCATAGCCATGACTTAGTTTTGGAAGCCTTTGACAAGCGGATGGGTGAAGATTTCATCATATCTTCGATAGAGATGGTGCATAGGTTTGAACCACGAGTTCCTCCGAGAAGTTCCACACCATCAAGTTCTCTAACAAAGCAAGTATGTTTTACGAAGGCCACTTCTAAATCGAGTCACAAAATTGTCCGACGAAAATAGATTATGTCCAAGACCTTCAACATAATATACCACGGAGATCACACTATTTCCAACCACGTAATCTCCATAACCCATAATAGCACCAAAATGATCATTTCGAATCTCACATTTCCGATGAATTTACTCACGGTTCATGAGCCGTGATCGGTCTCGGTCATATGCTTGGAACAACTGAGTCCGTGTACCATAGAGCGATTTGAGCGATCTGCGGTTGAACACGCACAAGAATGGATAAGCGGATAATTGGGATCCCCATGCAAGAATGGGTTCCATTTGGTTAGTAACGATGATTGGAACACCCACATCGAGTAGAAACAATGGACTCATTAGAAATAGATGCGATACTAGTGTTCATATTTGACCCATTCAAAGTATGTTCACTTCTTAAGGAATAGTTCTACCAAGAGGCATCCATTTTCTAGTGGGCATTGACTTAGCAAATTTAGGGCACAACACATTAATCTTATGGCGGTGGGTATCCATTGATAACCTATATTACTAAATTTTCTTCCCGGGTTTCCACTGTTTTCTAACTTTCTTCACGCCTTTGCCTTTTGCCTTTTTAGCTTGAATTTTAACATTAACAATTTTAGTCGGGCATTTGACAACATTAGACAAATCATTCACACCACATTTAAGATTAGTAATGAAACCACACAATCATCATTACATGTTTTGCCAAAGTAGCGAATTCAGCATTAATTACAATGACGCTTAGAGCTAACACTAGAATCAACACGATTCGTCTTATTCAAATTCTACCTAAGGTGATCTTCTACTTTATTCCACTGAACATTCCTAGCATGCAAGGTCCTATCATTCTTTGTGTTGCCTTAGGGCTTTGACCCGCTTGCTTTGGTGTCACTTCTTACTCCTGTAGAGGGAATTGGAACATTAGTTGGTTTTGCTACTTTTTGCATTCCTGAACTAGAAGTGTAGGGATCTGAACTACTTGAAGGCACATTAGTGTTCACTTTCTTAAAACTGGGCATATAATGGTTTGTTTGCTTGGCACTAGGATTAGAACAAGGCATCACAGCTTTTCCTTTTGCACCTAAGGATTTAGGACATGTTGCTATTAAACATTCTAGCAGCTCTTGAGATCGTTTGGCTTGAATGCAAGCAAACCTAATTTCATTTTCAAGAGGCTTATTTATAAAATCCTCTTCCACAATCTCACGGAGACATTCTAGACTATCCTTAAGGTGAGCACAATAGTTGTGAAACACATGTTCATTATTCCTAAGATGAGGAGGAATGTATTTAACATCCGATATATTTGCGATCGAGGATGACTTTGATGCAACATTCTCATTAAAACAAGTGGCGGTTCCTTTTCCCGACTCCTTAGATTCTCAATTTCTTTTGTAAAGACGTTATTTTTTCTTTGTTTTGTCACGAGTGACTTTCATTGAATCATATAACTCTTTAAAGTGTCGTTTAAATTTTCATTTTCTTCTAGAAAACTTTCGCTTTCTTTTGTAAAGCATTAACTAAGTTTTGAAGATGAAAAGTTTGAGAATCTTGAGAATCTAAAGGAGGAGGCATTTGGGAGCCACCACATTGTTCTTTCACCCTTTAATTGAGAGATTTGGGCTTTCAACTTTCGATCGTGTTACAATGAGCTTGAATCTGTCGTCACGTTTGTTTATCTAAAAAGCGCATCAAACTTGGAACATCCGAGAATGTCTTGATATTTGAGGTTTTGACATTTTCTTTAAGATGTTGATATTTTAGTTGTAAATCAAAATGTTCAACTTCTAGTTTAGAAAGATGTTTTACCAAATTATCGTGATCATCCTGATCAATTTTCTCACTTAGTTATGAGTTTTTGTTTTCAAGCTCAATGACACGATCATGGCAAACTTTCAATGCAATAGATAATTCATGAAATCGAGAAGCAGTAATAGAGTGCTTAGTAACAGTATAAAACACATCTTGAGCAACAAAACTCGAAATCAAATTCTCATTTAAGATGTGCAAGTTCTTCCTTTCAACTTCATTATATTTGAGTTCCTGTTCATAATCATTGACTTCAACTATCATTGCATCAAATTCCTTTTCCATTTCTTTAATATATGAATTTATCCCTTTTTGAAGACTCTCAAATTGACCTTTTAATTATTTGAAGAAAAGGCATGACCTCAGTTAAATAACATTCTTTAGTTTGCTCAAAACCCTTTCCCTTGAGTTATCCCTAGTAGGTGTGATTCTCTTCTTACATGTTTTCTCAAAATCAACAAACGGTGATAAACAACATACAGTGATTAAGGTCTTGCTATTAGTGGCAATAGATCTAGGAACTAGATGCATTGGTGTATTTGGAGGATACACAGTAGTTGCAGGCATTTTCCTAAGGGGAGTGTTTATTTCAACAAGTACATTAACTTTTAGCTTATCAATATCTTTCTTCCAAAAGATCTGTTCTGGGGTTAATTGAGTTTAAGACTTAAACATGTTCAAGGATATCCAATTTTCCTTAGTGTAATCATGGGGTTTGATCGTTAGGTTATTCTCTTTACACGCAGGATCGTTAAGCTTCTTATTCATTTTCTCCCTAAATGCATCATCTAGTTTTCTATCTTCCTCAGTGCACTCAATGTAACTAGGTTTCTGTCTAGGTTTAAGAATTTCATTGCCATCATAGATTACATTTTGAGCTTTTTGCTATCTTACTATACTGGGGTTGGATTCCTTTATAATGGGGTACTATGCTTATCGTTGAGAACTCTATGCTTAGTGATCATGTGAGCGATCAATGGTATTCCCTTGTGCGTACAACTTATTTTCAAGCTTGTTTTTCAAGGTTTTAGATTAGAAAAATCATTCAAAAGTTTTGATTCCTTAGCATGAATTCTTGCTTAAGCATTTTAACATTTTCTTGAAGTTCTTGTTTTGCTTAGCGCTTTAGAAAGCTTTTCATGTAAGGAGTTTAACTCTTGTTTTAATACTTCTTCTCTAAAATTACTTTTTCTAATAATTGTACGCATTTGGTCATCCATTTCCGCTCACGGGTGGTTAACTCAAACTTAGCACTGTTGATAAATAGCAACTTGTTCTTTATAGGCATTAAGTTCGAAATATGACTCCTCGAGGGGCACATGCGGTGTATTCATAAAAATATAGTCATCATTGACGGAAAGATGCATCACTTGGTACATTCTCGCTTTCACTTTGTTTCATATATTGATCATATGGGACAACATGTATATTACCTATATTTTCAATATCGACTCAAAAGTTTCAGATTGATTGTACTTTGTCATGTATCTTTTGCTCATCAACATCATCGTATAGTTTTAATACCTCGAGATGATTGATTCTTCGGATGGACCAACTTCTTTGTGATGATGAGACCTTTGGAGAGACCATTGGAGAAATGCTAGCCATGAAGATTGTGCATGCAAGAGGGTTTATCATCGGCGTCGAGTCGTATGCATCACGATCGCAACTTGAAAGGCATTCGATGATTATGACCTATCTCTTGAATTGGTCGCTCATCCACATCTCGCATCATATGTCTTGGCATTTCCTTAGCAAGAAACAACAACCTCTTCATCCAACATAGCTCCATTATCCCGAGCTTGCACAAGTAACATCTTTTCTTTGAAGTACTGCATTTTGAGGCGTTTTGGAGAAGTGCGGTTCCTTGCTATGTGTCCATCACCACCACAGGTTGTAGCACTTAATTAGCATTGCTTGTCCCTGATTACCATTCCTTCGTCTATTCTGATTTGCCACATACCCTCCTCCTACTCCACCTCTTCTTTGTTCATATTGTCTTCCTTGAGCTGGTTGCACCGTAACCTTTCCATCTCTTACCAAAGCATGATTGTGTAGATTGGATGCAATCCTGATTTCATTGTTAGTGTGAAGACGGTTAGTATGTGGAGTGAAGGTTAAGTTTTGTTTAACCATAAGAGCCAGTTGATTGATAAAGTGTTCCATGACTGCATTAGCATCAGGTTGCTTGAAACTTGGATCGGGAATGAGTTTGTGATTTTCGTTATCCGTGGGTATGACTTGAGAAGCTTTGGTGGTAATTCCAACATTGGTGTAAAAAGCAGTAGAGTCATTTGATGAACTTGTTTCTCCCTGGTTGGTTTTGAACTGTTCAAGAATCCTTTTTTCAAACATAGCATGTCTCTCATTCTGAAGAAGGAATGCATAAAGTTGCTCATAGTTGGTATTCTTCAATCCTTTGGTTAGCTTCACGGGTGACAAACTTATGCCATTCGGATTCATGTTGTTCACAAACTTTGAATTCATTGAATATTTGGCATGGTCATTTTGATATTCCTCATATCATTCACAAGCTTGTGGAACGTCACGTAATACTCATAGACACTTTCTTGGCTTCATCTTAAAGTGTTCAAATTCATCATACACCGTGATTCTCTGTCTTCTTTCGTCAATTGAACACGAGAGAAGCATCTTGACATTATCCCAAACCGCCTTGGCTTCGGTGTTGTGATTGATAAGCTTGTAGATATCTTTTGGAAGACCACAAGTATAATGTTAGAAGCCCCGATGTCGATCGAATCTCATTTTCTCCTTATCATTGAGCTCATCATACGTCTTTGGTCCTGTCTAATCCATAGATCATTGTTCCATCTGCGGTGTATCAATTAAGTCTCTTGTAGTCTCAATCGATAAGGTCCTTCATAAATGGATTTGAGAATGTTTATCTCATTTTCCTTTCCAAGGCAAGACAATCGATTCGTTGAGCCCAAGAGTCGTAGTCGATTACATCAAGCATGGGTGGACGAGTATCTCGAACCACCTGCTTGAACATCCTCAAGACAGTGGAGATAATTGTAGGTACGTTGGTAGACATGTTAACAGATTACACGGATTTTATAACTCTATGATTAAACCGGAAATAGATTCTTTCACGGATTTTACTAAATCAAGAGAAAACCGTATTACAAACAAAAATCAACCAAGTTGCTACGAATTCTTGAACCAAGTCGCTAATCACCAAGTCGCTAAGTAGCAACTCGCCAAGATCTTAAATTCCTGTGAACCAAGTCGCTAAGACCAAGTCGCTAAGAACCAAGTCGCTGGACACAAGTCGCTAATGCACCTAGTCGCTACACAGTCAAGTCGCTAAAGAGAAACTCGCTAAGGTCCAAGTCGTTAACACCAAGTCGCTAAGCACCAAGTCGCTAGACACAGTTAATTTGCTAAAGAACAACTCGCTAAGATCCAAGTCGCTACTATCAAGTCGCTAACAATTTACACTACAACTCGCTAACAATTTCTGAAGCAAGTCGCTAACCTCACCTAGTCGCTAGCCGTAGTAGAGAATCCACTAACTTGTACTATTTGTCAGCTTGTCTCAATAGACAAGTCGCTAACAACTAACACTGTAACTCGCTAACTTTTAATGAAGCAAGTCGCTACGATGAAAATCACTACGAGAACCAAGTCGCTAGCAAGAAAACTTTAAAACACACTTTTCAATCCAAAACAAGCTCAACCACGTTGATTCAAGCTTACCAAATCAAAACCCAAGCACTTACAATGATTCTAAACACAAAAGTACACCCAAAATTCAAACTTTAACACTATAAATGATCCAAATGATGCAAAAACCACTAAACTTTTTCAACCTCAAAAACCATCTAAAACCACTAGAAATCCAAGTATATGTAAGAGAGATGATCAAACCATGGCTCTTGATACCATTTGTAACATATTGGATTTCACAAACACATTAAACCATAAATACAAGAGGCGTATAAATGATGTTTTAGAGAGAGAAAGTTAGAGGTTGGGAACTTTAGTGAGAGAAAATGAAAGTATTATTATGAGCTCCAACTCTCTACCTTGGGAGGTAGAGAGTATTTATAGTCTTTACATAAATCGCCACCTACGGGCTGTGGATCAGGCATACAATGGGTAAATACCCGTCCGTCCTCCACGGTGTTACTTAACTAAATACTATTTAACATTAACTAATCTACGACTACGAGCTTTCTAACGATTACATATACTTGAGGTGACCGACTCTTTAATAACTAGATTAACTAAATCCTAACAAAAATGAGGATTAGTGTTGGTGCAGGAAATCAAGAAACAGTGAAAAATTTCGTCTGGAGGTGGACGGTACCCTTAATTATTTAAAGGTACCATCTGATGACAGACGACTACGTTATCATTTCTTGTGTTTAGTGACTACTTTTAAGCTTGAAAAAGGATTTTTAGGACACTATTTGCAGCAAATCATATTACCTTAGTCCACACAAGAATAATTATGTAACATATTGGATTTCACAAACACATCATATCATTAACACAAGAGGCGTACAAGATGAGTTTTAGAGAGAGAAAGTTAGAGGTTTAGGGAACTTTAGTGAGAGAAAGAAAAATCTTATTATGAGCTCCAACTCTCTACCTTGGGAGGTAGAGAGTATTTATAGTCATTACATAAAACGCCACCTGACGGGCTGTGGATCAGGCATACAGTGGGTAAAGACCCGTCCGTCCTCCACGGTGTTACTAAACTAAATACTACTTAACATTAAATAACTACGACTACGAGCTTTCTAACGGATACATATACTTGAGGTGACCGACACTTCAATACCTGGATTTTCTAAATCCTAACAATCTCCCCCTAAGGGAGGTCACCTCAAACACACATTAAAATTACATAGAATACAAACAGATATTTCATTGAGATAGTTCTTGGATTCTTGTTCATGTTCTTTGTTCTGTAGCTCATAGTCTTAGATTCTTCATTTTTGCATGTTTGGATAATCTGAGTGGAGGTCTTTAACTGATCCACGTGATACTGTGTTTTTTTTAGCCAACTTTGAGATCATCAGCTACAGTAAATCTTTGACTCATCCATTGTGGTGTTGGTATGATGTGATGTTGTGACATTTGGACCGACATGCTCACATTCGGATCATGATATATTCTTATCGAGTAGCGGAAGCTTTTCGTTGATTCATGATATTGGCGCAGCAGAGCGAAGCTTGGAGTGATAATATCAGTCATTAATGCACTAATCATGATTTATTTGGAAATGAATGTGTTGTGTGAGCATGCGGCTATGGATTGACCGCTCCATTCGATCATAGCGTAGGGTGTTCTGCATAAAGCAGTTAGCAATAAAGCGCAAAAAGTGTCTTTGATCACTTTTGTTGAATTGAGTACACGACCACGGTTCCCGTTGATCGATTACAATCTTGCTGTGATCGGTATAATTCAAGAATTTCCTTGACGTGGTTTCGCACTGGTCTAGCCGTTCTCAAACCGGACGTCTCAAAGAAGACAACACGGAGTGAGTGAACCATGAATTGAGATTCACCGATTGATGAAAAGAGATTTGAAAACAATCGTGTCTTGCTCAATAGAAATTGTTTTTGCAATACAACGAAGGTTTTGATGAAAATCAATTATCAATCATAAACACCTTTTATTTTGAAATATAACTACACGATCGATGTGCTAAAGAAAAGAGTTTTTAAGCACAACAACCGGTTTTCAAAGGTATCCGTCAATCCATAACTGAACTGAGATTGATTCAAAAGATTGAATCGCCCCATTGTTTCTCATTCGGTTGTCACATGGTTGATCTATTGGATAGATCTCACATGCCACCCACCAGAGCTTGTTTGATGTTGGCTCGAAGGCTTTCCATCTTCATTGTGAATATGTTAGAATATCACTCGGATGTTCCGCAATACCACAAGGATAATGAGTAGGACTCATAAGATATAATCTCTTTCCACATTGTGTGAAACAGAGAGTCTTCATTGAAAGTGTCCTAAAGAGATTTATGTGATGATCTCGTGGCTCTAAACTCGAGTTGTGCATATTTGGTTCCTATGCGGAGACTAGGGAGGGTCTCCTTCTTCAATATCAACAAACTCTAAGAGAAAGTCGATAGATAATGTCGGTTCCCGTGAGAATGAAACAAGTCCTTTTAAGAGGAACTTGAGTGGTTTGGGAAGTTGTAGTGCAGTACGTCCTGGGTCTATGACGACTTGTCTTCAATACCGATGTTACCTTGGTAACCACCAAGTAGATATGAATTGAACCCGTTTACGCCTAAAGTTGAATAAATGGGGCTATTTCTTTTCACCCTTTTCACATTCAATTCTTTTCATTCTTCAAACCCCTTGAGCTAACCGAAACTTCATAACTAGAACCTTGTTGGGTTTATTCGAAGACTAGCTTAGTTTCGATCGCACTTCCCATATCTCATTTTCTCCTTTTTCAATATACCTTAGGACTCTACACTATCAAGTGGTTTTGTCCTGGGTAGATCCCTCCGGATTACGGCGGATCATTGGACCTCAACCTAACCTTATCATCCTTATATCACCATGCATAAAGTAAAGTTGGTCGGTCTTTTGATATAGTTCTTCCGCCTTGAAACCTATTGAAAACCATTTGAAAATCAATCAAGATACTTGTGATATAAAATCAAAGTATTTTGTATCTTAATTGTTTTGATATTTTAGAAATGCTCCCCCTCAACATATGCATAAAATTCAGAAATTGTTTAGCACATGGAGGCAAGAGATCTTTGAAATCGTTAGATTAAGAATGAAAGGTCCAATCTTTTGATTAACATTTTCTAAAATGATCATCATCACTTCCCAATCAATTTGAGTAGATAAAACATTTTGAGGAAGGATGAGGTTTTCAAAAGTTTGCTCCCCCTCAATATGTGCCTCGAAGTTTGAAAGAGTTTTCCACATATTAGAGGGAACCTGCACTTAACGAAAATTCAATCACGTTTCAATAATTTAAGGTTTAAAGTAGATGCTCCCCCTCAACATGTGCATGGAAAATTTGAAATCGTTTGTCACATGCGGGGAGGAAAAACTTGCTAAACTCTTATGAACCTAATTATCGAATTATCAGTTTAAATCCAATTTAAATCACAAATTCTCCCCCGATCACAATTATCAAATCATTTGAGGTTTGTGATCTCTGTAGATTTAAATTGATTTTGAGAGCTTTTAAGGAGAATTGTGACTTGATTATGAAACTTTTGTGATCTCTGTAGTTTTAACTGATAAGGATCGGATTTTGAGACTTTAAGCTCCATAGATTAAACATGCATGATTATCTTTTGAAAACAATTGTATAACAAATAACCTTTTGATTTAATTGAAATCATTCTCCCCCTCAATCAATAACATCAGTTGTTGATTGAGAGATAGATAGTTTTGACTAACGTGAAGTCCGGATGATTTTCAAAAATAGAGTCCGAGTTATTTTTTTTTTCAAACCAATTAGTTTTCATTAGATTGAAAGTAATTGTTTATAGAATTAAAGTATGAGATTTGAAAAACAAGATAAGGCATGACTCTGTTCTTTCTTTGAAAAGCGGGTTACTGCCTGAAATGACAATAAACCATTGTTTCTCTTTCTCCCAATTTTATTTATTTATTTATTTATTTATTTATTTATTTATTTTTTTTAAATATTCGAACAACATCTAAAGTCCCGTGTCATTCTTTGAATGACAGCACAAAGACCGTAGATATAATCGAATCGAGAAAAACATGAGAAAATGACGATATTTTTTGGATTTTTTCAAGATTTTTATGGATTTTTTAAAGTTTTATAATTTTCTATTTGCTTTTTGAAGGTTTTGTAATTTTGTATTTTGTTTTTCGAATAAATATTTACAAGGGATAAATTATTTTAAGAGGATGATGAAATGAGTACCGAGATAAAGATATCGTTCAGCACGTTGTAGAAGAAAGGAATCAGCATCTATTAAACTTTCGCCACCAAAGCATTCGAGGCATCAAAGAAAATCGTCTGAACATGAGCCTTCTCAATTTGAATCTTTGGAAGCTTCCCCCTAAATCGACAATCATCGAATAAAGACCATTTCCCTAAGAAGTAGAGTTGACGACAAAGACGGTCTCATTGAATGAAGCTCAACACCCCGAAGAAGACGAAAAATACAGAAGAAACAAGTTGAAACATGGATCATCGTTGCGGTTATCAAACCCGGAATAAATGATTAAGTTCGAGATCACATGAACTTGTTGTGCATCCTCGATGTATACATTACTCTTCGAGATTGACCAATTGTCTATTCAGGGGAACAATATATCAACACCTTCATTTCACCAAATGCATTCGGTTATTAAACATATAACTAATCACCCAAACGCGTACATGTACCCAACAAGATAAGAGACAATGACATCACAATAGCAGTTGAATCATCGATCTTCTCTACGGATGTCAACTCCGGAATAAGCGATTAAGCTCGATCATGTGAATCGTTGTGCGACCACGATGTACACATATCTCTCCCGATGGTTGCGATAACATCGGAATCATCATTACATTGTGTACATGAAGCACTAACCGGAAGCTCTTTATCATAAATCATATAGAAGATGTCGATCAACAATATCATCTCACGTTCCAAATATTCTTCTCATATTTCTTCCTACTAAAGGCTGAGTTAACACATACCAAAAGTATCCAGAGACCACTTCCTCCCAAATGGTTGGAATAATACATCCTTCCCCCAAATAGTTAGAATAATATATCCTTCCCCCAAATAGTTGGAATAATACATCCTTCCCCTAAATAGTTGGAATAACACACCACAGGCTATGAGTAAACACTGAGTTTATCTACGGTTATGAAATTTGTCTTTCCCGAGATTACTTCAATAGAGACGAAGTATTAGGTTCATCACGTGTACTCGTTATGTGTTTAGATGTATGTCTCCTTTCCCCTTGCTGGTTTTGATACCTCAGAATCAAAAAAACATAATACACTCATATACTTGAAATAGAGAAGAACACAATTAGCTCAAATATATCTCGTGAGAATCAACTGCTACAGAAACTCTCTCTGACTATCTTTATCAACCCATAGTCAACCCATATGAAGACAATTTGTAGTGACCACTATTGAAGAAAACCCGATATACCAAACTTGAAACTGAAGTCGAATTCCCCGCATTTGTGTCTTAAGCTTGCACTTAAAGATGGAAGAACGGTGTCGAGAATCTATGCTTTAAGCAAATCTCTAAGTACTCACTACTCAAACAAAGTATGAGACATTAACACCTCTTGAGATTATCCACATCGTCATCGCATGTGACCTTTGAGTAAAACAACGTAACTCCTAATAGTGATAGTTAACGGGTCTTCAACCATCCAACCCATTGCTTTGGTAACTAGATAAACCAAGCCTTCAACTCAAATTCTTAAGCCCGAGCAAATTATCAAATAAGAACACGCCTTTGTGAAGGTCAACTTCAATCTCAAATAAGTGATAAATGATTAACTCGAAGTAATCAACTTGTGTCAAATGTCCAACACGTGAATAAACATACAAGCGGATGTACATTGACCCATGAATGAACCGGAGCAAATGATTCCTCAACATCAATGCATTCTTCCTTAAGGTATACATGTAAAGCGATCGGAAGATTCACCAATAATGTTTTTAAGCGGATGGGAAGTCATTTTCCTTAATGTTCATGTGGTTGATTCTGAGTGCACATTTAGGAAAGAACAATGAAACAATGATCCGTGAAGATTTGGCAAGGGATACCAAAGAGCGGATCACTATTCATGAGTGCACCGCAAAGATTATGATAGTCATTATCCACGCCTTGTGAAGTAACTAGAGATGAGGTTTCTTGAGAATTCCGAAAGTCTTGCTTATATGGTGAACCAGTTGAGTCGGTGAAACCGTAGCATGAGCTTGAAATCTGGATGATCAACATTCGTTGGAGATTGGAGTACTCATCAAACATCTCTTGAAAAACAATGAATCCTAAATAGTATATCCCGGTTATCCTTAGTGAGTGAAGACAATAGGCGTTGGAGAGTCGTATGACCATAACTCAAGCATCCATCACCATGTAGAATATTCCTCTTCTCCCTCAAAATTGCAAATGAAGTTTGCCATTTTGATTGATCAAGTGAATAAGAATGTATACCAATGAATGGAGATCCACTTGAGGATTGAATGGGCATGGAAAAACATGAAGCTTGTTGATGAAGAATGTCGATGAGAATGGTCATAAAAATGAATATTTCTCTTCTTCTGAAGATAAAGATCACTGAGGCATACACTTTTCTTTTCTTTGAGGAACGGGGCCTGAAGTGTTATCTGCAGACGCCATAGTGTTGAAGAACGAGGCCTGAACTGATGTGAACAGAAGTCATAGCCGGTTGAATATCAAGGTTGAGTTACTTAAACCCGTGAATTATGAGATATCAATCCTTGTGTTATCCATACTTTAAACCAGTCCATGTATTGAAGGATCGAAGTATCTGCAACTGAGTAAGGACTACCTGCACTAACATCACAAGCTTGATTGCATATATATTGGTTAGTGACATTAGTATCCAAACCCTTTGGAGGTTCACGGTCAACCTTGATTTTGTCATCGAAAATGCTTTCGGTGGGAATCCACCTAAGTCCAGGATCCTTAAACATTCTACCATACGGTATCCACTTATGGAAAGGTCTAGGATTGTAAGGCTTCTTATGCATAGTGGAAGACTTATCCTTGTTCCTAGTTTCCAAAGATTTAGCAGTTGGTATCCATCTAGGCGAAGTTTTTGGTTTGTTTTGCTTCATAACATGTTGAACCTTAGTCACATTAGTAGTCTTAGTGGATTGTACCTTGGCATGTGAATTAGGAAAATGTTTCTTATGTGGAAAAGACTCGAATTTCTAGTTTTGTTTTCTACATGCTTAGCATTCTTATGCACGCAACTACTCTTAGATGTACGCCAATCCTAGTCTTTTGAGTGTTCCTAGGTAGTGGTTTACAACTACTAGCGATGCTTTGAAATCTCGTAAATTCATCACCCTAGGTCTTGCACCTAAAATTACATCTTTTCGAATCATGCCTTTTCCTAGCTTCTTCTAGATAATAGTTCTTCCACAAGTCATTCATATCATATGAATTCGGGTTTTAATGCTTGGTTTTGACACTGTTTCGAACTAATCCTAGAGGTCTTTGGGAGTAAAAGTAGTCGCATGTTGAGGTTTAGAGGAACTAGAAGCATGACTCTTAGGTAACACAGTGAAGTGGTGGTTTTGACAAAACTTGTTTCTCATCAACTTGGGAGGCAAACCGTGTTTTGAAAATTTTAGTCTTTCGGATATAAGCGATGGTCGCCTAACAATGTAATCGATTTCTAATGGGATGAGAAACCGGTTTCCCAAGGTTGATGGTTTTGTAAACTTAGTGTTCACACTTTTCCTACGATTTTCCTAAGCTCATTCTTTAAGGCAACAATAGCGAAACTCTTATCCACGAAGTTGAGCTTTGAGTTCATCAATTTTTCTATCAAAGAGTTTGTTTGTTCCATTGACTTAGTTCTAGCTTCTTTGTGAGTCACTTAGTTCTATGTGATGCTTTCTCAAAGACTCATTTTCCTTTAGTAATTTAGCCACATAAATTGACAGTTCATTATTTCTTGTTATAATAGCATCAATGTCTTGTGTATTCATGACTAAATTACTTTTCTCATTCAAGGCGAAATATGTTTCTTGATTGTAAATGGTTGACTCTTTGTCTTGGTGAGCTTTCAAAGTGTTAATTTCAAAAGTTCACGGAATTCGGGAAGTTCCGATTTTTTACATGGTTTGTTAAGTTGAAAACTTTCTTCTTTACTACGAATCGCGATTTCAAGTGAAATGCAATGTTTTCAAGATTTGAGAATTTGTTTGAAAGTTCATTAAAAGCCTTCTTATCAACCATATCTTTTGTTTTGAAACACTTAATCTCGGACTCGGTCTTAGTGTGAACATTTATGAAAGTCATGTTCGGCATCATGATCGGTTTGTTTAAGTACTTTAGCGGATGCACTATGTTGAGCGATAAAGGGTACCTCATTACATGACACTGCTCAATTTAAGTGCGATATGCATCCACATCATGTGTAACAAGAGTCACCTGGACCGGCCGGATGTGTCAAGCTTATCAATCTACGAGCCTCGTATTCGGTGCCAATCGATCCATCATCTGGTGCTTTACCCGACTCATCATTATATGTTGACTCGACATTACGCATTCAAGAACCCGATTCTTCAACATATACATTACCCAACTTATCACAACTATCTCTCAACCGCACGACACTCATTCACGTTTTCATCTTTATGTAACTTCCTCAATGTACTTCTTCACATTATCCATGAGTTGTATGAATGTCTCAATGAACACGCTAATTTCCATTCCGGTGTGTCTCTTGAAAGACATTTCGGTCATGTCTTGATCATAATCGATGTAAATTCCCAGCGATGAATGGTAAAAATTGGTTGTGGATCACATGAAGTGCGACCTGGAACTAACCTTTTGAACCTTCATTTATCAAGTTTTTATTCCAATTGTTCTAAGTTCAATAGTCTTGTTCCGTTAATGTGGAAAAGTCTTGACGGAAAAGGGCAATGCATGTTCGTTCCATTCCAATTGGTGTGAGTAACATAAGGTGTGAGTGAAGTTGTTGATAAGATTCAATGCTACTTTCCTTTGCATGGCATTACGTAGTCAAGCAGTGCAATTCTTTTCATTGGACTCGAGCATGAAGAACTCAAATCATCATTGATTGATTCCATCATCGTATTTGATCGATATAGCTAATATTCTCGTGGTTGTCTCTGACATCATACGGTTTGAGTACTTCGAAATCACTGGGTCAATAGAGTAAGACATGATGTGGTAGAATGCACAGGATTTTACAAGTCTATGATTTAAACCGAGAAATAAAATCTTTCGTGGGATTTTACTAAAATCAAGACCAAACCGTTAAGCAATGACCAATGGAATGTGTTAAGATGACTGATGGATCAACACAATGATAGATAATTGTGTGTTAGGACATATGATTGTTTGTAGGATTAGCAGAGATGTTGTTTGGTTGAGATTTGGATTGGTTTATGCCGTTTTCTTGAGAAATTTAGGTCTAAAACATAAAACCTCAATAACTTCTGTTCAAGTGGATTTAGGCCTCGAAGATTGACCCATAGTTCATTCGGTGCCATTCTCCTCGTTCTCACGGTCGTTTTGATGGGTAGAAACGAAAGCGGAGTTACGGATCAAAAGTTATAGCCGTTTGAAGTTTTGTCGGGAAAAGTCAACAAGTCGCTAGAGACAAGTCGCTATAAACCTTGAGAACAAGTCGCTAAGTAACCAAGTCGCTAAGACCAAGTCGCCAGGACCCAAGTCGCTGGACACAAGTCGCTAAAGCACCAAGTCGCTACACAGTCAAGTCGCTAAACAGCAACTCGCTAAGGTCCAAGTCGCTAACACCAAGTCGCTAAGAAACTTTAGTACAAGTCGCTAACAAAATTGAAAGCAAGTCGCTACCTTCACCAAGTCGCTACCCGTAGTGGAGAATCCACTAAGTGTACTGTTTGTCGGCTTGTCTCAAAAGAAAAGTCGCTAGGATCAAGTCGCTACCAAAAAGCACTACAACTCACTACTTTTTACTGAAGCAAGTCGCTAAGATGAAATTCACTACGAGAACCAAGTCGCTAGCAAGAAAAAATTCAAAAAACACACTTTTCAATCCAAAACAAGCTCAACCACAGTGATTCAAGCTTTCCAAATCAAAACCCAAGCACTTACAATGATTCTTAACACAAAAGTACACCCAAAATTCAAACTTTAACACAAGAAATGATCTAAATGATGCAAAAACCACTAAACTTTTTCAAACTCAAAAACCATCTAAAAACCACTAGAAATCCAAGGATATGTAAGAGATGATCTAACCATGGCTCTTGATACCATTTGTAACATATTGGTTCACAAACACATCATATCATGAACACAAGAGGCGTACAAGATGAGTTTTAGAGAGAAAGTTAGAGGTTTAGGAACTTTAGTGAGAGAAAGAAAAATCTTATTATGAGCTCCAACTCTCTACCTTGGGAGGTAGAGAGTATTTATAGTCATTACATAAGCGCCACCGACGGTGTGTGGATCGGGCATACAGTGGGTAAAGACCCGTCCGTCCTCCACGATGTTACTAAACTAAATACTACTTGACATTAAATAACTACGACTACAAGCTTTCTAACGGATACATATACTTGAGGTGACCGACACTTCAATACCTGGATTTTCTAAATCCTAACAAATTATCATGAGAAATCTAAAAATGGCTAAAAACTAGGAAGAATTACTTGCAATTTATCAAGGAATAATTAGGCAAGTGATCATGCAATACAAGCAAAAGTTATTCATAATTAGATGTGATAATTTGTGCCCAAAATATAAAAATTAGCTAGTTTGGGCAAATTTGTATAAGATTTGGGCATATTTAGGTTTATCCTTTTTTTGAAATAGGTATATATTGCCCATTTAAAAGTTAAATTGGCACAAATGGGCACACATTTTCTATCAATTGGAGAACATTATAATTGTTTTTAAAGAAAAACTTATAGATATAATAAATTTAATTTTTTAAATATAAATGAGGTATTATGTTTGAGGAATTTTTTTCGTTGTTTTGGGTCTTTACTAAAGTGATTCGTATAACATGCACACTTTGACCCGTACCCGTTTAGCCCGTACCCGTTTGACCCGTGGCCTGTGCTCACCCGACCCGCCCATTTTGCCACCTCTATTCATGATCATAGGTCATAAAACATTTGAAGACTACTCAAATATTCATAAGTAAGCCTAACGCATATCACCCTAAGAATGATATTAATAAGATTATGAGGAGAAATACTACAAAGCTAAATTATCTTAATTAATTTAAATGACCAATACTCTTCTAAGGTCTTTCGTTTTCTTCATTAACTTGAGCTTACCCTTGTCGTTTTTTGATTGTTTTACACATCGTTATCATTAGTCAACATATCAAAGGGTTCGTATTTGTATGATGATTCGAGAGAAAGGAAGGATGAAATTTGAGCTTCATTCAAGGGTCCTATAACTTGACTAACAAGTAGGTATTGATGACCTTGAAGGAAAATGGGTAGAAATTGTCACACCCCTAAAATACATTTTTGCAATGAATAAAATTCTTGGGGATGAGCGCCATAGCATCACGATTCTGATTATATTGAGCGACCTAAAGTGTCGTTTGGAAAATACATCGTTTGATTGAGTAAAATAATCAGAGTTTACAAAGTATAGGTCCCAAAAGATTTCCAAAGTATCAAAATGAGTTTGTTACAATCAAACGATAGTTAAGTGCAATGTATGTGAGACGCGTCAATTCAGCGACTCCATGCAAGCCATGATGATATGCTAATACCTGAGATAAAACATGCTTAAAACAGTCAACACAAAGGTTGATTGAAATCCATAGGTTTAATTAATTCGTTTGAACACAATATTCGTAGTGTGAGTTACATTGTTTCACACTCATCGTTGAAAACAAAACAACATTTATTTCATTAAGTTCATGACAACCAAAACGTAAACCTCGTACCAATAGAAATTGGTAAAATCGTTTCATCGCAGCCCTAGAAGTAAACGTGCCAATTTACCTTATTGATTCAAATATAGTGCGTTGATTTACCCTAAGCGGGTCAATAAGAAGAGTGTTAATTCAATAGGCCTATTCACAATATTCGCTCACTGCAAGTGACTAATGGTGCATGATGTAGGGACTTCAAACATGGCAATAGAATACTTAGTGACAATAAAACATTTGGATATAACGTATAGTTCAAAGCATTTGTATTCGATTAAAAATATAGCATGTATCTCCCCCAAGAGTTTGTAAAACAATTAAGTAATAGAAAGTGGGGCTCTGAACTCACCTGATGCAATGTTTATGATGACAAGAGTGGATACACCGAAATGAGGTGCAATCTCTAACTGGAACCTATGATGAATGATATGATCTAATATAAGTCATGATATAATGTTATGCATGCAAACTCATATAATATCCATACCACTTGTGCATTTGAAAAATAAAGTTTATCGTCGAAATATATATTTATGATATCTCGTCATGTTATAAAATACTTTACAAGTACTTACATTGAAAGGATATCCTACGATAGTCATTTAGTGATTTATTAAGAAATTATAGTTTTTCGTCGTAAAACAAAACACTTGGACAATTCATGAAAATGACTAATTTTGAGTGATCGTAAATTATTCATTATAACTTCGCTCGACAAACGGTTAAACATTTTGGAAAATATAATAGGCGAACTCATTTTTACTAATAGACATCGTTTTCTCAAAAACATTCTATCGATATAAAAAATGGCTCCAAACACGGTCACTTGCGATAACCATTTTTGACTAGTAAAATGTGTAAGTGTTATTACTTGTGAAAAATAGTTACGATAACCCTATTTAAATCGCGTGTAACTTAGTCGTTATAAGTCCGTTTTCTACGTTTTATATATCCTTGGTTTCGTTTTAAAGTATACAAATATATTTTTGATAAATCGACTCATTTAGATAATGTTTAAAACTCGTTTTTGCCCATTAAATAAATCTTGACAGCTTTGAATTTTTCAGAAAATTAGTTTTCGTCGTGAAACTTGAAAATAACGTAACTTCTTCGTTATAAATCCGTTTTAACCCGTTCAAGCGACCACGGTTTCGTTTTAAAGTCTATTTTCTGAAAATATAACCAAAAATAATCAATGACCTGTCGAAATTTCCAGATTTTACAAAAATGAACAGCCCTTAATTTCATGTTGTCGAAAATGATTTTTCTAGTGTAATACTTGTTTCAATCACTTCAAATCAACACCAAATATATTCTAAACCTACCATACACCTTCTTAGGGTGTCATGGGTTCCTAAACTTCATCAACAATGATATGTTTCAAGGGATTAATTATAGGATGATTAAAACTTATAATATGAAATAAAACAAGTAAAAGTGGTATAAATACATATGATACTTGCATGTTTTCTTACTAGAATGATAAAATAGCTCAAGTAAGATTATGAAAGTGTAATAAAAATTATAAGAAGCTTAATAGTTATTATGATGAGGTTTAAGGTAACTAGGTTCTTAAATACTCCTTGCTTTTTATTTCAAAACCCTAAAGAGAAGTATACTAGTGTTTATATATCACTTGATCTTGAAAATTATGATTTCTCCTATGTTTCTATGCCTTGGCCGAACCTCAACAATGGGATGAGAGAGTTTGAGTTTTCTTTTCACCTTTGTATAAGTGTTTGTATGTGTTTAGGATGGTAATATCTAGTGTTTGCAAATATCTAGTCTACAAATGGAGTATGTGTACATCTATAAGTTAAAGATATATATTTTTTAATTGGTGACTATGGGGGTGTCGGCCAAGGGGGTATTTGGGGAGGGTTGGATGAGTTTTGTTAATTAAGTGTATTTTAGGTTAAGTATAATATGTAGTTTGTAAATATAATTAGGTATTTAGTGTAGCGTTAGCTAGAAATCGATTTTTACGGAACAAAATAAAATATATCGAAGTCATAAAAATTATAAAAATACATTTCTCGCAAGTATTGAGTGAAATAATAATTATCGAATGGAATTTACGAAAACCGTCGTAAATATATATATATATATATATATATATATATATATATATATATATATATATATATATATATATATATACAAAATAAATTCAAAACATCGGGTAAACTAATAATATAATTTTATAGTCTTAAAATGAGTATAAAATATATCAAAATAATTTTTGGAAGTGACGGATCAATTATTCAAAATAAATGATTGTGCGATAGCGTTTATTTAAAAGAAAAATATACGTAAATGAAATATGCAAACCCATGCATGAACTAATATGATGATGATGTTACTGATGATATGTAGACTAAATCTAGTCTATATGAAATGTTTTCAATGATTTTTCATGAATACGCAGCAAAACTCTTACGGTTACGCGAATTTGATACTTGTAAACCTAGTTTCTGAAAAATAATGAATAGTGAAGCATGAATAGTGATTTTTCTCCGGAAATGAATAGTGTTTCGTGAATAGTAAAATTTTAAATTAACCTCTCAAAGTCGTAAACTGACTCCAAAAACGATGAATAGTAAAATGATGAATAGTAACTAGTGAATAGTAAATTCCCGAAATGAATAGTAAATTTAAAAAATGACCTGAAAATACGGGTTGTCACATTCGCCCACCCAAAAAGGAATTCAGTCCCTGAATTCAGTCCATGTTGGTTTCTACAGGTTTAGGGTTTATGATGAATAACGAGGAAATAAGACATGAGGAGGTGTTGTTACAGCTAGCTAGGATTGAGAGTGTATAAACACCGCGATAGAGAAAATATTGGAAGAATATCTCCGATGAGCATCACTTTGACTTTTAGGAATATGTGAAAATTTTGCTTGCACTAAGATTTATAAATAACTGCTCCCAACATAACATGATCCCTCCAGAATTAGACATAGGTAGCTAGGCTATATATAATTAAGGAACGATAATGTGACGTTCGGTTTAGTTGTTATAACTCTCAATGTTTAAAGAGATTTAAACCACGTCATTAAAATGGCAGTTAAAGTAAGAAGGAAATAAAATTTTTGTAAGTGATAACAAATCGGAAAGGAAAATAAAGTACGATAGATGAGAATATTACACAACGAGTGGTTTATCAAACAGTAGATAGTCTTAAGTCATAAAGATCCGAATACTAGGAAAGACATAAACTTAGTACGACATAGTACATAGGGAAATAAGACCGTTAGATTCTAAACTTCTTCAGTCTGCCGCGTTGTTGATACCCTGGTGAGCTTCTCCTCCTTTTAACATACATGATTTCCCATGAGCACCTTCAACTTGTTGACCTTGGTTTCGGGGACATTGGTTCCGATAGTGTCCTTGCTCCCCACATCCGAAACAGGTGACTATGGCTTTACCTCTACAATCCATGGCGAGGTGTCCCGATTTTTGGCATTTGTGGCACTTGGCAGGGCAAGGACCTGAGTGATGAAACTTACATCGATTACATAGTGGGTGAATTCCAGCATAACCTCTGCCTTCTATTGGTGCAGCAACATAAACCATTGCAGCTTCTTGCCTTCTATTCTGTTGTTGGTGATGGTTAGTGTTACGGTTTTGGTTGTCGTTATTATAACCTCCTTGGTCATTTTCCCATTTCCTTTGTTGTTGCTAGTTTGGTTGTTGTTGATGGTGTGATTGTTGTTATTGTTGTTGTGGTTATTGTTGATAATGTTTTCCCTCATCACAACTTGGGCCATGAGTTTTTGAGTTATCCTGATATTCTCCTCAATTGTTTGTGGATCAAAAGAAATCACATCACCTTGAATACTTTGCGGAAGTCCTCCGATGAAACTTTCCAGTAGTTTCTCATTGTCCGAAACCATTGATGGACATAGTGCAACTAACTCTTGAAACCTTCTGATGTAGGTCTCGATATCATAACCAACAGTCACTAACTCATAAAATTTTGTTTCTAATTTCTTCACCTCAGTGCGCGGACAATACTTCTTACTCAACAACCTCTTGAATTGATCCCATGTGAGCTTGTAAGCATTTTCCATACCAATAGGCTGTGCATACGAATTCCACCATGACATTGCCCCATCTAATAGCGTACTAGTAGCGAACTTCACCTTGCAGTCATCTGGGCAATTGCATAGAAGAAATACAGACTCCATCTTCTCAAACCAACGGACCATAGCAGTGGCTCCTTCCGTGCCTTTAAACTTTGTGGGATCATCGCTCTTAAATTCCTTGTATGTACAATTTTGAACTCCAGACCCTCCTGCAGTCCTACGTGATGTAAGCTTGGCGGCTTGCAAAGATGAGCGACCTCGGCAACGATAGCAAGTCTAGCGACTTGTGATTCTTGTTGCTCGTTCTTTCCTTAGTACCTCGGCTATACTATCCTTTACATACTTTTGGATTGCAGCTTGTGTCATTTCTGGTACAGCTTTATTTGGCGCCATAACTCTTCAAAATAAGAGGAAAGGTGAGACGTAGCAAAGTCCTATGTTAAGAATAAGCGCTCTAAGAGATGTGATAGAAGATGATAAATTTGAGGTTATTTTTCAAAATGGTTGACGGATTCCTAGGAGATGGGTTATGAGATGTCGTAAGTATTTCAAATGTAGGACAATTTAGTGACTTAATGTGTAACTCGACATGTTGGTGGTGAAACAGAGGAGTGAGAGCGACTTCACCCTCCTTGAAGGTTTTGTCTCGGCATTCGATGTTATCGGTGATGAGTCAACTGATGTTAAAATTGTGAGAGCGAATGACAAGGCATCCTCCATGTCAGAGTCTGATAAGACATCCTCCATGTCAGAGTCTGATGAAATAGTGATGGGATGGGTATCGGAAGACATCTCTGTGACAATCGATGTGAAATGAAAGTAAATAACTCGAATAAAGTGCATATGAATCCGCATGTAAAGTGAATATGCACTTATGATGAATTGATGAGATGCTATGATGATGTAGTTATAGTCTAGGGTCAATGATGCAACCTAGTTCTCTATAACTCTTGCTCTGATGCCAATCTGTCACACCCCAAAATACCTATTTTGCGGTGGAATGGAATTCTGGGGATAGCGCCATAGCATCACGATTCTGATTATATTGAATGAACTAAAGTGTCGTTTGGAAAATACATCGTTTGATTGAGTAAAATAATCAGAGTTTACAAAGTATAGGTCCCAAAAGATTTCCAAAGTATCAAAATGAGTTTGTTACAATCAAACGATAGTTAAGTACATAAAATGTATGTGAGATGCAAGCCATGATGATATGCTAATATCTGAGATAAAACATGCTTAAAACAGTCAACACAAAGGTTGAGTGAAATCCATAGCTTTAATAAATTTGTTTGAACACAATATTCGTAGTGTGAGTTACATTGTTTCACACTCATCGTTGAAAACAAAACAACATTTATTTCACTAAGTTCATGACAACCAAAGCGTAAACCTCGTACCAATAGAAATTGGTAAAATCGTTTCATCATGACCTTAGAAGGTAAACTTGCCAATTTACCTTATTGATTCAAATATAGTGCGTTCGATTTCCCTAGCGGGTCAATAAGAATGGGAGTGTTAATTCAATAGGCCTATTCACAATATTCGCTCACTCATAAGTGACTAATTGTGCATGATGTAGGGACTTCAAACATGGCAATAGAATACTTAGTGATAATAAAACATTTGGATATAACATACTGATTCAAAGCATTTGTGTTCGATTAAAATATAGTATGTATCTCCCCAAGAGTTTGTAAAACAATTAAGTAATAGAAAGTGGGGCTATGAACTCACGATGCAATGTTTATGATGACAAGAGTGGATACACTGAAATGAGGTGCAATCTCTAACTGCAACCTATGATGAATGATATGATCTAATATAAGTCATGATATAATGTTATGCATGCAAACTCATATGATATCCATACCACTTGTGCATTTGAAAAATAAAGTTTATCGTTGAAATATATGTTTATGATATCTCGTCATGTTATAAAATACTTTACAAGTACTTACATTGAAATGATATCCTACGATAGTCATTTAGTGATTTATTAAGAAATTATAGTTTTTCGTCGTAAAACAAAACACTTGGACAATTCATGAAAATGACTAATTTCGAGTGATCGTAAATTATTCATTATAACTTCGCTCGATAAACGGTTAAATATTTTGGAAAATAGAATAGGCGAACTCATTTTTACTAATGGACATCGTTTTCTCAAAAATATTCTATCGATATGAAAAATGGCTCCAAACACGGTCACTTGCGATAACCATTTTGGGCTAGTAAAAATGTGTAAGTGTTATTACTTGGGAAAAATAGTTACGATAACCCTATTTAAATTGCGTGTAACTTAGTCGTTATAAGTCCGTTTTTGACTCATTTAGATAATGTTTAAAACTCGTTTTTGCCCTTTAAATAAATCTTGACAGCTTTGAATTTTTCAGAAAATTAGTTTTCGATCGTTAAACTTGAAAATAGCGTAACTTCTTCGTTATAAATCCGTTTTAACCCGTTCGGCGACCACGGTTTCGTTTTAAAGTCTATTTTCTGAAAATATAACCAAAAATAATCCATGACCTGTCGAAATTTCCAGATTTTACAAAATGAACAGCCCTTAATTTCATGTTGTCGAAAATGATTTTCTAGTGTAATACTTGTTTCAATCACTTCAAATCAACACCAAATATATTCTAAACCTACCATACACCTTATTAGGATGTCATGGGTTCCTAAACTTCATCAACAATGATATGTTTCAAGAGATTAATTATAGGATGATTAAAACTTATAATATGAAATAAAACAAGTAAAAGTGATATAAATACATATGATACTTGCATGTTTTCTTACTAGAATGATAAAATAGCTCAAGTAAGATTATGAAAGTGTAATAAAAATTATAAGAAGCTTACTAGTTATTATGATGAGGTTTAAGCTAACTAGGTTCCTAAATACTCTTTGGTTTTTATTTCAAAACCCTAAAAGAGAAGTATACTAGTGTTTATATATCACTTGATCTTGAAAAATTATGATTTTTCCGTGGTTTCTATGCCTTGGCCGAACCTCAACAATGGGATGAGAGAGTTTGAGTTTTCTTTTCATCTTTGTATAAGTGTTTGTATGTGTTTAGGATGGTAATATCTAGTGTTTGAAAATATATAGTCTACAAATGGAGTATGTGTACATCTATAAGTTAAAGATATATATTTTTTTAATTGGTGACTAAGGGGGTGTCGTCCAAGGGGGTATTTGGGGAGGCTTGGATGTGTTTTGTTAATTAAGTGTATTTTAGGTTAAGTATAATATGTAGTTTGTAAATATAATTAGGTATTTAGTGTAGCGTTAGCTAAAAATCGATTTTTACGGAACAAAATAAAATATATCAAGTCATAAAAATTGTAAAAACATATTTCTATAAGTATTGAGTGAAATAATAATTATCGAATGGAATTTACGAAAAACGTCGTATATATATATATATATATATATATATATATATATATATATATATATATATATATATATATATATATATATATATATATATATATATATATATATATATATATATATAACGAGAGGCATTTGGCATTAATGCCACCTCAATGCCACGTCAATGCCACCTCAATGCCAAATAATCATTTTTCATGCCACATAAGCATTATTGGTCCAACTAAGCAATTTATTAATCCACCTAAATTTTAATATTTTTTGTAAAATTGGTTTTTATAAAAAATGTGAATGGTGAATTTGAACTTGGGTTGTTTGTAAGAGTAACAAACATGATTACCACTAGACCAACATATTTTTTGATTATAACTTGGAAAACCAAATTTATAAATCTCTACAACACCATTTTATCTACAAATATTATATTTCACATATCCATTCCTTAATTATAGTTAAAGATTTATAAACTTTAACCTAATCTTATATAATATTTGAGCCTATCTATTCCTTAATTATAGTCACAAATTAATTAAATTTCTACCATAATAATCCTATACAAAATTTTCCTGGATAATTTTTATTTTGCTCTCGCTATTATGTTCTTAATTTTTGTATAACTTTTGTGCATATTATGTGTGTTTGCGGTACATAAACTTTTGTTCGGAGAAGCATACCTTCGTTCAAAGATCGATCATAAGTTTTTTATTAGCCGATGATATTTTGCTTTTTGACATTTATCATATATGTTCTTGCAATGATGAAATTATTTTTGTTTAGTTGTATGATTTTGTAGGTCAATGATATACAAATTGCTACTACCATGCACGTATCACTATTTACAATTTTCGCAATGGTTTTAATGTATTGAGCGTCATTAACCCTAAATCTTAAGCACGTTTGATATTTTTTTGGTTTTTTAACTTGGGCGAGGTTTGAAGAATATTACATTTAGAGTGTTTGAAAAGCGAATTCGTTTGGAGGTGAATATTTCTTGTTATAATCCTTATATATATCGCACATGTTGAATAGTAAAATTAATATACATCAGTGTCTATGAAATTTTAACAGGTTGAACGTGACAGCATTTACCTGTAAGTATACCACTTTCATATATTACTTTATTCGTCGTTACCTCCTTCAGCCTTCCTGCAGGTAGGCTTTAAGTTATATACATTCTTCATTCTGATGGGTTTGCTTAGTCGGTAGTGCATGCATATGTGTGCTTTTTAGATGTTCTGTAGTAATGTGATTTTTCCATGCAGGCTGGTTGGATTGCCCTCCATATGGGGACGCAATCAATTTCAGGGAGTCTTTTAATGACAAGATCATTACTGATAAAAGATATTCCCCTCAACAAGCGATTCTTCAGCAAAGGCTTTTAGGGAGATAAATAGGTTTAGTAATAGATCTAACAAAAACTGATCGCTACTATCGGGAGTCAAATTGAACTAAAGAAGGCATTAATTATGTTAAGATCAGGTGTGCAGGAAGGGACTCGGTGTCGATCACGAGTCTCAGAAAGGTTTATTCGGTGGTGACCGATTGGCTCCCAACATGCTCATTCAAATAAGTATCATCGAGGTAAGGTTTTCAAGTAATTTTCATACCTAGCCTACCGAGTACTCGACCATATGGCGTCGTCGATGCATTCCCATTTCATTTGTATGGAGGTATTGAGGAACAAGGATTTTCGATTTAGAAGGTCCGCAATGCCAACATTCTTCTTCTTCAGATCCACAAGCACCAAGAAATCCAAGGGCGAAACAAAGCGTGGGGTCGTCTTTGAAATATCGAGCAAGCACTTAATATTATTCCATACAACGTCATTGATTTTCTTTTAGCTTCAATATAAAATTCACGGGCTTTCTTCATATCATCATTTTCTTTAACGTCACTTTGTGAGCGGCTTGGTAAAATCACCTAATTGCTGGTTGCGTGTAACTTCCGAGATTAATCTGCATTTCCGGCAAGAGATACAACAGATGATGATTTGTGTTCTCTGGTGTATCTTCTTCACTAGCAAGAAACAAGCTACTGGAACCAGTAACTTCATTCTCGGTTTCGATAAAGTAACATGACATGGTATTTCATCCGTTATTTGTTATATGTTTCCTTTTGGTTATGAATGTTTGAATGTTGAAACCGCGATGTTGATGGTTTAATGTTTTGATTCAAAGTTCTCTATATGACATGAATCTGGATGAATGTAACTCTTGTGTTGGCATTGGTTTCTGATGAGTGTATCTTTTGTGCCGGTGGACTTATTCGGCTTCTTGATGTACAGAATCTGGTATAAGCTTATAATGTATACAACATACGAGGATCTGTTTTTTTCATGTATCTGCTTTGGTGTTAGTTTCTGATATTTATGCGTTATGCATGTAACATTTTGGTCGATTGTGAAACTTTGGCTGTGTGTTTTGATTTTGGGTCAAGTTCTATGGATGATCGGTTTTAGACCAGTTGCAAACTCACTGGAACGAGTCACTCGGTTTGAACCTGTCAGTCTTGAAGAGCTCGGAAGACCTAGAATCGATGTTATTGTCAATTGCTCACGAGTCTTTAGGGATCTCTTCATTAACCAGGTACCTTCTTTAACATCCATTTTAAAAACCCATTCAGTTTCGTTTTTCGTCTTCTAGGTTATTCTAATGCTATATCTGTCATATGTTCTAACAAATGAATCTTCTTGACCAAGCGGTGAAGATGGTGTCTGAGCTTGACGAACCATGGGAGCAAAAATATGTGAGAAAGCACGCTCTTGAGCAGGCTGAGACTCTGGGTGTTGATGTTAGAGAAGCTGCAACACATATCTTCTCCAATGCCTCTTACTCATCAAATGTAAACCTTGCAAATGAAAACTCATCATGGAACGATGAGAAGCAGCTTCAAGATATGTACTTGAGCTGAAACTCATTTGCATTTGACAGTGACGCTCCCAGAACCGTAATGGTCGAAAACTCAAAGTCTTGAGATGGCATTAAGTGCAATGACCGTTCCCAAAATCTTGACTCATCGGAGATTTCATTGGCTGACATGAGTCATTATAATGCCTCATGATATTGGTGCAATTATTTGAGGTTACACCATTTTGGTCTAAGCTAGGTTCCATAACTATTAGATGGCTAGCCGTTTGACCCGTTCAATGTTAGCTATTTCTTATGTTTGATCGGTGAGTCTTTGACATGAATGATAAAACAAAACCTATATAACAGATTGATAACGCTACACGCGTCGTTCGGGTCAAGGAAACTTCCTTTTCTTCGAGCAAGTTTTATAACACCCTAGGCGTTGAACCTAATCGTTGTAGTGTAGTAATTAGGGTAAGCCACGGGTATTGATATCGTTCTCTGGGGAATAGGAATGCTAGTAAGGAGTTACTACGCTAAGGTTAAGGTTGAGGAAGATTATTTTTTATCTTTTATGTTTTATGAAATGGAAAGGTACGAATCTCGGTATTGGATTTGGGGGTTGGTATTTCTACCGATTACTCTACTATTATCTAATTATCTAAACTAAGGTTGTGGGAGTCTATGTCTAATTAATGTGTGCTCGTATGATAGTTTAAAGATGTGTTTACTTAGGTTGTACTACTCCTTAATTATCTCCTATTGATGGTTGAGTTGTCACGTCCTTATTCCTAGTTGCGTTGTGTGTCTAAAGTTGTAGGGTATGCGTTTCTCCCTAACTCTTTGAACTTACCAAAGGGTCTCGTCTACAAACCCACTAGGGATGATAAACTCCTACTCTAAGGCGCTCTTTGGATGGTTTAGCCTACAACTACTCAGGTAATTATATTCTAAGGTTCACAAAGATGAATCAAGCATTAAATACACAACGAATGACCTACCGCATTACTAGATCATTAATCAACTAAGATAAGAAATAACCAATCAATATTCAATAATTAAGTTTCATACTTTCTAAGCAAACACACAAATAAATTAGCCGGACATGGAGAACATGCAAGCATACACACAAATAATCAAAGACATAATTGAATTAATGAAGTAAAGACTTATCTTGATGTAGATAGGGTTTAAAACCCTAAAATCTTGTACAAGACACCTTAGGTTCGGTTTTAGGTTTTACTCCAAAGACTCTCCACAAAAGACCGAAAAATTGGATTCTATATATAGATTACAATTACGACGGCGTCACCTTATGTTTAGTGGCGCGTGTGTCGCCGTCATTATGGTTTCGTCTTGGCGTTAACTTTGGCGACGACGTCACCTTATGTCCGTGACGCCGTCCTCTTCACTTCGGCGTCGTCGGATTGCATCTAGGCCGTCACGAGTAGCGACGGCCTACTCTTTACAACCGGACGTCGTCGCTTGAAAATACGAGTTTTGGGTTCGGACCGTCACAAAAATCTTGGGACGGCGTCGCCATTAGCACCGACGCCGTCGCCTTCTAGTTTCAACAATCGTGAGTGTCTCGATTTTGATTTTGGCCATTTTCTTCATATATTCGCGCTTTTCGTCCAAATAAGTGCCATTCCAGCATTTTGCCTTCACGAGACCTAAAAAGTGAAAAGGAACGATATTAAGCAATAACGGATACAAAAGTGATCAAATAAGGACTTAAACGACCCTCAAAATGGTACCTTTTAAAACCTTATCAAATATCCCTACACTTGTTATTTGCTTGTCCTCAAGCAAATGTGCTTTAGCCAATTAATTTATAAGTTAGGGTCATGAAACATTAATTCAAAATGGTCCACAACACATATAAGCCCATAAAAGTCATAACAAGCACGGAATTACATACTAGCACCTCACATGGGGTGTTTGGATTCTCACATCTCTCTCGGTGTATATATGAAATATAACAAATAGGAAATGGAAGATAAACACTCATTAACCGGTCCTAGTACATAGATTACCATAGGCTTGAGAATAGATCAAACCTCCATCGCTTTGGCGTAAGCACCTAGGAAAGACTATCAAGAGGTCTTTTAAAGGGTTGTAATGTTAGGCTTACGGTAGGAAATAAGGGTTTGGTGGGATAGGCTATTTAGTGGTGGTAAGTCAAAAATCTTTATGTTAATCGCATATGAAGAATGGCGTTGCTAAGCCAAGACTCGACACTCTAAACTCTAGATAACTGAAATAAACAAACATAAATTTAAAGGATAGATGTAGGATGGTAGCCGTATGTTGTTGTTTTTTTTTTTTTTTTTTTTTTTTTTTTTCATACACTTTTACTCTACCATCCTCTACGGTAACATCGAAATGATAGGGATTTATAGGCACATCCCTACACTTGAGTTTTATTACTCTAACACTAATTTGACCCGAATTGAAAAGATCAAAACACTTGGGGTACATTATTACGCAAACAAAGGAAATTTAGATTTTTAACGTTCCCTTCCCGTCATTTCATAAACTTTAACTTTTCCCATGAATCCCATTCATCCCAAAATTGCATACAAAGGATATGACTCGACTTAGCAACTTATGCAAGCAACTAGATAATTGAACTAAGGGTTTAGGGTGATAACAAACATTTGCACTAAAGTGAGTGCATAAGGGGTAGGCTAAGGCGATTTGGGTGTATATTTGGGGTGGGGTGTAAACAATGCTCTTCATTGATATTCGGAAAAAACGAAATATCACGAGAACCGCGAAAAGGATAGGCTCGAGGGGTTAACTAGGGTATCGTGTACTAAAGATGAGTACAACGCAAAGGGTGTGGGGAATTACTCAACCGATATGGAAGAAGTAATTATATTACGGTATCAAACAAGGGTTATCCTAATGCCTCTTATCATTTAGTTATTCCTAACTACACAAGTGTAGCCTCACTTGCGATCTCGGAATGCATCACAAAACAAGTTCTAGAATCTAATATACTACCGGTTTACACTCTAAGCATTAAAGATGAATGCTTTAATTCCTACTAATCTAAGGCGATCCTCACATTTTGGTGGAATTTGGGTGGTAAAGGGTTTTGTGCTAGTCATGCAACTTCCTATCCATGAGGCGCTTTTGTTAAGACTAATGGCCCACTCCTATATGTCATAGAAAATTTTAAATTTGGTGCCAAAATTACCCTAACCGACATTTTCTCATGGTTTATTACACAATCACAATTGGACAAAGCAAATAGTCAAGGATAAGCATAGTTTCAAAGTTCCCGTTTATTTTCCTCCCTACACTTAAACCGAACATTGTCCCCAATGTTCCCGAAAATATCAAAGTTATGATAATAGAAGGTAATTTAAAGCGAAGAAACTAATACTCCCCGATTAGCTCGGTAGGATCCGTGTAAAGTGGTGGTTAAACTCTTTTCAAGAAGAATTATTGCGTGAAAAGCTCTTTCCAATCTTATGTAACTTCTTCTTGACAAACTAAACTGCACACTTGAAGAAAACAAACGAAACCTTCGCGTAAAATCGGCGGTAATAATATATATAAGACTCGATTTAAACTAGGATATAATGCTTGTGGAATGGATGTTTACAAATTTCTAAGAAAATTAAGACACGAAAATTACAAAAATTTATAAGTAGCTCGAAAATGAGAAAAAGTAATCGATGTTTTTACTCCTTCTCGACGCCGTCAGTTATCCCGACAAAAAGCGGTGCGATTTTCGGAAAAAATTCGGAAAATTTACATCTTTAGAATCTAGAAAAATTTCGCAAAACATCCATTATGACTCGATACAAGCATTTGACTCGAACAAACAAACATAAATATCTTTTAGTTAATTGTTATTCTCATGTTTACGTTTCTTTTGAAAGCGTGTGTAATCCTCCCTACACTTATCCCTTATGTAAAATACCTTTATATGCAATTAAGGCGAGGTTAAAAACAAAATAAATTATTTTTACAAATTCAAACATGAGAACAATAATTAATAAAAGATATCGACACACAAATAAAATGAAAACAAATACATGGGTTGCCTCCCAAGAAGCGCTTGTTTTGTTCGAGTCACGACGACTCTCACCCTTATTTATCGAGATAAAGGGAAGTTTTCCTACACTTAAGTTTAAGTGAGGGTGATAGTAGCAATACATACCCTCGGGGTGGAAATTTGCTACGTGAGGAGAGGGTGATGGGTGATTTATATGCTCAAAGGTGTGCTCTATTCATTATAACCTTACCTAAGTCTATTGGTGTAGCGGGTGAATCAAATCTCTCTCCAAAAATGGATCATTTTCTATCAACTTCAAAAGATTCCTAGTTAAGGATCCATCTTGACCTAATAAACCGGTTTAAACCCATAGTGTTTCTTGTTATCAACCATGAATGGGTGATGTAAGTGTGTAAGGTCATGGGTTACTCCTATATTAGCTTCTACTCTACATGGCCTAGAATCTACCACCTTTATCAAGCAACTACTCGGACTATCTATTTTGATGGGTGGATTGGGGCTAATTAAATTCAAGATTCACATCTAAAGATGGAAAATTGGGTAAGGTTTTGGTTGAGGCTCGGTTCATCAAAATTAGGAACTTTCCTAGGACTAAGAGAGAGGTCATGACAACAAGCATCTAAACCTATATTCCCTAGTGGCGTTTGGTCCAAAGGTTCTACAATCGGGGTTCTATAGTCTCTTCTACTTCTTCCGGTAAGTTATAGGCGATGTGTGTTCCTCAGTGATGGTAGGACTTGTGGGTTATCCGATGGGATTGGATTTTCTACTCTATCCTCCATCTTATCAAGATCACCTATGTATTCATTTTGTACTTTGGTAGCGCCTAACCATGACATGCACCTTGGTACCTCAACTCTAATCATCTCCTTCCTAAACAACCTTCCGGCCAAGTTTCCAAATTGAAAATAGGTCTAAAGATTCGTTTTGGGTCCCATGTTCCACTTCTAAATTGGGCGTGAATCTCAAAGGTTTCCCATGCATTTTGAACACCACGTCCCCAAATATCCCCATCCGCTACATATTCAAGTCTCCTTTGGGTTTCGTGGGTGATCGAGTGTAAAAGAATTGTAGTGGAAGCGATGAACCAATACCATGATAAAGGACTTTTGTAATAAATATTTAATTCGAGTCCACGCCTCGGAAAGGATTCATCATGATATTCTTGGAACCACAAGATCTCATTTTGGAGTGGAAAGGGTAGATTATGTAGTGGATTTCGTTGATTGGGTGGCAGTTTGGCGATTCGCGTTCTCCATAACGGCTAACGAATAGTTAATGAAAATGGTTACGAACAAAAGTCACGAAGAAGGGGATAGACTAAGAGAAAGCTAAAATGAGAAAATTTACTTGATAGGAATCAAGCAAAGAACCTAAGCGAGGTGGATTACTAACTAGCTATTCTATTCCCGTGGCGCCAAAACTTGATAACGCTACACGCGTCGTTAGGGGTCAAGGAAACTTCCTTTTCTTGAGCAAGTTTTATAACACCCTAAGCGATGAACCTAATCGTTGTAGTGTAGTAATTAGGGTAAGCCACGGGTATTGATATCGTTCTCTGGGGAATAGGAATGCTAGTAAGGAGTTACTACGCTAAGGTTAAGGTTGAGGAAGATTATTTTTTATCTTTTTATGTTTTATGAAATGGAAAGGTACGAATCTCGGTATTGGATTTGGGGTTGGTATTTCTACCGATTACTCTACTATTATCTAATTATCTAAACTAAGGTTGTGGAGTCTATGTCTAATTAATGTGTGCTCGTATGATAGTTTAAAGATGTGTTTACTTAGGTTGTACTACTCCTTAATTATCTCCTATTGATGGTTGAGTTGTCACGTCCTTATTCCTAGTTGCGTTGTGTGTCTAAAGTTGTAGGGTATGCGTTTCTCCTAACTCTTTGAACTTACCAAAGGTCTCGTCTACAAACCCACTAGGGATGATAAACTCCTACTCTAAGGCGCTCTTTGGATGGTTTAGCCTACAACTACTCGGTAATTATATTCTAAGGTTCACAAAGATGAATCAAGCATTAAATACACAACGAATGACCTATCGCATTACTAGATCATTAATCAACTAAGATAAAAACAACCAATCAATATTCAATAATTAAGTTTCATACTTTCTAAGCAAACACACAAATAAATTAGCGGGACATGGAGAACATGCAAGCATACACACAAATAATCAAAGACATAATTGAATTAATGAAGTAAAGACTTATCTTGATGTAAGATAGGGTTTAAAACCCTAAAATCTTGTACAAGACACCTTAGGTTCGGTTTTAGGTTTTTACTCCAAAGACTCTCCACAAAAGACGAAAAATTCGGATTCTATATATAAGATTACAATTGCGGCGTCACCTTATGTTTAGTGGCCGTCGTGTCGCCGTCATTAAGGTTTCGTCTTGGCCACGTTAACCTTGCGGCGGCATCACCTATATCCGTGGCGCCGTCCTCTTGACCGGCGTCGTGCGGATTGCATCTAGGCCGTCCGAGTAGCGACGGCCTACTCTTTTACAACCGGGCGTCGTCGCTTGAAAATCTGAGTTTTGGGTTACGGACCGTCACAAAATCTTGGGACGGCGTCGCCATTAGCTTTTGACGTCGCCTTCTAGTTTCAAAGAATCGTGAGTGTCTCGATTTTGACTTTGGCCATTTTCTTCATATATTCGCGCCTTTTAGTCCAAATAAGTGCCATTCCAGTGTTTTGCCTTCACGAGACCTAAAAAGTGAAAAGGAACGATATTAAGCAATAACGGATACAAAAGTGATCAAATAAGGACTTAAACGACCCCTCAAAATGGTACCTTTTAAAACCTTATCACAGATAAATGAATTAAATTTGTCACATGTAATTCGTACCCTTGTGTGTTTTCATCACAAAATAGTATGTCTTATATTCTTAGTTCGTTTCTACTAATATGTATTTCATTTATCAATCAAGCTATGCCTGGTTGATATCATAGTCATAGCTACAACAGCCTTTTGTTATTTTTGACGATCATGTTGAATTGCGTGTGTTAGGGTGTTGGTATAGAGAGAGAATGGAGTATACTAACTGGTAATGAGAATCAGTAGAATTGTTGAGCAATTGAGAATTTTCACCAAACAAGTTTTTCTTCGCTCTTCTTCATCTCTTGAGCGAGTGGGGTTCTTCTTTGCCACCAACCCATCCTTCATCTTCGTTCTCCCAATGGATGCCGAAACACCCACAGTTAATTCTCCCAACAAAGGAAAGAGCACACTTAATATCTCTGAAGGTGGTTTGTTTCACTTATACGTCTGTACATGTCTTTGTTTACCTTTTGTTTTTGTACCTTTATGCCATGTTTGCTGATGTCTTTCTTAATATAGTGGCTGTAGATGGTATCAAAACTGGTCAACCCCAGGCATACATGGATTTCGCAGATGGCAGTTCATATTACACTTGGTAACTTAATGATGGTCTCACCACTGAAGTGAAGTCAGTTGAAATGCATCATGAATCCCTCTAGGAGGCACTAGCAGGTGATAATGTTGGGTTCAACGTCAACAATGTTGATGTGAAGGATCTTAAACGTGGTTATCATTTATAGTTTGAAGAAATCAGTACCTTTGACATAACATTTTGTCCTTTTGTATGTCTACTCATTTTCTCTTAATTGATTGTCGGGTTCTTTGGCTCGCATGTGGTTGGCGACTGTTTCATTGATCAATCGATCCTTGGTGCCAATGTCAAAAAGCATATAGAAAGGCAACTTTATGTATCCATCACGATAAAGTGCAACAAAAGGAGCTACTCTTCAACGAGGAATATGTTCTTTGAGAAGGTTTTGATATACTTAAGGTACTTAATTAATAAACTTAACCTAACAAATCAATAATTTGGCTCAAAAGGTAAAGTCGATTTTTATTAGGAAATATTATTTGTTCAGAATAGTTTTAGTTCTAAGAGACTTTTCGTAAATAGTGATACATTTCACTAATGATGTATATAGGGTGGGAATTAGCAATCGAAAAGCAAACTGCATAGTTTATGTGGCTCCAGTACACCGGGGAGGGTACATTGAAAGGTGCCTTCTTTGTAAGTAACTTAGTTACTTTTACACAAAGAACTTTAACGATAACATATGTTAGCATTTTGTACAATATATTTGGTAATTCAAGTACCAGTGTAGATGTATCTAGGGGTGCGGACTAAGTTAAGCATCTCCAGTTAGAAACACAGTTAAAACAATAGAGCAGCATAAGCAGAATAACACTAAAAGCACTATTCTTTTCCCGCTTTGTGCCTTATAAGCTATATTTGCCACTATGCGTTCAAACTTAGTTGTTCAACTATAAAGTAACAGTCGATAGCACTATATACTATACTGCAGTACACTACACTACACCACCAACCATCAATGTTAACAGTCTCGGTTAGAATTTTGACATCCTGAATCATAGGCGATGTCTGCTCACAATTTAAAAGCCAAGCATGAGTCTTATATGATGCGTGAAACTGGCATCGGACAGGGGGATCATAAGACTCAGCAGAACATAAGATCCGACCAGTTATTCCATCTACATTGACCATTCTGTATTTGGTAATTCAAGTACCACTGTAGATGTATCTAGGGGTGCGGACTAATTTAAGCATCTCCAGTTAAAAGCACAGTTAAGACAATAGAGCAGCATAACAAAACATGTTGGGTCTAATTGAGGTTCTTTCTTTAGGTTGGGTTAACACAAATCATGTTGGTCAAAAATTAATTTGGTGAATTTGCTAATTATGTTGATTATACTCACTTGACCTGTTAGATAAAATATCTTAATTCGAATCGACCCTTTTATAAGTAGATGGTTCGGTATTTGACTATCTATCTGATGTATGAAATGTCCTTTAAAAATTCCAGATACTTCAATGTGATTGGCTCAGATCCGGAAGGAAGATTAGGTGAAGCACCGAGACCAGAATTACGTGAACATGGAAGAATTTCAGGTACATGCTTTGATGCAGCCGTAGGATTACTAATGGGCTAAAGGTTACTTTTTGACGAAACCATACCCAATTCAATTACATGATTGATCATGATTATTGTTCATGAAATTAACATATTGTCTGCTTTTAGTTGCTTACTCCACCAGTGTTTTTTTGACAGAGGGTTGCAGTATATAGAATCATGGAAAAAGGATGTTAAAGTTCAAAGCAAAGAAATATAAAAAATTGAGCAGGAATTCTTAGTAAGTGGTGCTCTTGACTACCATGAGCATAAAGATCCTAAATCCATGATGAAATTTGTCGAGCTTTTGTTCTCTTGAATCTAAGCGTATATTCTTGAGGTCGTTAGGCTGCCTTGACGACCTTCTGCTTATAAGAAGAATCGGGTCATTTTGTTGAAGCTTGACTTGGCGAAGTCATGGGGTGATCTCTAAAAGAGGTGACCTTTTGAAGAAGGTTTGGAGATTTTCATGAGGCAATGATGCGTTTAATTTCTTATGTTTTATTTAGGCGGCATGGGGAAATGGTAACACGGGTTGGCGTTGAAGCTTGATCGATGGAGGAAATTTGTAACAAAGTAAAGTCACTTGCAAAAATGGATTCAAGATTTCTATGAATTTATTTGTAGTGAGCTTAAAGTAATCTCGGTCGACATAATGACTTGCTCGAAATGAAGAAAGATTTGTGTGCTTCCCGTGAAATTGGTAGTTTAGGGAGAAATATTGTCGACTAGAAAAATATTGGATGCTCATTTTCAAGTACATCTCACAAAGTATGAGTGGGAAGACGAATTTACCATTGTTATAGATGAGCACTGTGATGAGATCTTTGAGAACCAAGTTTCTATTCGAACTTTGGTTTCTTATTGGAATTTGTGGAAGAAGCATTTAGTTGATAACTTTGAGAAAATTGGAACTCCGAACCAATGTATTCTGTTTTACCTATATGAAATGAATAAATATAAGGTAAATGGTAATTTGGTTTTCTGTTATTTGACAAGGATCTTGTTGGGTAAGAAACTATGATCAAAATGGTCTTTATGTTAGCGGAAAAGAAAATATAATATAAGGGTCTTCAAAAAGGCGGGAAGCGTGTAACTATTGATGAAAAAGAGGTGGTGTTTGCTATTTGGTCTTATTGGCGGGCGGAGTTACTATTTGTGGGTACAAAAGTACTTGAAATCCTTGAAGCCCTCTATAAGTCTAAGTTAAATGGATCTGCATTATGTATGTGAAGTAGCTGCTGCAAGTATTAATTTGAGCACAAATACAGGTATGAGTCCTATAATGAGTCCAGAAGTTTACGTTTATATCATATTTTTTGGTAACTTATTATTCTAAGTATGATACTGATAAAGAACTTAGTATGGGTATGTAACTGAAAAAACCATAAGTTAGATGGTCATTTACTCATTTCATAGTAGCAAGCATTGATCTTAACTGCCTCTGCCTTTTTAACCTCCTTTATCATTGAGAAGCATAATCTCGCATATCCTGTATTCTCAATTGATTTTTCGATAATCTGAGAGATGCACAAGGTGAAAGCAGGCGGACTTCAACCATGGCCAAGTAGGCTTACAGTGCCTTCTCCTTGCCTCGATAAAATTGGAGTCGATCCGGACCGGTTTCAAGAAGACATCGAATCACATGCATAAGTAAATAGCTTTTCAACTGGTTCAACCAACTCAGAATCCAGCTGATTCTTTGTTTGAAGCACCGACATGTAATTCAACGCTCATTTATAAATTTCTTAGATTTTGTATAAACCTTTTAGAAATTCTTCCATTAATTTTCTTAAAAAGTTTCTTACTTTATTGTATTTGTGCCTCAACAGGAGGTATTGGTGGCACTTCAAGAAGTTCTTTTGAGCGCAGACTGCAATAAATGAATGTAAGCACTTCTTTCTTAAGTTGGTGCGAATCATTTTTTAAGTTGGTGCTAATTTGCAAAACCTTGTGTAGGAGACCAGGGAAATAACCCTGAAAAGAATCCCGCGTTGTATCAGATAACCAATCAAGTGCCGCCGACCAAGCTAATAATTGGATACCTTCCGTCTTTCTTTCTTTTCATGTTATATTATCAGAATTACAGTTAATTTTATCTCGCTTGATAAAGTTAATTAGGAAGAAATTTATAATGCGACTATAATGTGGGTCGTGTTTTATCTCAAACCGGTCAAATAGAAATTTAGGATAAACCCATACTAAAGAATAATTACGTATACCCAACTCACTAATTTTGCGAACTCTAATATATGCATAGATTGTTTGTACACGTGACCCCATGTTCAGGACGGCGGACTTAACATCATACGCATTGTCGATCTTGATCGTGTGATAATTATAAAATTGTTCTTGTCTATCATCAATGACGGTTCGATGGAGGCCGTTGGAATTATTGATATATGCCTAGCGATGTCGGGTACCTCCACGATGATCATTACGCATGGTGTTCAAGTTATCTTGTTGAAGCGCATGTCATTGGAAACATAAGTTTGACTTGGACCTGTGAAACAACATCCATGACATTGAAAACCGAATGTGTCGGTAGGCGCATATTGTTTGAAGCGGACATTTGACTTTGTGTTGTAAATAGAATTGAGAAGAAGAGTATTAGATATCCCAGTTGTATGTCTCATTAGCGCATCTTGTTGGAAGCGAAACACGCATTTGACTTTGGCCATGCGACATATCATTCATGATAGTGTTGGATGTCCCAATTGCATGTGCCTTTAACTGCAAAGTGTTGGAAGCAAAAACTTGACTATGACTTTGGCCATGCAAAAGAGTATTCATGGCACTGCTGGATGTCAAAATTACATGTGTTGGAATCTTTGTATCGATGGAAGCAGATCTCTGACTTTGATTTTGATATCTGACTTTGATTTTGACTTTGACCTTGTGAAGTTTCATTCATTCAGGCACCAGTTACAAGTGCCATTATAGGAGGTGCAATATTCATGCTCACAGTTTGCAACTGGGCAGTAGTGGGCTTTTTATCAACTTGATTAGGATTACCATCCATATTGTTGTCACCTTCTACAAGTATTATAATGTTTGGATCGGCATTTAAGTAGGTCGGAGATTCTTGGGGTACAGGTGGTTTGTCTTGTGGCTTACTCGCATGATCATCACATTCATCAAAAGTAAGCCATGAGGCATCACCGAGACTTTCACATGAGAAACATTTTAGCCTACTTCTTTCGTAACCTAATGAACAAATCACTTTAAATAAAAATTTACAAAATCAAATGAATGGGATACGATAGGTCCTACGCTTAAAGGTGGCGTAAATCAAATGAATGGGATACGATGGGTCCCAAGCTTAAAGGTGGCAATTTTGACCCATTTGTTAAGTACTAAAAAGAAAACCCGATATTTCCCCCCACAAAGTGTAGATGAGAGCTAGAAGATCATGGAAGAAGTAAGAGTGCCACCACCAATTACACGTTCACATAGCGGGTATGGGTGGGAAGATGATGACGAGGATGATGTCGACAAAGAAGATGGAAAAGGAATAGATGAATATGAAGCAAAATAAGATGAGTACGATAAAAGAGTGATATGCACACATGCGCAGTCTATTGAAGACTCACCACCTTAGTGTGCTTCCTTAAAATGGAATAAAAAAATCAGTGTATATTCTTATTGATACTTCCCATGATAGACTGATATGCATGAATTTGAAGGTGCGGTTTACAGTTTTTTTTCCTTTTAATACATGTATTTTCACTTTGCAACTCAATTTGTGATAATGGGTGACTCTTTATAGTGGGTTCACACACGAAGGGAATAAGTAAAAAACGGTCATCGGGTGTTACTGATAATTTTATATACTGATGTTGGATCGTTTGGGTAGTGTCAACCCGGTGATGAATAAAGTCGAAGCCTTGTGTCATCAAAGTATCTCTTGAGTTGATAAATTGCAACACGAGGTAGTTTACTCGCGGGATGCTGCTGAAATGTAGCATTGAGGTCCAGATGTAAGAAAGGGTTTAAGTCTTTCACCATGGTAAATATAGTGCACCAAGCCTTTAGATTTTATTTTAAAATATATTTGGTTTACTGGGTAAATAAGTTAACAGTTATATCACTTTAATACATTTTCATTATCTACAACTTTACAAACATACATAAATTCCATAATGTTGTAAAAATTATATATGTTGTGTTATTAACAATCCACACAAACCATATAATTATTTATAATTCTTAACAAAATAAATAAATAAAATAAAAATAAAAACAAAAACAAAAACTAAAAACCAAAGAAACAATTGTTTTATAATATTGTTTTACAATTCTAAAAAATGTATTTCACTTAACAAAAACAACAAACAAATAATTATAAGTCATGCCGCCATTAGGGGACTTAAACTAGTATATATATATATATATATATATATATATATATATATATATATATATATATATATATATATATATATATATATATATATATATATATATACACTTTATATACAAAATAAATTCAAAACATCGGGTAAGCTATAATATAATTTTTATAGTCTTAAAATGAGTATAAAAATATATCAAAATAATTTTTGGAAGTGTCGGATCAATTATTCAAAATAAATGATCGTGCGATAGCGTTTATTTAATAGAAAAATATACGTAAATGAAATATGCAAACCCATGCATGAACTAATATGATGATGATGTTACTGATGATATGTAGACTAAATCTAGTCTATATGAAATGTTTTCAATGATTTTTCATGAATACGCAGCTAAACCCTTTCGGTTACGCGAATTTGATACTCGTAAACCTAGTTTACGAAAAATGATGAATAGTGGAGAATGAATAGTGATTTTTCTCCTGAAATGAATAGTGTTTCGTGAATAGTAAAATTTTAAAATAACCTCTCAAAGTCGTAAAATGACTCCAAAAACGATGAATAGTAACCAGTGAATAGTAAATTCCCGAGATGAATAGTAAATTTGAAAAATGACCTGAAATTACGGGTTGTCACAGAAATACATGACATAATGATATAGACGAGTCAGGAACATCCCATATGGTGTCAACTTTCTTTTGTTTTCCTTGAGATGTAGAATTCTCTTAGTGAAGAAATTAGCAAGATTGTAGGGTTGTTGAGTAAGAAGACAGTAAATCATATGAGCAGAATACGCCGAAAGTTTCTCACGATTTCCTACGAGACTAAAGACACTTTCTCGAAGAATGAATGCCTAAGAATGTAGCTCAGGACGAACTTCATTTTGAAGGATTTTTTTTGGGTCGAGATAGTAAACTCGTTTAGGGATATGAGTGACTCTAGTTATTTATTGTGGAGAAGGTATGTAGGAACAATATGGACTATTTTTCTCTCAATAGTTAAAGAGTGACTCAAGATACCAATCTTCCTTATAGGCACATTACCCATAATTTGGAAGTCGAAGGATTTTAGAAAATTGTTGAAGAGTTAAGATAAACTTATGGTCTTGTATCCAAAACCAAAATGAGAAAGACTCGTTACGTACGAGTTCAACTTGACGAAAGAATTCTAATACGCAACGAGGACAAATTTTCTCGTTGATAGCGAGTAGGCAATCAAATCTTATGGTACGAAATGGGGTATGAATGTGTTCTTGGTTGCAAAGAGAGGTATCAACTACTCCTCATGGAAATAACGAGACTCGAGATTATTGAATCCACGAATGTGGTTTCAAGAGTATTTGGTTCAAGTGAGATGTTGGGAATGTAGGTGTGAGTGAGTTTATGATCTAAATCAAATTCATGAGACATATCAAGACCTATAATTTAAACTGATTTTATTATGATGAGATCAAGGTAAAGAAAAAAAATGTACCTAGTGTATGTCTATATGCAAACTATGTGAAGGTGTGGTAAACTCGACTCAAAAATAAAAATTTAAGTTTACCCAAACACTCCTGAATTCACTTTCGCTCAATCGAATATGTCTAAATATACATTTTAATTATGTATTTTGGCTAGTATTTGAAAGTTCAATATGTATTCATGAGAAAAAGTTTTTAGAATGTATTAACAATGCAAAAAAATATTTTCATGATGTTCCTAGTCGTGAGAAAATTTTCAAAACATGAAGTTTGGGGATTTATCCAATTATTATTCGAAAAGTTCAAATTGTTGCTAATTATTCAAGATCTACAATTAAAGAACTTCAATTAGTTATGCAATGTTTAATTCTAGTTCTAATTTTACCAATATGCAAAACAAAATAGAGATCCCCAATTTCAATTTTGGTGTAAAATAGAATCCAGACTCAAGATTGGAAAAAATTGTGAAAGATTACTTACAATTAATGGTTGAGATGAGAAAGTGTGTGTGAATCTTGATCTTGAATGAGGAAGTTGATTTGATGGGTTTAGGTTTTGGATTTGCTTTTGCTGAGAGTAAATGGTTGGGAGAAATGAAAGTGTGAGAAAAATTTGGGTTATACCCATTTTTGTAGACAGACGGTACCACAATACCTTTAAATAATTAAGGGTACCGTTGGTAAATAAAGATACCGTCTTGGAATTTTTTTAGGTTTTTAGTTTTCAAAAAAAGTGTACATATGATGTCACTTTTTCTGTGAAGAATTTTATTCCCAATAAATTTTGGGTTTTATGGAATGTTTTCCATCATTCCTACACCTAGACGAAGATAGTTGAAGGGTTCGCGTTTGAGAGGTTTAGTGAGTATATAGGTTATGTTATCTTCCAAAGGAACTTTTTCGATTGATATGTTTCCTTTTTGAACATTTTCACGAAGGAAGTGATGACGGATTTCGATGTGTTTTGTTCGAGAATGTTGAACGAGGTTCTTGCTCAAGTCAATGGCTCCTTTGTTGTCGAATAAGATGGTAATGTCGTCGAACTTGATGTCTTTTTTGGGTAAAAGGTCAATGACCCGGTAAATATATTACTCAAAAACGTTTAAGTACAAAGGATATATGTGAATCTCATATCTCAGCCCGTTACATAGGCGAAAAGCTTATATAACCTATTCTCTATACAAGAAAATAAACCACTACTCAAAAGATAACATTAGACTCCTATGGAAACAAAATTACTTTCTACCAAAGCCTTGGAGCTTGATACCATACGTGTCATAATAAGCATCCAAATTCCTTGGAAGATCGTAGACCTGATCCACATAGTCATCATAATCATCTTCACGATCATGACCACCACCAAATATGTTCATTGACTCATCAAAAGTGTTCAAAACTTCCTCTTCATCACTATCTGAGTCAACAATCTCACCCACCTTAGAGAATGGGTTAACCCTCTTAGTAGAAGAAGTAGACGGAAAATCCTTTTTATTACCTAGATAATCAACCTTTTTAATAGCATTACCATCATCATCATCAACAAGAGTAGCTTTCCCATCAATAAGAAGCTTTTCAAACTCCCTAATTTTCTCAACAATAGGGGTAGGACCAACCTCGTTAGCTTCTATTGAATCACTCAAAAGCGGTTCTTGTGATACATTACCTGTCTTAAGAGACCCAACCTCCTTTGCTTCCATTGTACTACTATAATCCACTACATCAGTAGGAGTGCCACATTCATCAGTATCGATCATATTAAGTGCAACAAAAGGATTAGATGTAGCAATCTTCGCCCCACTCGTACTAGCCACTTTAGTGGCTTTCTTCTTTGTGTTGTCCACCTTATTGGGTTCAGGAGGAGGTGCTTTAGGTTGATACCTAAACTTAGGACCCACACCAGATTTAGTAAAACCTCCCTTACCTGGAACACTTTGACCACCATTCCTTCCCTTATTCTTGTTATTGACAGTTTGAAAACCATCATTAACACTCTGTTTAGGCTGAGTAGGAGGTTGAACGGATTTAGGACAATCAAGCAGCGTATGACCAAAAAGCTTACACGTATCACACCGAGGCGGTTTCCATTCATATTCAACCTAAATCTTTTTAATAGTAGAACCTGTCCCATCAAGTAATGGTATCTCAACAGTGATGCTCTCCCTAAGAACCTGTTCCGCCTTAACTTCAATCAAGCACCTAGCCAAACTACTTCGACCCCATGATTCCAAGCACATTTGACTAGTGTAAGAATCTAACATTTTTGGCGTACCAATAAATGTGGCTAGGAGGCTGAGACCATTATCAGAAAATATAGTAAGGGGCATATCATGGAATTTAACCCATACCAGAATATTAGTCAAATCCTCTTTAAGCAGATTAGTATTCAACGTCCAAGTTTTAAGAATAAATGGTACATTCCTAATCATCCACGGTTCGTTTTCAAGAACATCATCAACACCTTTACGAGCGGAAAACTTAAAGAAAGCATCCCTTAGCATTCATCATAACCTTTTGAATACCATACTCGGCCCACGTATTACGAACGTAATAATCAACAACCGGAAAAACAAGACGTTTACCAAGAAAATAACCATAAAGGGTATTCTTAAATTAATAGTTTACGTCCTCAACGACTTCCATAGGAATGAAGAGATTCACCCCATTAGACTTTTTACTACAATCCAACCTACGAAAATTAGACTTGCGCTTTGTAGAATCAATTGACATAGCACCCACATATGAAACCGGCTTCACACTCGGGGGCACCCAATGGTTGGGGCTGATTATGAACTTTGGGAGACGAATTAGAAACAACATTAGTACCATTGTCGGCATTCTCCGCATTCTTAACTGAAACACAGTGCATAGCCTCTTCAAAGGTCTTACACGCTTCTAAAATGACCGGGTCATTAACATCATCTGTAGTAGTCCCAACAGATGCATTAGCTTCATTAATATTCACGTCATAACCAGGTTCCACGTTAGGGTTTTGAAAAACCCTAAGAGCTTTACTTGACTGAGATACACCGGCGTTCCCAGATTCAATACCCTTTAAACATTGCATTCCAGCATTCAATTCATCAACATCAACATTAACCACATGGTGTGGCATAGTATTATTCTCCTCTCCCAAATTCAACATCAAAACAAAAACAAACCCTTAACTAAGATAAGTCACAATTAAATAGGAAACATGAAGAAAACATGTCAGGTCTTCAATCCAAATGAGTAAAACCTTAGTTAAAACTAGGGTTTTTAAGCGATGCAACTCAATAAGTTAACCCATTCGATCCCAAAGATTATTGATGAATTTAATGAAAGAGGAATCGAACTATGAATCACTTAATAATAGGAATTAAATCAGAAGGAATAATTTAGCGATTGCATGCGAATAATATAATACTAAATCGGATAAAGCGATTGCATGAAACAAAACTTAGTGATGAATAAAATAACCCTACAACTTCACCTGTACAATCACAAAATAATAACTTAAAAAATTGACCCACTTTTGATGGAACAATTGAAAAAGATTAGTTTAATGATGGACCAATAAAGATTGTAAGGGATTCGAATGTTGCAGTCGGTTTTGTTTTTTTCGCCAGAGAGAGAATCAATTTTTTGTCAAACTTGATGTCATAGTCTACAAGAGCTTGTTTCATCGATAGTGCTTGTTGACATGCCTTTCGAGCACTTACATATTCGGCTTCGGTTATGGATATAGATATCGCCATTTGTTTCTTGGAGAACAAAGAAGTTAGACAACAAACCATGAAGGTACAAACGCCATTGGTACTCTTTTGATCCACGTAGACTCCTGCATGATCAGAGTCGGCGTAGAAAATGGTTTCTACACCTATCCCCTTGGGATAATATAATTCAAAGTGCATAGTGCCTTTAATGTATTAGAACATATGTTTAACCACTTCTATACGAGAGACTTTGAGATCCTTTTAAAAGCGAGCACAAAGGAAGACACTAAACATGGTGTCCGACCTACTTGCCATTAGGTATAATAAACTACCTATCATGCCCCTATACTTAGTACTATCCAGGGACTCACCTTTTTCATCCTTCGTGAGTTTTATTTCCGTGGACATAGGCGTCTTAATTGGTTTAAACTTTTCTAAGCCAAATTGCTTAATCATTTCTTTAATGTATTTAGATTAATTAAAGAAGATACCGTCTTTCATCTGTTTAATTTGTAGACCAAGGAATACATTTAATTTACCCATCAATGCTCATTTCAAACTCGTCATGCATGATTTTTGCAAACTACATGTTAATAAGAAGTCTACTAGGACTTAAACACGTGAGATGTTTATTGCCATACTACATTCTAATAATGATTCTACTAGGACTAGAACACGCAAGATGTTTGTTGCCCTACTACATTCAAATGTCATGATATAGTGTAAAGATACTTCAACATTTTGGCTACATGTTTTAGTCAACATAATTATGGTTAAATGATAATAATCATAATTCTGAAGTATGAAATTAAACTTGAAACTACTATAGAACTCAAGAGTTTGCGTTCATGATTACTTTTGTTAGTATAATTATGCTTACATGTTAAGACATAATTATAAAGTCCTTGAATTTATCAATGACTTATAACATAAAGTACAATATAGTAAAATTGTTATGTCTTCTAGTCAACACATAAACATAAGGCCTCTGAATTATTCAAAAACTTATAATGTATTATTAACATGTTCTGTTTTCTTGTAAACATATGAACATATAATTCTTGAACAGTTCTGTCTTCTTGTGAACACGTGAACATAAGGTTCTTGTTTTATTCAATGAATATACATTATAGCATGCACTTGGTTCGTAAATACGTAATATGCAATTTTGGCTCTACCCAATTGACAAGTATTTGGTCCAAAGAGAATTAAGTTATCAATAGAATTCTGATATAGTCTCACAATTCTAATAGAATTCTGATATGTCTAATGTGTTGAAACAAACCTCATTCATATTGTTTGATTCATGATAGCTTTAATTGCTGAACCTCCAAACATATCAAGGTTAGAAAATTGCGTTTGTCATGGATACACTCAATATAGTTCAAACCAAGAAGGTATTCAAGACAACTCATAACCAAAACCCCTAATCCCTTAGAGATTTTTGGTTTTTCCACTCAAACCAATCGAATCCTAAACCCTTTTGGATTTTTGATTCATCTACACTTCCTAGCTTGAAGATTGTAGCTTTGGTGGTCTTCCTAGCTTGACGAAACACAAAACGGTTGCTTAGATCTTTGGTTAAAGAGTGATACAAAATTAGAGTTTTTCTACAAACTCTAATTAGAGTTGTTGGAAGGATTTCCATTATATCTTGATTTAAGTTATGAATTTGTTAAATCTTATGAAGCATTTTATTAACAAATCTAGAGATGAGAACTTAAAATGTATTTTGTGGTTCCCAATAAAGAACAATTTATTGTTAATTAAATACTTAGTATTTAGAGAATTGTCTCTACTTACAAAAGTAAGTGAGAGCATATACAAATCTCGAAGTTATTTGAGAATAAAATACTTAACCTTCTAAAATCCACTTATTAATGTCATACTAAGGTTAAACATGTAAATGTCGACCGAAGTATAATGTTACTCTCATTCATAAATCCGCAAGGATGCCTCATCACTTGGGTGATATTTTAATATCAATGCTGAGGGATATAAGTTAGAAGATTATTGTAAATCAGCTAACTATTAAAATATATTATCCCATCTTGAATCTGATGAATAATTTTTAAGCTATGAATGATAAGATGTAGTCCTTAAAAGGCAAATCAAGTTTTGAGGTTGATTGTTATTTCACATAACAGTTAACCTATGAGGTTGGACTAAGTTTCTTTTGAAAAAAGGCTCACAAGGACAAAATTGTATACATATTAATGCATGACATTTAATAGAAAGCTTTTAATCATACTTAAGCAATTGACTGTGATTAGATTTTCTTATATATGCATGTATTAATTATATAAAGATAATTAGTTGTCATACATATTTCCCTTGTATGAGGAATATGGCAATTAAAATTTTTATAACTCTTTCTTTATGATTACTTTTTGCGAGGACGGTGTGTAATCAAAAGAGTTATGAATCTATATAATCTTTATATAGTATACAAAATTTAAGCAATCCAAGTTTGGATTGGATCATGCATCTAGAAGTTGAGATCTTGAATTTAATTACAATATGATTTTGATTAAATTAAGATGACTCTTGAGTACATCTGACATTAACACTGCGTTCCCTAGTTTTATTTTTGAAAGAAGAGAAAATAAGTGGGAAGAAAACAAAATAAATTCGTGTTCCCAAGTTTTATATATGAGAAAAGAGAAAAAAAGAGGAGAGGAAATTTGGCTAAACTTCTCTCCAAAACTTTCTTCCCAAAAGTGAGATGATTTGGAGAGATGTTATATTTGGAAGCTTTTAATAAATGTAATTACTTATATAACCTAATATAAAACATAACTTTTGAATATAATAAAGGATATAATTGTAAAATCATCGGTTATCTTTTCTTTTCTCTCCTAACTCGGAACATAACATAAAAAATTAAATTTCATTCATCTCCTCTTCTTTTCTGCCAATTTTTAACTCTTCTCCTCTTTTCTTTCATCTCAAAAACTTGAGAACAGAGTGTAAGTGGGAGCATTGTATTTTTCCTTAAAATTTATATGTTGAAGATATCATTCCATTTAAGCTAGATATTGATCCTTAAGCTTGGATTGAAACTTCACTTGGAATTTAAGAAATAAAACAAACAACCTTGAAATAAATGTTTATTTGGAATAAATAAATGCGGAAAATTAAGTCCAACACAAATGCAATATATCATTCAAGCAAGTTTTAAATGGTATATTTCACTTGAAATAAATTATTACATGGATAGAAACCTTATGTTTTTAACTAAGGATTTATCATGTATATATTATATTATGTATAGGATTGATTGTTGCTTTTGTACAAGAACAAGATGAGCTGACAACAACAATGTCTAATTGAGAGTATTTAGATTATTGTTAATACAAAAGTTTACGAATTATAAAGCATAGTGTTGTATAAGTACAATGATGCTAGAGGATTATTTATACAAGTTGAAGTAGGAATTTATCTTTTATGATAAATCTTCTTACTAGATATGCTCAATGTAGAGCATTGTTGCATTACACATTAAGGAATAAGAATACTTTACATTTTAAGAAATTGTAAAGATGACTGTCAGTATGTCGTTGACTTCTAATACCTCATGCAAGGTAGGACGACATCTATATACTATGATTCTTGCAATAGTATGAGCATATGAGATAAGACACTCATCATTTATATTTTAAATCCCTCACTATATGTGAAATTTGAAACAAGTATTCAGAAAGTTTACTCAAATGATTATTTAGTTTTTCTTGTAGAGAAAGGTTGAGAATGTTGGAAACATTAGACACTTCAACTTACTAAATTAGTTTCATGCATATACTGTTTTAGTATTTGGATAATTGGGATTGAAAGAAAATTTTTACTTTATAATGAATAAAGATACTTGGTATTTGTTATTCATTTATATAATAATTGTTATCATATATTTGCATGTTTAATCCTTGAATGATTTTATTGTTCTAAATATGTCCATTGTCGGTTAACAACTTAACAATATGGGAATATTGTTATGTAAGGCAAATATGAGTGTTGGTTATATTCTAACAAGAATGTGGATTGTTCCCGCCAAACTTATATGTATTCACAAGGGATGCATATTGGATACCCCAACTTTCAAATATTTACATTTTGAGATCCTTGTCATAAGTAAAATATTGAAAATAGTTATGTTAAAATTTGTCCTTAGACTTGAGATACAAGCAAGTTTTGTTATGTGTGGATATCACTTTTGTAAGTATAAGCCAAATGCTATCCTGAATAAGGTAGCTATAAAAGCTCTGTTTTGGAGTGATGTGAAGCATCATCCATAACACTTGTAGTCAATAAATGATTTGTTACTCCACTTGATATGTGTAGAAAGATACCATGGCGCCTCTCCAGAATTAATAAGATAATTGTTTGGCCGAACCAAAAGGGTAATGTAAGATGATACTTGATTACATTTGGTATCTCTAATTAAATTCTATAACGAGATTCTAAATGGTTAAACTATATGAAATGAGTTAGAATCCATATTTATGGTTTAACGGTATCTATAACAAAGGATGATTAAAAGCAAGACATTAATAACCATGCTACTGAGAAGATTTTATGAAACTATATCTCAGAAACTTTTAGTTAAAAAGTGAGTGAGAGCGTTGCTAGGCGCTTCCGTCGTTCGTTTTGTGTGCTATTCACTACACCAACTCCCAAGTGGGAGCTGTTGGTTTGTGGGAGTTAAAAACACTTGAAACGACTAAAAGTGTGTAAGCCTATGGGGGCGCACATGTTAAACACGAGATGCGTATATAAATGCTTATACTTAAATTTTGCATGACCCGTTATCCATGCATGAGACCCGACTTGTGTCCAATTATTTGACCCGATCGAAGCCCAATGTTGCCGTCAAATTTAGAGGGTGTTTGGATCATTAGTTGGCTCGGTTTAGGATTAGGAATATAGGATAACTTGGAGCTCAAGTTTGAGCCCAAGTGGTGCATGTTTCTTGAGTTATAAATACTCGATGCATGGATCATTATATCCTAAAGTTTTTTTATCCCTAATTCTCGACTAAAACTACATCCCTAAGTTCTGGCAATCGATCCTATAATCTAAAGGTTCTAACCGATTGGATTTTTTCACAAGATCCGATTAGGTTTGTTTGGTTTATAAATTCATAAAACTTGCATCGTGTTGATCCAAGAAGTGTTTTGAATTTGTTGTTATTGCTTGTTCTGATTTGTGAATTGAAGCGACCAAGATAAATGGGTTTTTCTGTTTGCATGTTCTCGGACGAAAGGGTGTAAATATATCGGACATGCCTTATCGATATCGGGCGACACTAAGTATTGATCTCGGATAGATTTGATTCTCGAGCAAATTAAAAGAAAGTGTTCTTGGTTTTCTTTGTCCGTGATATTCAAGTATTCAAGGGTTGATTGGTTAAACATTCTCGACTAGCGTTATTCGAAAGTACTTGTGTTAAAGTGTTTGTGTGTGGACTCATAGAGGTGTCTATTTTAGATACTTGGTTTTTGTTTGTTTATAGCGTGCGATTGACTACGAGGTTAGTTTTCTATTTTCTTTTATTATTATTGTTTATTAATTACGTGTTTACCTAATTGCATAAACTAGATCCTATTCCGCTGCGTGCTTCGTTTGCGTTACTTGGTTAAGTAGATTATAAAATCCCAACAGACACATCATCAAGCAGTGTACCACCTCTCGATGCCGAGTGGTTAAAGATTGACACAATTATCCTTTCATGGATATTCATTACATTGTCAAGTTGAAGACCCTTCCTCGACTAAGAAAGCTTGGGATCTTCTTACTGACATCTTTGAAGACAATAAACGTACTCCCTCTATTGTCTTGAAAGCGGAATTACATTCTTTGAAGTTGGGTGATTTGACTATTGATGCATATTTCCGGAAGATTGAATCGATTGCCACAATCTTGACTAGTCTTGGGTCATCTTTGAGTAAAGATGATGTGGTTACATTCACTCTTGAAGAGTTACCCACTAAGTATGACAACATCTCCACCATTATTGCTCATGGGGAACCCTTCCGGGATCTTAAAGCGGTCCGATCCATGCTCACTCGGAGGAGATGCGGTTAAAGTCACTCGTTCAAGAAACATTTGTTGATTCTACTTCCTCGTCGCCAATGGTTTTGTTGGCTAACTCCGACTCTAATGCTCGCCATTCTACTCCCTCTATGGAAAAGGTAAATAAACCTTGTTTCAACTTTAATAAAGGGTCTTGTCATTTTGGTAAATATTGCAAGTTTCTCTAATGGGGTTCACGGTTCTTATTCTTTGTTGTCAAGTCACGGTTCTAGTTCGCATGTTTCATCATCTTCAATTTTGACACAAAATGATATATTGACTTTGCAAGGCCTTTTAGCTAAATTGGGTGCTAATGGGAATAATACTCTCATTAATGCACAAAACATTGGAAATAATGCTACTGAAGTAAACAAACCAGTGGATTTTCATGCTACCCTTTCGTTTGCTACTACCTTTAGTCCACCGGGCTTTCCTAGCCCAACTGCCACTTAACATCACCTTCAACAGCATCCCACTCCCATTTTTTAGTACCTGACCCAACATCAATTTATGCACCCTCCCTCTGGATTTCTAGGAACTGTATCCCTGGTCACCAATATGTCGGTCGTCACAGACTTTTATAGAGTTCGGGTCAACAAGGGTATCATTTGGGTCAATCCGGTCACTCGGGTCAACATGTTAACTTGTCGGACGAGCAACATACTTTAGAATTTCGGTCAATTATCGGGTCAAGAGATGGTTTGACGAATGCTTTCAATGTTGTGACACTCTAGGATCACCTACGGATGGCGGAATATGGATACAGGTGCAAGTTTCCATCTTAATGATTATGTGCATAGTCTTAGTGATGTTCTTAATTTGTGCATTTATCCGTTTGTCTCGGTTGGTAACGACCATTCTATACCCGTTACCAACTCTGACCATAGTATTTTGCCTACACCATATCGACCTCTTCATTTAAATAACATTCTTATTACTCCTAATATTAGTCAGAAATTTTATTTGTGTTCGGCAGTTTGTTCGTGATAATTCTTGTATCATTGAATTTGGCGCTTTTGGTTTTCTCTGTGAAAGACTTTCTAACTCTTCGGTCTTTTCCGTGTTGATAGTCTTGGATATCTTTACTCGATTATAAAACCCTCTTCCATTCCTCATGCTTTTCTCACTATTTAGTATACGTGGCACCAACGACTTAGACATCTAGGAAGTGAAGTGTTATGTCATGTTTTGTCTAGTAATTCTACATCGTGTAATAAAGAGAAGCTTCCCATTCTTTATCATGTGTGTCAACTTGGCAAACACGTGAAGCTTCTATTGTTAGTTCCAATACTTTGGTTTCATCATGTTTTGACATTGTTCACTTAGATTTGTGGACATCTCCAATTTTGAGTCTTTCTTACTTTAAATACTATGTCTTATTTTTGGATCATTATTTGCAATATGTTTGGATTTATCCATTAGTTAATAAGTCAGATGTTTTGTCCAAATTTAAGTTGTTTCGTAACTTTGTTCACACTCAATTTAAGTGTTAAATAAAGTCATTTCAGTGTGATCACGGTGGTGAATTTGACAATCACGCATTTAAAAAGCTTTTTGTAGATAATGGGAATCAGTTTCATTTTTCTTGTCCACGTACTTCCCAATAAAACGGGAAGTCCGAACGGATGATTCAGACAATCAATAACCTTATTCGAACACTATGATTTCTGGATTATCTACCCCTTAATTGCTAGACTGAAGCCCTTAATATGACCATTTACTTATTGAATATTTTACCCTCCCGTGCCATAGACAATGAAACCCCTTTTATCCGACCTTTTTGAACCACACCCGTTTATATTACTTTAGTATTTTTAGGTGTCTTTACTACCCTCACCTAGACGCCGATCACAAACTCGGAGCTCGAGCTACACCTTCTATATTTTTGGGTTATGCCACTAATCATCATGGCTATCGTTGTCTTAACCTTAACACAAATAAAATTATCATTTCCTGCTATATTACCTTTGATGAGACGGTTTTTCCATTTGACTCAATGACAGCAACCGTGAGTCCCTCGTATGATTTTTTGGATGACTCCTCAGATGTTATTTCCAATGTCATACGTGTGTCTCCAACAACCATAATTGAGCCTACTGTATCCAATAATACTACATAACCTATACCAAATCTATCACAAGAACCTTTACTACATGACATGTACCTTTTGTCCATCTTGCTACTATACCAAGCGAATTCGTATCTCCACTAATGGGCCTCTTGGCCCACTTTCATCGATCCATCACACGCCCCACACACGAATCTACTACTATCCTATCCTCTATGCAGCCTAATTCAACTCAAAATAATAGCTCGATTCCACTTGACCGTCCCCATTTCCGTTTTCCAAGATCAATCAACCCAACATAATAACCCGAACCCGGTTTTGGTTCACCCCATGGTCATACAATTTTGTGTTGGGATTAATCGTCCTACTCAGCGTCTTACTCTTCATGTGTCGTCTATCTCTCCTTTACCTAAATTTTACAATAATGCGTTTAATGAAACTTGGACTCTTGTACTATGCGTAATGAGTATAATGCGCTTGTTAATAATAAAACTTGGACTCTTGTACTATGCGTAATGAGTATAATGCGCTTGTTAATAATAAAACTTGGACTCTTGTACTTCGGCCCGCGCACACAATTATTGTTCGTTGTATGTGGTTATTTCATCATAAGTATTTGGTAGATGGTACCCTTAGTCGCTACAAGACAACAAACGTCAATACTCAGATTGTGGGTATTGATGTTGATGAGACTTTTAGCTTGGTTGTTAAACACGGTACTATTCAAGCGGTTCTTAGTTTGGGTACTTCTAAACAACGGCCTGTTCATCGACTTGATATAACGAATGCTTTTTTTACATGGTGATCTAGCCGAGACAGTCTAAATGCATCAGCCTCCTGGGTTTGAGATTCTGCTCATCCGGATTATATTTTCTTATTACAACAATCCCTTTATGGCCTTAAGTAGGCTCTCAAGGCTTGGTTTCAGCGCTTTGCTGCTTATATTGCTCGGGTTGGGCTCTGTTGGAATCGCTCCTAACTCGTAAATGGAACGACATTGACGGGATTACATTTCTATCTTTGTTACCTTAAACACATGGGTTTGTTATGTCAATTACCCATAGTTGTATGTGTTTGGGTATATAAACCCTCCATACTTCCATGGAGGGTGAGCCTCGATAGTGTAATTTTCCTTTCATTAATAAAACACACACTAGTTCTCTCCTTCTCTTGTTTCTCTCTAACTTGAAGATGGGTTTCTTTCATCTTCAAGACCTCCGAATCACCATATCTTCCATAGAAGCGATCCTTACATTGGTATCAAGAGCAGTCCGTTGTAGTTATGGTTGATTTTGGTGATGTTTTCTTGTCAAAATCTGTTTTGAAATCATTTGTTAACAAAGTTGTCAATTTTTACAAGCTTTTTATGTATCCTTTACATGGTCATAAACAAAAAGTCTGGTCTTTAAGCTGGTCCAAACAGTATTTATCTTATATGACTTTTGTCCAATCTGTGATAAAGTGGTAGTTTTGGTCGATTCTTTTGTGGTCAAGCGATGCAAAGCCGGCGGTTTTATGATTTTCTGGGTCTTTTATGTACCTGAGCGGAGAAATCGGTCGGAAAAACTCATGGGAAAAAAGTCAAAGGGTCAAAACCTTAAACTTACGCATAAGGAGCATCTACGAGTTGTTACGGCGTGGTGTGAAGTTCTGCGTAAGGAATGGAGTTCTGGCGTGTGCGTTCGCTTAAGCCATGGCTTCGCCTATGGCCTACGCATATGTTTACGCGTATGCTTACGCATAAGCATGGCGTTACGCGTAAGGCTACGCGCATAAGAAAATGAGTTTATGCAAGGTTTGAGGTTACGCATAACTTGTATATTACGCGTAAGGTGTACGAGCTTGAAATGAAATCAAAGGTTATCGTAAAGCGAGAATTAAAATGACCACGACTTGACCACAAATACCATTTACCAAAACATTTTCATCCATACAAACATTTCATCGGATCCGAAAACCAACTCCAACATATCCAACTCTATCCTACCTAATCTTCTTCAATCCAATCTCTCTCCAACATCTACTCTAAACAACGACTCAAGCGAAATGGAATAAAAAAAAAAAAAGATCTCAATTTGAATCAAGTTCTTTATCCTTTAAAGATTGTTTTAATTGATCTTCTATCATCATAGATCCTTTTGGAAACTTTGTTCCCTTAATTTCCGAATTATAAAAAGAAATGATGTATAACAAAGGTGCTATAATCATTTCTTGATTCGTTCAAAACTCAACATAACAACAACAATTCATTATCACCTTACCCGAGACCCTTGTTCAAGGATCTTGAAGCCGTGTCTAAACGAAACCAACTGAGTTCGTTGGGTATATTATTTGGATTAAAGATGTTGATGAATTGAGAGGCGTTCTTGACTATGTTGTGGTTTGATTGAGGGAATAAAGTATTTGGTGAGAGGACAGAAATCGGAGATGAGTAATATTTAGTGATTGTATACGGTTGAGGAGGGGGCGGAGTGTTTCAGAATGTGTTTTAGGGTTTGGGCGGAGCGTGTATTGTGGAAGCTGGTTGATGTCGGGAAGATCAAGTTGTGGTGGAGTGAAGTTGACACGGGTCTGATAAGATTCAACAGCAAGTTGGAGATCTTCTACACGTTCTTTGATGACTATGCGTCTGATGAAGATGAGCAGTGACTTGATGAATTCACGTTGTACTTGATTGAAAATTGCCTCATGCGACCACGCACTTTGGCAAGGTACATGTCTTCAATGTCGTTGATAGACAAATTCTCAAAGTCGACTTGAGAATGCATAATCCCGTTCATCTTGCCTTTTGACCACAATCTTCTTGAGAAAAGTGTAGTCCCATTTGGTCGAAAGATCAGCGTGTTTGATGGCAACGATATCCTTAATCTTGAACACTTTGCATGTTGAGACTTGAACTGGCGACACGTAGTAGATTCTTGACATTTGACCAATGATGAATCCGTACATTGCATCTCGATCGTATGCTTCCACTTTGTTGGAGAACAAGTGATTAGCTCTTTCCTCGATAGCTATGCGGTTTGAGTATGTGGTCTTTGGGAATGGAAGTGTCAAAGATGTAGCGTATTTCCTTGAGCCATCGCCACCGTGTAGGAGAAATTCCAAGTCTTTGTTGAAGAAATATCTGAATGGAATCCTAGGTTCATCTGGTTGGCCAATTGTTGGTAGAGGTTTAGACCAGTCGGTGTAATATGGAGGGTTGTCCCGTTTGGTGAAGTCGATGTTTGCTTCTGGGTTGAGCCAATCCATGTTGTTAGACATAGCTCGAGCAATGTTATCAAGGTGATATTCGACCTCGAGGGCACTTTCCGAGCGGTCTTTTAACAGTTGAAATGCTTCATTCTTGATGCGCTTCAACTCGGATTTCGTCATCTTCTTCACGTGGAACTTTTCTTGTAGAATCTTAGCATGCTCCAATGTATTACCGTCTACCAGATCTTGAACTTCAGCAGGGTAGGGAGTTGAGTTAACAAGTGTAGAGAACCATTCAAATTCCTCTGTTTTATCGTCATATAGCCATGATCTGACGTCAACCATGGGCGCCTTCTTCTTCTTTTGTTTAGACCTAGATGAGGATTACGGTTTACGAACTTGTTTGGGAGAGGTGGGTTGTTGTAGGGGCTCACGGACTTCCTCATCGTCACCACCGTATACTCAAAGTGATCACCGGTTTTACGAGTCTCGGGTAACTCGAAATCTGAGGTTTATCGATAGAAGAGCTAGGAGGAGTTCTTTGAGAAGCTGGAGTCCTTTGGGGAGGAGGTTGCATGGAATCTTGAATAGAAGATGATTCATCGAGACTTCTTTGTGCGTTTGAGCTCTTTATCCTTATCGGATCTTTGTCTTCATTATCTCTTGAAAATTTGGGCCTTCTGACTTCTTCTCGAAATGAGGACCTGAGTTGGTATTCGATGAGAGCTTCAAGCAGTTTAGCTTCGTGTGAGGCAAACGTTGCGCGCGTTTCGACATTTGTGCTACTAGCCGGTTCACCAATTCATCATCCGAGAAAATTGTGGATTCAATGGATTGATGCTTAAATTCATCGGAGTTGATTTCATGGCTTGTTTGGCTAGATGCAAGAGATTTGGATATAGTTTTACGGTATACATCTCCTTTGTCGGTTTGAACGACCTCCATAAGGAACGGTGAGTGTATCCTTTGATCATTTCGTCCATTTTCCTTGAAGATCATCTTTCATGAGCTTGGACATACTCCCTTTCATCTTGCATCTTGTCGATATCATCATGAATATCTTGTGTCGATCGGTGAAATTCATCTTCTGTGGAGCATGTCTTTCTTTTTGACTTGTTTGTGACATTCCCAATCCTTTTATGAGCATGAGAATCCAAGATCGAGTTGGCTTCTTCACCGATTTGGATGTTGATTTGGTTGATCTTTTAGATGGTGGTGGTGAGGTGAGATGATGAATCGATGAGGAGGAGACATGAGGAGGCTCGGGGTCCTTTGGAGGTGCGTATATCCTCCTTGGAGCGAGTTGGACTGTTGAGAAGAAAATCATCATAATTCTCTTCGTTATCTTGTCCGGTTAGTCTTTTCTTCCGTCGAGCCTTAGCTTCTTCATCAGTCTTTTCTTTCTCTGTCTTATCCTTTTCTGGTTCTTTAATGTTATAATCAGTAGACTCTTCCACAAGCGTTTGTTGTTGCACAAGAGTGGTAGCACCGGCTCCCTTATCGGGTTGATTAACCGCATCAGGATCTGGTGAAGAGTGGACATCACCACTCGACCCTCTGGGACCACGCATTTGTTCTTGTTCAAATTCTTTAGCCTTTTGAAGGTGTCTAACGAGTTTAAACTTCTTCCTGTATGAAGTATCAAGTTGCTCTTCATCTTCATCTGAGCTTTCTTCATAAGGCACAAGTACAGGAGTCTTTCCTTTTCCATGTTCAGCTGGAGGGCTGGGAGGTTTAGATAATGAGGAGGTGGTTGGTTGCAGATTGAGTCGTGGACCTCCTCATCCGATTGTGTATCTTGAGCTTTAGTCAAGTAGCTTTCTTGGTGGTTACGGTGTAGGAATAGGAGCGACTTCACGAGAGGAACTTTCTTCTTTGGAGCGGGTTTCCTTTGGGACATTCCTTTGACTCTCGATGCTTGCGACACTTCTGCATTGCCTCTTGGTTCTCCTTATAGGTGTTCGGAAGATTTTCATCGAGTTGACCAACTTTGCCTTCTCTTCGCTACTAGATACCTTTTGTATGTCTCGAGATTTTTGATTTCATTAGACGGAAGGTGATAAGGTGTACAACACCTGTTTCTTTGTTGTGATTCCTTGATTACGGTGATAGGGTAGGTTCGATCAACATATCGTGATTATGCGGGTCATTGAGCCTTTGTGGAATATCGGGATGAAGTCTAAGTGCTCTCGGATCAACAATTTTGTGTATCTGTGATGAGTGTGTAAATACTCATCATTTTGGTCAATCTGAGCGCAAAACGTTTAAAATGCTCGAAATGCATCAAAATCTTGAAAATATTCCAAAATTGCATTTATATGTTTCGGATGCAAAATGTTTAAAATCGGATGAAAAATGAGCTAAGTTTGCACAATTGGCGGTTTAGGTCCCCAGTTTCAAAAATTGTCGAAATAGTCCCCGAGCACTTAAATTCAAAGAAAAATCACCAAAGGTCCTTTTAAAATCATAACTTGTCAAAATTAGTCCTTTGGTGAAAAATATAAAAAGTTTTGAGAAATTACAAGTTTGGTCCTCCAAGTTTCAAAATTGGCAAAAATGGCCCTTGGAAAATTGAAAATGTCAAGTTTGGTCCTTGTACTATTGAAACTTGTCACTTTTTGTCCCTTGGAACAACTTTGTGAAAATGGCAGCCTAGGTCCTTGTATTTTCAGAATTTGCAACAAAGGCCCTTGTTTATTAACCCTTTACAAGCCTTTGGCCCTTGTCAATCCCATTGTGACCCCTGCCTTTTACCAATTGGACCCCCTCAAATTGACCCCCCTTTTAATATTAAACACTGGTCAAACTCACCAGTCAAACAAACACACCTCTGGCGCCTTTTTCTGTCTTCCCCAACAACTAGCCTGCAACACTCGACACCCATCCCACTCCTCACTATCACTCCTCCATGTCCCTCATCCTCAACAACCTTCCAAATAGCATTTAATGCCCCTCCTCCTTTGCACTCAACTTCAATGGCTAAGACCATTTTGGCGCCAAAATTGCATCAAACGGCTAGAATTTCTTCAACTCATCCAATGGCCTCAAATGCATTTGGGATTTACTCAGAAGTCAGAAGGGAGCAATATTGGTGTATAAAAAGGAAGAAAGAGAAGGAGATAGAGTAGTAGAATTTAGTTTAAAATTTCCTTAATGTCGTTTTTTTACCAATGTCTTAGTTTAGCTTAAAACCTGTAAACTTTTGTTTCTATGATCTAAAGTCAAGTTATTTTATCCTTGTAACCTGTTTTTAAGAATCAATTTCAAAGTTTAGTTAAAATTCATGTGCTTGTGTTTTACATTGAAAATCCAACTTCATGTTCTTATATTAAAGCTTCCAATAGCTTATTTTCTCATTCAATTAAGCTTACTTAAGCTCATTGTAGCTTTTGATAAGCTGGGAATTCGATTTCAAGCAATTCTCATGGTTGGTCAACAAAAGTCAATCAAGCTTATTTGGATTTGATCATGAAATGGGGTTGATGCGACATTGATTTGGGGTTGGATTAGACTAGATTAGGGTAGTTATGGTTCGGTTTTAGCTTTGAAAAAATTTGGACCTATGTGAGTTTGTATTTCACTTTCCTATTTCAATCTATTTTGCATAGTGAGCTTGTATGTGTATCTGTGGTTACCAATAGGTTAGACTTGTTTAAATAGTTGTATTTAGGTCATGTAAACTCAGTTTGATCAATTGTATAAAATTAGATCGATAGTTAGCTTTATTTTAATTGCATATCGGTCATAACGGTGTGTTTGGATTATGCGACAAAGCTGTGTTCTTGATTGCTTAGTAGTTAAGACACATTGGTTTATGCTTGTGTAGCTTTAATGTACTCATTCAAGTCTTAAAATTGCATCTACAAACAACAAAAGTCAAATTCACTTTTAAACTGTCTTAACTTGCTTCTTGTTGGATCTTTTGCAAATCAAAAGGTTGTTTTGTGCTTAGAATTCATAGACATTGCTTGCATTGAGTTTATTTCATCATATTACATCAATCTTAGTCCTTAAAATCGAGTTGCAAAGTTCAATTTGGTCAAAATCTCAAAATCATCAAAAGTCAAATTAGTGAAAAAATCGGTTTGAGCCTATCCAAGATGATTTTCTTGGATTCATTTATGAGCCAAATCCAATGAAATTGTGGGTTTAAGAACTTCACTTGGTCTAATTTCTGAATATGATTTTTCTAATTTTTGTTAATTTTTATAAGCTCCTAAAGTGCTTGTCAAAATGGGCTTAATTGCCTGTCACACTCCGATGATTAACGAGTGTGCAAATTTTTGTGCCAAGCTTGTACCTAGCTCATCGAGCTCTTCCGAGGCTCATATTTGGTTTAGGCATAGCTACCCGGTCTAGCTTAGGATCCGACTCTTGGTTTTCATTTTAGCTTATAGTGTGTCTTGTGCTTAAGCTTAAAGTAGCCCTTCAAAACTGTTTTTAGCACTTGGAATCAAAACATCAAGTCTTAGCAGTTTGCACTCAAGTAGTTTAAGATAGTTGTTATAAGTTGCTTTTGAGTTCTTTTAGCATATTACAGCTTCTATAACAGTTTGGTGCTTGTTTGTGGTTGTTGGCTTATTATAAGTGCTTATTTATAAGCACTTGAGATTGCAGTCCCATATTCTTGCACACAAGTTACTGCTTTTCTATTTTTCCTAGTATCTTAACATTATTTTAGACTTTTCTTGAATTTTCAGATTTTTCTAGGTTAGTTTACTATTTTCTTAATTAAAATCGGTTTTAATCCTTTTTAAATAGCATTTAATACAATTAATTAAGAAAAGTTTCAAAAAATAATTTTCATTTTCTTAAGTTAAGATAAATATAAAAGTCAAAAAAAAATTTTCCAGATTTTTCTTAGTTAAATTTGTATTTTTAAGTAATTTAAGTAGTTTTAAATAGTTTTTAATTCATAGAAAATACAAAATAATCGAAAAAATACAAAAATAGTTTTGAAAATTCTCTTTGTTATTTTAGATTTTCCAAGTCAAAATTTTATTTTTCTAGCTTTATTTCATATTTACTTGTATTTTAGGCTAATATTAAATAGTTAGAAATAGTTTTTAATTAACAATAATTAGATAAATAGTTTTAAAAATAATTTTCTTTTTCTAAAAATTTTCTTATATCATTAGGTTTGTAAAATGTCATTTTATATTTTTAGGATTTATCTTGCTTAGTTTCACATTTTCTTTTTGTCGTCGCGTAATTTTTAATTCAAGTTTTATAAAACATAAAATCAAAACATCATTTTGCAAATAGTGATAGCGTTTATTTAATATATTTTATCTTTTAATTCTCTTTAATTTGCATTTAAGCCTTTGTAATTATAGGCTATTTCTGTAGTTATAATCATTCAAATCTCTTTTCCCGTTCAAATCTCTCGATCACTATTCGTTTGGTGATTCTTCGCATAGCTCGCTGGGACATAACGACACAGGAAACACTATACTCTCGATCTTGATTGCATTCATTTCCGGACTGTTTTAAGTTTGTTACGGTCGGTCATTCACAAGTGGTCGGCTTGAGTGATAAAACTTGACGGTTCGGGACGGATCAAATTTTTGGCGCCATTGCTTGAGTCAGTCTTGATTATCTTCCGTTTAGCGATTAGTGATTTGAATATTCACTCCTTGTTTATACCATCTGTATATGTTTATATTTTCTTATAAAATCAAAAACCCAAAAGATTTTCATTCTTTGTTTTGCAAAATGTTTATCCAAAACCCAAAATATTCACCTTAACCCTCTTACCCTTTTTGATTCTTTATCCATTTACCCTCTATCCATTTGATTCTAACTTCTTCTATTCTCATGGAAACTCTCGACTACGACGATTCGGGACGAAGTTTAAAAACTTGAGACTTTTACACAAATGTCAAGAATTCGTGTTGTTCGTGATGATCCATTAATTCTGCGTGGGAAATGGAGCGAGAAACCGGGGTGACAAAGGACCGGTACTTCCTCCGATAATGGAAGTGCTAAATCGTCCAACCTACGGTTATCCAAAGATCTAACCCTCAATTGCTCCTAAGCCGTCTAAAATTGATCCTAAACTTTCACGATTTACGGTTAAAAGCAAACATGCGAATTTAGACCGGTGACTAGCAAGAATGACTTGCCTAATCTTTACGTTTCCCAAGAACCGAACCGAGACCATAACGGAAGTGGTGGAAATTGCTAGCTCTCGAGCACACCACTTGTCCCACCTCCCGATTTTTCAAAATGTTCTTGAGACTTGATAGTCATTCGGATCACCATGTTGGTTTTGTTGATCCTTTGAATAAACCGATTCCTTCTCATAACTATCAAATGAAATCATTTATTCCTTGTGTCGGTTGTGGTGAGCCTCTTTTGGTTCACCACATCGTTGGTGTACGTGTGTACAATGTGGTAATGATATTCATAACGGGAGTTGTTTGTTTTGTGGTTCGAGGAATTCATTTGATTATGATCCTAATCCGAACTCATTTAACGACCCTCAAGCTTTTCCAACTACCCACCACACCCGACTTATCTTTATATAATCAACATTCTTGTTGTGAGTTTTGTGGAGGTCCTCACCAAGGATTTGAGTGTCAATCCGGAAACACGTTTGTCTATGAGCAGTTTTCGGTGATGCTCGAGAACTTTGGTTATGACCAATATCCATATAATTCACCAATCCGGACTCAACAGTTTCTGATTGTAGTCTTGTGGAGGTCCCCACTTCACTCGATTGTCAAATAGGAATCCATTTCCTTGTAACAATCATGACTCTTACTGAGTTTGACAATTTCCAACCTCCACACACCATACGGTTCAAACTCCACGAGCCGTTGTCTCAAGAAATCTCCCAAAATTTTGAAACCGCAATGAAAACACTTGATGATATGATTAGTAACTTTAAGAATCAAGTGAGTGGTGAAAAGACCATGGGAGAATTGCTTCAAGAACGAGAGGCCCGCCAATCTAGGGAAGAATTATTAATCCTAGAGCATGCGGCTCTAAGGCGTTCCCAATTTCTTAAGGCGACTCTATATGACGATGACGAGGAGAGTTTTATCCTTTTAAAGATAATATTTCTCAACTCCTCGGTCGGTTGATATCCCAGCGAGTTGAGATTCCATCTCAAACAAGCGCTATCACACCCAAGCTCCCACTCACTCTCTCGAACATGGGGGCGAGCATCTTGACACTTGTTCACGAAAAGGAATCGGACGAATTCATAAAGTCTAGTGTTGAGAACCTTGTCCCAATCCCGAGAGTCACAGGAACTTCGATCATATGTGTGATTCTCTTTCCCTCTGAGTGTTCAAAGATCATTTTGAAACTTTCTACGATCTTAGCGACGATTGTGCTTCCTATGGAAACATCGAGTATGTTGAGACATCACTCCCACGGTCGATCCTCTCTTGAGGAGTTCTCCGGTGAACTCGCTCACATCAATCCACTTTCAGCGGGAAGTGATGATGGTCTCTTTGATTTGAAGCCGATCTAGGGAGGCGAAAGTCTCCTTGATAATGATCGTTCACTCACTTCTTATCCCAACGGTCCAATAGAGAATGTTGATTACTTTGTTCAAAGCGTTCAAAGCTACTTTCACCAATCCTCTATTTGAATTCGACTATGAATTTACTTTAATTTCTAAGAATCCACTCTTTGATACTCGGACCGAGGATAGTGATGAGCCCACAATGGAACAAGAATTCACAATTTCACTTCATGTGAATGATTCTCTTCATGAAGAGTTCTCCGTGAACTCTCTCATGACATATCTCCTCCGAACATGATCATTTCTATTTTGATCTTGAGGATGATATTGGCTCGGAGGAAGGTGTACTCTATCATACGAGTTTGCTTATTAATAATACTACCTCACCCTTCCTCCCGATATGTCTACATTTGAGGATGAAGAATGGATCTTGATTGTTATCAAAATCTTTCTTCCTTTCCTCAAATATCTTGTGATTCTCTTCATCTTCACTCCTTCGGGAATGAAGACACTATCTTTGACCCGGCATTTTCATTTATCATTTTGAGCCGGTTCTATGTATATCTCATCGGGTGGAACTTTCACGTACTTCAATGTTTATCCAAACATCTTGAATGAAAGTCCGATGGAGATTGTCTCTTCCACTTACTTCCCATGAACAAATTAATTGGGTCGAGTCAAGCTAGCGACTCGGTAATCAAAAACATAGCTAAACATGGGTTTTCACCCGTGTACCACCCTAGTGTGGGGAGTTGCCCGCATGTTGTGTATATAAGTTTTCTAAAAAAAAAAAAAAAAAAAAAAAAAAAAAAATCTTTCAAAATAATGGCGTAGTATTTCCCTTTTCGTTCTATGTTTCGGCATAACCGCGGTACTTTGAATATTGAGGGCAATATTCATTTCTAAGTGTGGGGGGGAATTCTCACGAATTTTATCATGTAATTATACCGCCTAATTCCCCCATTTTTGGCCAAAAATTCTTTTTGGGAGTAAGTGTTTTGCACTTACTCATTTGGTTATCAGTCCGCCTTGTCTAATAAACTAAAGGATTGGCTAATCCAGGAGCAAACGGATCTTGGTAAAGATATCTCAAATCCGTTGACGGCTTGCAATTTGCCCAAAATTGTATGGTATTCAACTCACCATATCCTTAAAAGTGAAGAGTTGGCTAGCCCGCAAGTTTATGGCTTGTGGTAAAGGCAGTGGAAAAACCATAATTGGTAATCAGCTCACCAAAGATAATACTGACAATTTATCTAAGAGTTGGCTAGTCCGAAGCAAGCGGCTTATGGTAAAGACAAATCAAATCCGTTGGAAGTTGGTGGTTCGCTCAAAATCACATGGTTATCGGTGTACCATGGTTCTTACTTGAACCGAAACATTTGGCTACTCCGAAGTAATGGCTTTTGGTAAAGAGATTCAAATCCATTAAGTTTTCTCAAAAGATTGCTAGGGACTAGCAATAGTTTAGTGTGGGGATTGATGAGTGTGTAAATACTCATCATTTTGGTTAAATCTGAATCGCAAAACGTTTAAAAATGCTCGAAATGCATCAAAATCTCGAAAATATTCCAAAATTGCATTTTATATGTTTCGGATGCAAAATGTTTAAAATCGGATGAAAATGAGCTAAGTTTGCATAATTGGCGCTTCAGTCCCCAAGTTTCAAAATTGTCGAAATAGTCCTGAGCACTTAAATTCAAAGAAAAATCACCAAAGGTCCTTTTAAAATCATAAATTGTCAAAATTAGTCCTTTGGTGAAAAATATAAAAAGTTTTGAGAAATTACAAGTTTGGTCCTCGAGTTTCAAAATTGGCAAAATGGCCCTTGGAAAATTGAAAATGTCTAGTTTGGTCCTTGTACTATTGAAACTTGTCACTTTTGTCCCTTGGAACAACTTTGTGAAAATGGCGACCTAGGTCCTTGTATTTTCGAAATTTGCAACAAAGGCCCTTGTTTATTAACCCTTTACAAGCCTTTGGCCCTTGTCAATCCATTGTGACCCCGCCTTTTACCAATTGGACCCCTCAAATTGACCCCTTTTAATATTAAACACCGGTCAAACTCACGGTCAAACAAACACACCTCTGCCTTTTTCCTGTCTTCCCAACAACTAGCCTGACACTCAACACCCATCCCTCCTCACTATCACTCCTCCATGTCCCTCATCGTCAACAACCTTCCAAATAGCATTTAATGCCCTCCTCCTTTTGCACTCAACTCTAACTGGCTAAGACCATTTTGGCGCCAAAATTGCATCAAACGGCTAGAATTTCTTCAACTCATCCAATGGCCTCAAATGCATTTGGGATTTACTCAGAAGTCAGAGGGGAGCAATATTGGTGTATAAAAAGGAAGAAAGAAAAGGAGATAGAGTAGTAGAATTTAGTTTAAAATTTCCTTAATGTCGTTTTTTTTACCAATGTCTTAGTTTAGCTTAAAACCTGTAAACTTTTGTTTCTATGATCTAAAGTCAAGTTATTTTATCCTTGTAACCTGTTTTTAAGAATCAATTTCAAAGTTTAGTTAAAATTCATGTGCTTGTGTTTTCTGTTGAAAAATCCAACTTCATGTTCTTATATTAAAGCTTCCAATAGCTTATTTTCTCATTCAATTAAGCTTACTTAAGCTCATTGTAGCTTTTGATAAGCTGGGAATTCAGTTTCAAGCAATTCTCATGGTTGGTCAACAAAAGTCAACTGTTGAAGCTTATTTGGATTTGATCATGAAATGGGGTTGATGCAGCTTGATTTGGGGTTGGATTAAACTAGATTAGGGTAGTTATGGTTCTGGTTTTAGCCTGCAAATAAGCTGGACCTATGTGAGTTTGTATTTCACTTTCCTATTTCAATCTATTTTGCATAGTGAGCTTGTATGTGTATCTGTGGTTACCAATAGGTTAGACTTGTTTAAATAGTTGTATTTAGGTCATGTAAACTCAGTTTGATCAATTGTATAAGCTGGATCAGTAGTTAGCTTTATTTTAATTGCATATCGGTCATAACAGTGTGTTTGGATTATCGCGAAAAAGCTGTGTTTGCCGATTGCTTAGTAGTTAAGACCTATTGGTTTATGCTTGTGTAGCTTTAATGTACTCATTCAAGTCTTAAAATTGCATCTACAAACAACAAAAGTCAAATTCACTTTTAAACTGTCTTAACTTGCTTACTGTTGGATCTTTTGCAAATCAAAAGGTTGTTTTGTGCTTAGAATTCATAGACATTGCTTGCATTGAGTTTATTTCATCATATTACATCAATCTTAGTCCTTAAAATCAGTTGCAAAGTTCAATTTGGTCAAAATCTCAAAATCTGTCAAAAGTCAAATTAGTGAAAAAATCAGTTTTGAGCCTATCCAAGATGATTTTTCTTGGATTCATTTCTGAGCCAAATCCAATGAAATTGTGGGTTTAAGAACTTCACTGGTCTAATTTCTGAATATGATTTTTCTAATTTTGTTAATTTTTATAAGCTCCTAAAGTGCTTGTCAAAATGGGCTTAATTGCCTGTCACACTCGAGATTAACGAGTGTGCATGTGTTTTGTGCCAAGCTTGTACCTAGCTCATCGAGCTCTTCCAGGCTCATATTTGGTTTAGGCATAGCTACCTGGTCTAGCTTAGGATCCGACTCTTGGTTTTCATTTTAGCTTATAGTGTGTCTTGTGCTTAAGCTTAAAGTAGCCATAAAACTTTTTAGACTTGGAATCAAAACATCAAGTCTTAGCAGTTTGCACTCAAGTAGTTTAAGATAGTTGTTATAAGTTGCTTTTGAGTTCTTTTAGCATATTACGACTTCTATAACAGTTTGGTGCTTGTTTGTGGTTGTTGGCTTATTATAAGTGCTTATTTATAAGCACTTGAGATTCTGATCCCATATTCTTGCACACAAGTTACTGCTTTTCTATTTTTCCTAGTATCTTAACATTATTTTAGACTTTTCTTGAATTTTCAGATTTTTCTAGGTTAGTTTACTATTTTCTTAATTAAAATCGCTTTTAATCCTTTTTAAATAGCATTTAATACAATTAATTAAGAAAAGTTTCAAAAAATAATTTTCATTTTTCTTAAGTTAAGATAAATATAAAAGTCAAAAAAATATTTTCCAGATTTTTCTTAGTTAAATTTGTATTTTAAGTAATTTAAGTAGTTTTAAATAGTTTTTAATTCATAGAAAATACAAAATAATCGAAAAATACAAAAATAGTTTTGAAAATTCTCTTTGTTATTTTAGATTTTTCCAAGTCAAAATTTTATTTTTCTAGCTTTATTTCATATTTACTTGTATTTTAGGCTAATATTAAATAGTTAGAAATAGTTTTAATTAATAATAATTAGATAAATAGTTTTAAAATAATTTTCTTTTCTAAAATTTTCTTATATCATTAGGTTTGTAAAATGTCATTTTATATTTTAGGGTTTATCTTGCTTGAGTTTCACATTTTCTTTTATGCGTCGCGTAATTTTTAATTCAAGTTTTATAAAACATAAAATCAAAAACATCATTTTGCAAATAATGATAGCGTTTATTTAATATATTTTATCTTTTAATTCTATTTAATTTGCATTTAAGCCTTTGTAATTATAGGCTATTTCGTAGTTATAATCATTCAAATCTCTTTCGCTCAAATCTCTCGATCACTATTCGTTTGGTGATTCTTCGCATAGCTTCTTTGGGACATAACGAACCGGGAAACACTATACTCTCGATCTTCATTGCATTCGTTTCCGGACTGTTTTAAGTTTGTTACGGTCGGTCATTCACAGTGGTCGGCTTGAGTGATAAAACTTGACGGTTCGGGACGGATCAATCGACATAGGGAATCTTTGAGCCAAGTTTCTTGTGAAATGACATCATGTCTTCCCATAACAATGGCTTCAATTTCGATGTCCTTTTTGTTGATTAATGACGGAAAATTTGTAGTTCCATGAGCTTGGGATGCTCATAGCCACCGTCACGACCGAGACCGATTTGGTGATGATGATGTAGGGTCCTCCACGGTTGAGGAATGTTCTTAAGCTCCACATGAAAATGCTTAGAGATAGTTCTGAAGCTTCATCATAGCCAATATCAATCAAGAATTGAAGAACTGTCTCCTCGATGGGTGTGGCATAGAAGTCGGTTGGCTCGATTTCGTGAATGAGAAGAACGACGTAAGTCTACATGAGTGATGGTAACTTGTTTGTGATTAGCGTCCTTTGTCACTGCACTTTGACTGTGATCCTGCATTGAATTCGAATTGTTGCATGTAGATCTCTGTCTCAGTAGCGGTGAGAGAGCATGTTCGGTAGGGATGATTCTTTAGAACATCCACAACAATCAAATAGGAAGATTACGAGCATGTGAGGGTTTCAAAGTCAACCCAAGGTTGTTCTTTCCAATCTTTCTCGGATAGCCATTAGGGAAGATGTCAACAATCGTGAGAACTTCGGTGCATCCACATTCATTTGAGCGACCATGTCGTGATCTCGAAATAACATTAGCCAAAAGAACCAACATATCGAGCGACATAATGTTAGTCAACGAAGGTTTTATTGTCTAATTATTGAATGTACGTTGTTAATGATTGTTCTGAGTCCTAAGTCACTTGTTTGTTCAATAGTCCAATGGCGTCGTGAAATGTTTCGTGATTTAGTTAACTTTAAGTTTTAAAGTTTATGTTATCACTCATAGTTCACAACATATCAAGCGTTTAAGTTTATTAGTGACATTATTGGTTTCGTGACGATATGATTAGTTTATTTACGTGTTTGTACACGTAACAATTCAACATTAAGGTCAATCTAGGCTTAGGCGTAGAAATGATAAAGTTACGCGTGGCAGGAGTGGTATATGCGTGGCGCAAGCTTATCGTGGGATCCTTACTTACGGCGTAAGAAATGTTACAGCGTGGGAAAGGGGACCTTAAGCGTGAGAGCTTACGGCGTGGCGTATATAAACCTTACGCGTGGGCTTACTCGTGAGTAGACCTTATGCGTGAGGTCATTGTTTACGCGTATCCTTCACGGGATACGCGTGGTCCCATGTAGAACCTTACGGCGTGCGATTCGCGTAAAATTTCTCTTACGCATAACTTTCTCGCGTGGGTGATCCTTATCGTGAGAGTAACAAGGACCTTGATTACGAGTTTTATCGTAGCAAACCCGAAATAAAGTCATCATATCGGCAATCTTAACATGTATAGTCGTTTTGAAGCAGTTATGGCATGAAACACATTTTACAGTTCTGGCGTAGAAAGTCTTACGCGTAAACCAAAACCCTAATAGTTCAAAATTACGCATAACAATTCTAACCTTGGAAATTGCACCAAACGTTTTCTGGTAGTTCTAAGATGTTACATGAGATAGTTAACCACGTATTAACATTTTATTCGTGGTGAATCAAAAATACCCAAACTCAAGAACATTAAACCCTAATTTCTAATTCTGACTTAATTAGTGTTTCTGGGTTGTTATAGGGTCCTGGATAACATTAATTCAACATGATATAATCATCACACAACAATCTTTTTGACCAGAAACCTTCACATTTGAAAACACCCAATTCGACTTAAGAACCCTAATTTTGAAAAACCATCAATTCGTGTTTCTGGGTGGATTTAGAGGATAAAATTAGTATCATTGATGTTAAAGACATGTTTCGACACAATCCTTTTAACCATAAACACCCATTCTTGATTGTGAGTTCATACGCTTATGCGTAGACCACAAAAACAATCATAGACAAAAATTTGACCGTTGGATTCGTGTAAAAATCAAAACCTATGTTTGTAAACACGTTAAGATCATGAAACAACTTACAAATTGATGATCGAAACAGATTTGAAGAGCAATTTCGTGCGTAGGATTGGTTAGGTTTATGAGTAATAAATGTGAAGTGGAAGTTTGGTGGAAGGTGTTTTATTAAAATAACTTTCATCTTTTGACAGCTTTGGTCCTCCACTTTTCCTTTTTCATTTAAAGCCAATTAACTTCCATTTGGTTACCAAACAAAGATTTTTAAGAAAGAAACTTGATGACACTCCCCTCGACTTAAGAAAATAATGAAAGGTTATAATTTTTAGTCAGGGTGTCATTTAACGAAAAAGTTTGCCACCATTGATAAAAGAAGCAATAGATATAGAATAACATGCAAGTACACGAATGTTTTGAAACAGTTTGGTATTAATTTTCTCCCCTCAACACTTGATCGGAAAAATACGAATTTTGAAAGATTATAGTGTTGATGGAAAAATCTACTTGCCATGTTGAAAGAAAATTAGATTAGAAGAATATTTTGTTGTTTTATCGGGTTTTATATTTTGTATTTTGTTTTTGAAAAATGTATTTACAAAAGATATTTTGGTGTTTGACGGGTTTTAAGACTGTTTTAGGAGGTCATCCAATTCCTCTTGAGTCAAACACCTCATACCAATCCGGTGGACCAACTCATTAAACCTAGCGGGAGGCAAGGCTTTGGTGACAAGATCTCGCGATTGGTATTACATGCCCATAGTATAATTCAACTGTACCTGTTCCATGTGGTCCTTGATGAAATGATAGCGAAGATCGATGTGCTTTGATTTGAATCTTTGAATCGAGTTGCGAGATCGCAATGGCACTCCGATTGTCGCGATACATCGGGATTACATCAAATACGTAACCATAGTCTTTGAGTTGTGTTCTCATCCGGATGACTTGAGCACAACACGCGGACATGGCTACAAATTCTTCTTCGGTTGATGACAACGATGTACAATCCTGCTTCTTTGATTGCGGGACACGGTTTATCACCAAGAAATTGTAGTGCTCTGAAGTACTTTTCCTTGAGTCTAAGCATCCTGCGTGGTCGGTGTCTGGCGATTCTTTTATACCACGGGGTGATTGAGGATTCTTTTATACCACGGGTGAAAAGCATCCTTGAGTCTAAGCATCCTTCGGATACGGATCCCCAAGTTAATGGTTCCCTTGATGTATCGGAGGATTCTTTTAGCCTCGAGAGGTGGGTTTCGGTTGGTCGCGACCGATAACGGAGCATAGATAAGCGGCAAAGACAATATCAGTCACGCTGGTGTTAGATACATGAGAGACCCAATAATACTTGGTATTTGGTAGGGTCTACTAATTTCCCATGTAAATCAGTCTAGCTTCTTGGCATGAGTCATTGGTGCGGCATAGGTGTCACGGGTTTTCATTCCAAATTTGTTTAACAATTCAAGGGCATATTTGGGTGACTCAAGAAAATACCACGGGGTGATTGATGAACTTGCGGTCCTAGAAAGAGCGTGAGTTCACCCATCATGGACATTTCAAAATTTTCTTCATTAGTTTTGCAAAAGCGATTGAAATTTTTATGTGTAGACCCAAAATGATGTCATGCACGTAAATTTGAACAATTAAGATATGTGCCCGTGATATTGTATAAAAGAGTTGGGTCAACCGAACCTTTGGTGAAAGTATTGGCAATGAGGAAAGATGATAGCTTGTCGTACCATGCTCGAGGAGCTTGTTTGAGACCGTCTGAGCTTTGTTCGGTTTGTAGGCGTGGTTCGGGAACTCGGGATCAACGAATCGCTTCGGGTTGGTCGACATAAACCGTTTCTTTCGGTTGTCCGTTGAAAGCGCAGTTTGACATCCATCCGAAGACCGTCATATTCATATGAGCATGACGCGAGAAATATCGAACGACCTCAAGACGAGCAACCGGAGCAAAAGATTCTTCAAAGTCTATTCCTCTTCACGACGATAACCCTTAGCAACTAGGCGTGACTTGTTGCGGATGACGTTCCCTTCATCATCCAATTTGTTTTCCAAATCCATTTGAGACCAATGGCGTAGACCCTGTTGGTCTTTCAACCGATTCCCATACTTCAAGGCGTTTGAATTGGTTGAGTTCTTCTTGCATGGATTCAATCCGATTGTCTTTTGTCATTGCGTCTTTAATGTTTTAGGCTCGAGTTAGCGAACGGTGAGTGCATAAATGCAATGTTCACCATCGTGTGAAGCGTTGTCTCGTAACGGTTGGTTGATTTGGGTTGCCAATAATATTTGCGAGAATGGTCTTTTGTCCATCGATGTGTAGAGGTTGATGTTGGTATCGTTGTGCAGTTACGAGGATTCAAATGGTTTGTTGATGATTCCGCGACATCGAGTGCGTGATGTCATTAGCAAGCGGGTTAAAGAGCGCATTTGGATCAAAATCTGCGGTGAAGTACGTCATTAAGAATATCATCGGCCGGTTCATCATTGTTGGAAGCGGTTTGTTCAATTGTTGTGGTGGAGTCGTTGGTGGTGCTTCTTTAACGATGGTTGTTGTAGCGGTGTATCGGTATAAGAGTATTATCGAGTTGAGCGGTGGAAGCAGCGGATACACGAGCACGTTCATCAATATCATCAGCGAGCAGTGAGCAAATAGTCTTTCCATTTGTTGTGGTGGTGCTGGGGCTTTGTTCGGTGATGATGGGGTTGAGGAAGTTTAAGCAGTTGTGACCGGGTTCTAAGTGTTATACTCGAAGCCATTGTGAAGAAGTTTGAATCATTAGACACCTTCAAAAGGCTAAAGAATTTGAACAAGAACAAATGCATGGTCCGGAGGGTCGGTGGTGATGTCCACTCTTCACCGGATCTGATGCGGTTAATCATGTTACGCCCGATTCGGTTTGACCGAAAATTACTCAAATTTTAAAACTTTGACGCGAACATTTGACTATTTCTTTAACTCTTCAAAGAATAGCAAAACTATAACAATTTACCCTTGACAACCCTTTTATAACTTATACTTATTTACCCTTTTAAAATGATGACCAAAGATTACAATAAAACCTCATTTATTTGTTTGTAATAAAGGGTGACGTCGCCTTATAGTCTGACGCGCCGCCTTTAATTACATTTTCGGTTTAACACGCGACGGCTCGGAGGATTTATAACTGAAGCCGTCGCCTTCTCTAATCTGAGCCCTCGCGACCAAAACACGCACATTTTTTACAAAAAATTGCACAACCAAATTGACTCCTTTCAATCAAATTAACACTTGAACATTTTCAAAATAACTAAAAACCTTACAAACTATAATTAAATCAACCATGATGTATTTTATTACTTATTTGACCCATCCAACCCAAAATGGGTAGAAATACACTTACATCCAAACACCCTTTAAACTAACCATGACTTCCAAATTGACCATTTAAAATACTATAACAACTATGACATACACTTGTTGATTGACGACACTTTACAAACTATAAAAAGACTCACGGGGTACAAATTAGTCACACGAGCTCGGTATCTACCTAGCTCTAATATAACATATTACCATCTTCAATAATCAATCCATGAACCACACCCAATCCAAGCCATATCGCTTCAAGCACATGAACCTACAATATCATTAACAACTATAACATGTAAGCGATAATGCTTAGTAAGTAATCGGCTAATACATGGCAATGCTTCTATCATTATACAATTCACATAAGCATTACTAACACACAAACCATAGCACAAATAGCACATAAGGCAATAACACATACCTTAACACATTTTTAGACAACTAACTCTATAACCATCATCAATTCTCATTATAATTAATTAGCTTAACTATAACCAATCTTTGCTATAACATTCATGAACACATTATACAATAATATCCACATTAAGTATGTAGTAACCGGATTACTTACCTTAGCAATCAAAGCTAAGCCATTACTATATCACCACCATCTTCATCAATATCATCATCCATTACTTTCCATAGCTAACATTTTAACCACATAATTATAATATGCACTTAGTACATAATCAAATAACTATAACCATGGCTAACATAACTAATCTCTAATCATCATATAATCATATCATGATTATATGATGATCAACCAATAAATTACCCAACCTTTACCCATAATAAAATTACCCCAAGATTATTATAACCCTTTTATAATCAATCAAATGATCATAATATGATCATATCCTAAATTATATATTTACTTCAATTTATTAAAAGGGTTTCACCCAATTACACTATAAAATCTCAATTAATGTATAAAACCACAATTACCCAAACCCCCAACTTGGGTACATGAACCCTAACTCTTCAATTCACAATTAAACCTAATTAAGGATTACTCACCTTGCAAGGATCATCTTTATGACTTCCATTAGGGATGACACCCTTAATTTATCACCAATTGGTCTACATGACCAACCCATATTTTCCCTCCATTCTCTAAACCGACATTTCTCCATTATCCAGAAGAAATGAGAATTCTGGACTTTTAATACTTAAACATTTCTTCATTTTAAAGTCATCTCATCACTTGACACTTTTGGTCCTTCAAGTTCATTTCCTTCTATTTTGGCCACAAGATACTTATTCCAAGTTTACAATATGGCAACTTAAGTTCCCCCTCATTTATATAACTATAACATAACATTTAAAAATTATTAGTTTGACTATCGGGTCAACTAGTCAATCCGTCAAGTCCTTAGACCATATTCATTTAGGGTAGGGCCTAGTTGTATTTCGGGATACGGGTGTAACAATTCTACCTCCTTATTTAGATTTCGTCCCGAAATCTCTCGTCTATTGCCATTTACACTTAATCTTAACTTATATCATACCATACAAGTAATTTCCAAATGCATTTGCTTCATCATAAAATTTCTATAACAACACATCATTCGTTATCCAAGACAAAATTTTAGCAAAATCAAGTATTCCTTATTCAATTTCTTACCATAACATTCACCTATATAGTCACGGCCATATTATTTTGACTTTTTTAGTCAAAGTTAACCAACCATTCCACATTTTTACTTATTTACACATCGTTTATCTTTTTATAAGTCGAATGCTAACTATTACTTCCTTACATAACTATGACTAGCGTTCTCATTATAATACTTTGCTAGTATTTATTACCTTCTCATAATTAAATGTTCACGACCACTATGGTCATTATTACACCACATCATGCTACAAGGTATGCTATAAACATTACTTTACACTCGTAATCGCTTTAACTTATGCTTAAGTCACCTAACATGAAGGTTCTCATAAGGCCTTAACTAAAAGTTGCGTCTAATCCTATTATTCTATCTTAGTTTTTTTTTTTTTTTATATAAGTTCTAACTTCTCTTAGATTTCCGCCCTCTACTCATCTAAACCTACTTGTACCATGTCGGGAGCACATAAGCCTACTCGTTCATATTTCCTCATTTACATGGAGAGGCGTCCCAATCGATGTAAATCAAGAAACATGAACTCGTGGTTATGTAATTCCGACATACACAAGTACTCCTATCACTTAATACCACATTATACTATTTTATTTACGTTTACACTTTTCATCTTTTAGACTTGGACCCACCTTTACTATAACATTCCCAAATAAAAGGGCTATAACGTTCGTCGGTTCTTCCCTCATAGGGTTTCGATTCTATAACATCAATTGGCCCTTCCCAGTAGGGATCCGCCTCTATAACGTATTCCTCCGAGGTTTCTCAGAACCAATCTTGTAACACTCAGAATCGTGGATTAATGCTATTATCATACATACATACATATCTATTTGTCCTTTATAACAATCAATGAGATATTACGATTTATGACCCACACATTCTCTATGTGTTTATATGTCTCATTATGACTTTCACTTGTCAACTCTTCGTTAACCAATTTCAACTCTTATACTATTAGAGTTTTAGTCTATCCAATTTTCCATATATAAACCTTATACAGGTCATCAACTACAACCTCTCATTAGCATTCATCTATTCTTCTTACATGTTTTAAACACGTTTTATTAATCGACACTTCTGTTATATTAGTCATTACTAATGGGGAACAATAGCCATGTTATAATAACTTCAAAGCAACATCTTAATCTCATAAATACTTCATCTTATCCAACTATTAGCGTTTAAGCTATACCAGTTCATCTCATCATTAACTTAACAATGTGCTTAGTCCACTTTCATAACTTCCATAATATTAAGCGCTTAGTAACAGATGTATCAACATCTACTATATCTGTGTCACATCTTACCATTCCCACCAACATACCTTGCATTTAAGTTCACTCTTATCTCGTTTTTAATACCACTTAATGATCTTCACTAGATATGACTTATTAATGAGACCCTATGTTGATCATTATTAACACATAACTCATACATGCCAAATATGAGTCAAGTACCTATACACCATTACTCGACTCGTCACATCCTTTCTTATGCTCATACTAGATTCGCCGACACCATTCAAGCGCACGGTGTGCTTAATACATAGATACAATTTCATTCCACTCTAGACTTACACTACTTACATCTCATTACTAGAAAACACTTTCATTACTTAATTTACTTACTAACCCATCTCTAATACTACTTACCAATTTAAATAATTTAAATCTTATCTTGCCATTTCCACCCCTCTATATCACACAATCTTAGGTCAATAACTTATATGTTAATTTCATCACTTACACACCTCTAGTCCTCCATAGGTTCACATCATATATATCCCTTCCTTACGAGTAAGCATTCACCTCACTTGTCGTCTTAGGCTATATAGAACCTATTACATAAATTCTCCACAACTTTAACATATACTTAAGAAACTTTTAAATCCCATAAACCTATCATTCACATCATTATTAAACGATTATCAACACTATTGAAATGTAACCTAATCCCTTACTTACACATCTTCAGTCTAACATGAACTCATTTCTTACATTTCACAAACTATTCATTGCGTGGTACAACTAAGCAATCATATCTAACCTACTATTTCTATATTTTACTAATTAATCATTATTCAACATTTCTTAGACTATCATTATCCCATTTTTCTCTTGTATTTGTTCTTAGCACTCTCAATCGCTCACCTTTACATCTTATGACCCAGTGGGTTACACCTCCTTATCTTCACGTTCTCATTTCTTAACATTTGATCTATTATAGCATTTACTAATTTTCTAGTGCTTACTCATCTCACTTTTCATATACCCGCCAATCCTTGTTGACCATTTCCACATTTTACCATTACTATTTTAGTCTATTTGACTTTATCCACATATAAACCGTTTATAGGTTTATTCCATTACACTTGTTATCTTTCAATTATTCCTTTTTCACGTTCTATAACTTTAACACGTTTTTATCACGTTTTATTATATCACCTACCTCAAAATCCTTTTGTAAATTTTTTTTTAACTTTTCACCTTTTGATTTAATTAGCACTTAGCTTTACTATTTTATTCCACATTTAGACCTACATGGGTCATCAACTATAAGCCTTCTTCCCACATTTTCCACAAGTCTCATTTTAATTATTAGTAAGTAAACTATCTCATTCCCATCTTTCAATCTCATTCTACAACTTTATATTTTAGACACTTAACTATTATATGTCAAATTTCCACTATACATTTACACGTGTGTTACTACACACAATTAATATTACATTATAACATATTTATTATCCATTATCATTTAGGTTTACTTACTACTTTCGTGACTTACGATTATCCCATCTCTAATACCATCATATTGGCTATCCGATAGTCATTCACATAATAAGACCATAAGTTGGTCATTAACACAACACAAGTCATACCCTATCTTATTCAAGTCTCATTATGGCTTCTATGACAAATAATTAAAACTCATTTCACGCCTACCGTCACCATCCACGGTGAACGTTTTATAATTATCTATCATATCATTACTATAACGTACAAATTATATACTTATATATATTTACCGACACTACCAATGTGTACGGCGTTCTATAACTTAACACATTTAGTTCGTCATCGACTTTCATCACATACACCAACCCAATTCTATACACGTAACTACACAATCATAAGAAGTTTATGGTGTTCTACTCACCTATACACACATGGTCCGCCATGAATTTACATAAATTACATAATAACACTACAACATATATGTAAAATTTCACTTAGCACAAATGCATAATCCATTCTTTAACAATCACTATGCATATACCGCATAATCACCTAGTTACCATATAGCACAAGGCATAGCTTTACTCTATAACATACCATACACAATTTCGATTCACTTATTTTCGCAAGTAAGAGTGGTTTAAGACTAGGAAACCTATAGTGGAAACCTAATTCACTTAAACCAAAGCTCTGATACCAATTTGTTACGCCCCGATTCCGGATTTGACCGAAAATTACTCAAATTTTAAAACTTTGACGCGGAACATTTGACTATTTCTTTAACTCTTCAAAGAATAGCAAAACTATAACAATTTACCCTTGACAACCCTTTTATAACTTATACTTATTTACCCTTTTAAAATGATGACCAAAGATTACAATAAAACCTCATTTATTTGCTGTAATAAGGGCTGAAGCCGTCGCCTTATAGCTGCGACGCCGTCGCCCTTTAATTACATTTTCAGATTTAACACGCGACGGCTCAGAGGATTTATAACCTGAAGCCGTCGCCTTATAACTGCGAAGCCCTCGCGACCAAAAACCTGCACATTTTTTTACAGCAAAATTGCACAACCAAATTGACTCCTTTCAATCAAATTAACACTTGAACATTTTCAAAATAACTAAAAACCTTACAAACTATAATTAAATCAACCATGATGTATTTTATTACTTATTTGACCCATCCAACCCAAAATGGGTAGAAATACACTTACATCCAAACACCCTTTTAAAATAACCATGACTTCCAAATTGACCATTTAAAATACTATAACAACTATGACATACACTTGTTGATTGACGACACTTTTACAAACTATAAAAAGACTCACGGGGGTACAAATTCGTCACACGAGCTCGGTATCTACCTAGCTCCTAATATAACATATTACCATCTTCAATAATCAATCCATGAACCACACCCAATCCAAGCCATATCGCTTCAAGCACATGAACCTACAATATCATTAACAACTATAACATGTAGCGATAATGCTTAGTAAGTAATCGGCTAATACATGGCAATGCTTCTATCATTATACAATTCACATAAGCATTACTAACACACAAACCATAGCACAAATAGCACATAAGGCAATAACACATACCTTAACACATTTTAGACAACTAACTCTATAACCATCATCAATTCTCATTATAATTAATTAGCTTAACTATAACCAATCTTTGCTATAACATTCATGAACACATTATACAATAATATCCACATTAAGTATGTAGTAACCGGATTACTTACCTTAGCAATCAAAGCTAAGCCATTACTATATCACCACCATCTTCATCAATATCATCATCCATTACTTTCCATAGCTAACATTTTAACCACATAATTATAATATGCACTTAGTACATAATCAAATAACTATAACCATGGCTAACATAACTAATCTCTAATCATCATATAATCATATCATGATTATATGATGATCCAACCAATAAATTACCCAACCTTTACCCATAATAAAATTACCCCAAGATTATTATAACCCTTTTATAATCAATCAAATGATCATAATATGATCATATCCTAAATTATATATTTACTTCAATTTATTAAAAAGGGGTTTCACCCAATTACACTATAAAATCTCAATTAATGTATAAAACCACAATTACCCAAAACCCCCAACTTGGGTACATGAACCCTAACTCTTCAATTCACAATTAAACCTAATTAAGGATTACTCACCTTGCAAGGATCATCTTTATGACTTCCCATTAGGGATGACACCTTAATTTATCACCAATTGGTCTACATGACCAACCCATATTTTCCTCCATTCTCTAAACCGACATTTCTCCATTATCCGTAAGAAATGAGAATTACGGACTTTAATACTTAAACATTTCTTCATTTTAAAGTCATCTCATCACTTGACACTTTTGGTCCTTCAAGTTCATTTCCTTCTATTTTGGCCACAAGATACTTATTCCAAGTTTACAATATGGCAACTTAAGTCCCCTCATTTATATAACTATAACATAACATTTAAAATTATTAGTTTGACTATCGGGTCAACTAGTCAATCCCGTCAAGTCCTTAGACTATATTCATTTAGGGTAGGGCCTAGTTGTATTTCGGGATACGGTGTAACAATTCTACCTCCTTATTTAGATTTCGTCCCGAAATCTCTCGTCTATTGCCATTTACACTTAATCTTAACTTATATCATACCATACAAGTAATTTCCAAATGCATTTGCTTCATCATTAAATTTCTATAAAAACACATCATTACGACTTCCAAGACAAAATTTTAGCAAAATCAAGTATTCCCTTATTCAATTTCTTACCATAACATTCACCTATATAGTCACGGCCATATTATTTTGACTTTTTTTAGTCAAAGTTAACCAACCATTCCACATTTTTACTTATTTACACATCGTTTATCTTTTTATAAGTCGAATGCTAACTATTACTTCCTTACATAACTATGACTAGCGTTCTCATTATAATACTTTGCTAGTATTTATTACCTTCTCATAATTAAATGTTCACGACCACTATGGTCATTATTACACCACATCATGCTACAAGGTATGCTATAAACATTACTTTACACTCGTAATCGCTTTAACTTATGCTTAAGTCACCTAACATGAAGGTTCTCATAAGGCCTTAACTAAAAGTTGCGTCTAATCCTATTATTCTATCTTAGTTTTTTTTTATAAGTTCTAACTTCTCTTAGATTTCCGCCCTCTACTCATCTAAACCTACTTGTACCATGTCGGGAGCACATAAGCCTACTGTTCATATTTCCTCATTTACATGGAGGCGTCCCAATCGATGTAAATCAAGAAACATGAACTCGTGGTTATGTAATTCCGACATACACAAGTACTCCTATCACTTAATACCACATTATACTATTTTATTTACGTTTACACTTTTCATCTTTTAGACTTGGACCCACCTTTACTATAACATTCCCAAATAAAAGGGCTATAACGTTCGTCGGTTCTTCCCTCATAGGGTTTCGATTCTATAACATCAATTGGCCCTTCCCAGTAGGGATCCGCCTCTATAACGTATTCCTCCAGAGGTTTTCTGTAACCAATACTGTAACACTGTAACTGTGGATTAATGCTATTATCATACATACATACATATCTATTTGTCCTTTATAACAATCAATAAGATATTACCTGATTTATGACCCACACATTCTCTATGTGTTTATATGTCTCATTATGACTTTCACTTGTCAACTCTTCGTTAACCAATTTCAACTCTTATACTATTAGAGTTTTAGTCTATCAATTTTCCATATATAAACCTTATACTGGTCATCAACTACAACCTCTCATTAGCATTCATCTATTCTTCTTACATGTTTTAAACACGTTTTATTAATCGACACTTATGTTATATTAGTCATTACTAATGGGGAACAATAGCCATGTTATAATAACTTCAAAGCAACATCTTAATCTCATAAATACTTCATCTTATCCAACTATTAGCGTTTAAGCTATACCAGTTCATCTCATCATTAACTTAACAATGTGCTTAGTCCACTTTCATAACTTCCATAATATTAAGCGCTTAATAATGGATGTATCAACATCTACTATATCCGTGTCACATCTTACCATTCCCACCAACATACCTTGCATTTAAGTTCACTCTTATCTCGTTTTAATACCACTTAATGATCTTCACTAGATATGACTTATTAATGAGACCCTATGTTGATCATTATTAACACATAACTCATACATGCCAAATATGAGTCAAGTACCTATACACCATTACTCGACTCGTCACATCCTTTCTTATGCTCATACTAGATTCGCCGACACCATTCAAGCGCACGGTGTGCTTAATACATAGATACAATTTCATTCCACTCTAGACTTACACTACTTACATCTCATTACTAGAAAACACTTTCATTACTTAATTTACTTACTAACCCATCTCTAATACTACTTACCAATTTAAATAATTTAAATCTTATCTTGCCATTTCCACCCCTCTATATCACACAATCTTAGGTCAATAACTTATATGTTAATTTCATCACTTACACACCTCTAGTCCTCCATAGGTTCACATCATATATCCCTTCCTTACGAGTAAGCATTCACCTCACTTGTCGTCTTAGGCTATATAGAACCTATTACATAAATTCTCCACAACTTTAACATATACTTAAGAAACTTTTAAATCCCATAAACCTATCATTCACATCATTATTAAACGATTATCAACACTATTGAAATGTAACCTAATCCCTTACTTACACATCTTCAGTCTAACATGAACTCATTTCTTATATTTAACAAACTATTCATTGCGTGGTACAACTAAGCAATCATATCTAACCTACTATTTCTATATTTTACTAATTAATCATTATTCAACATTTCTTAGACTATCATTATCCCATTTTTCTCTTGTATTTGTTCTTAGCACTCTCAATCGCTCACCTTTACATCTTATGACCCAAGTGGGTTACACCTCCTTATCTTCACAGTTCTCATTTCTTAACATTTGATCTATTATAGCATTTACTAATTTTCTAGTGCTTACTCATCTCACTTTTTCATATACCCGCCAATCCTTGTTGACCATTTCCACATTTTACCATTACTATTTTTAGTCTATTTGACTTTATCCACATATAAACCGTTTATAGGTTTATTCCATTACACTTGTTATCTTTCAATTATTCCCTTTTTCACGTTCTATAACTTTAACACGTTTTTATCACGTTTTATTATATCACCTACCTCAAAATCCTTTTGTATATTTTTTTTAACTTTTTCACCTTTTGATTTAATTAGCACTTAGCTTTACTATTTTATTCCACATTTAGACCCTACATAGGTCATCAACTATAAGCCTTCTTCCCCACATTTTCCACAAGTCTCATTTTAATTATTAGTAAGTAAACTATCTCATTCCCATCTTTCAATCTCATTCTACAACTTTATATTTTTAGACACTTAACTATTATATGTCAAATTTCCACTATACATTTACACGTGTGTTACTACACACAATTAATATTACATTATAACATATTTATTATCCATTATCATTTAGGTTTACTTACTACTTTCTGTGACTTACGATTATCCCATCTCTAATACCATCATATTGGCTATCCGATAGTCATTCACATAATAAGACCATAAGTTGGTCATTAACACAACACAAGTCATACCCTATCTTATTCAAGTCTCATTATGGCTTCTATGACAAATAATTAAAACTCATTTCACGCCTACCGTCACCATCCACGGTGAACGTTTTATAATTATCTATCATATCATTACTATAACGTACAAATTATATACTTATATATATTTACCGACACTACCAATGTATGCGGTTCTATAACTTAACACATTTAGTTCGTCATCGACTTTCATCACATACACCAACCCAATTCTATACACGTAACTACACAATCATAAGAAGTTTATGGTGTTCTACTCACCTATACACACATGGTCCGCCATGAATTTACATAAATTACATAATAACACTACAACATATATGTAAAATTTCACTTAGCACAAATGCATAATCCATTCTTTAACAATCACTATGCATATACCGCATAATCACCTAGTTACCATATAGCACAAGGCATAGCTTTACTCTATAACATACCATACACAATTTCGATTCACTTATTTTCATAGTAAGAGTGGTTTAAGACTAGGAAACCTATAGTGGAAACCTAATTCACTTAAACCAAAGCTCGATACCAATTTGTTACGCCCATTCGGATTTGACCGAAAATTACTCAAATTTTAAAACTTTGACGCGAACATTTGACTATTTCTTTAACTCTTCAAAGAATAGCAAAACTATAACAATTTACCCTTGACAACCCTTTTATAACTTATACTTATTTACCCTTTTAAAATGATGACCAAAGATTACAATAAAACCTCATTTATTTGTCGTAATAAAATGAAGTCGTAGCCTTATAGTTGCGCCGTCTCCTTAATTACATTTCAGTTTAACACGCGACGGCTCGGAGGATTTATAACTGAAGCCGTTGCCTTATAACTGAAGCCCTCGCGACCAAAAACTGCGCACATTTTTTTAAACAAAATTGCACAACCAAATTGACTCCTTTCAATCAAATTAACACTTGAACATTTTCAAAATAACTAAAACCTTACAAACTATAATTAAATCAACCATGATGTATTTTATTACTTATTTGACCCATCCAACCCAAAATGGGTAGAAATACACTTACATCCAAACACCCTTTAAAATAACCATGACTTCCAAATTGACCATTTAAAATACTATAACAACTATGACATACACTTGTTGATTGACGACACTTTTACAAACTATAAAAAGACTCACGGGGGTACAAATTCGTCACACGAGCTCGGTATCTACCTAGCTCCTAATATAACATATTACCATCTTCAATAATCAATCCATGAACCACACCCAATCCAAGCCATATCGCTTCAAGCACATGAACCTACAATATCATTAACAACTATAACATGTAAGCGATAATGCTTAGTAAGTAATCGGCTAATACATGGCAATGCTTCTATCATTATACAATTCACATAAGCATTACTAACACACAAACCATAGCACAAATAGCACATAAGGCAATAACACATACCTTAACACATTTTAGACAACTAACTCTATAACCATCATCAATTCTCATTATAATTAATTAGCTTAACTATAACCAATCTTTGCTATAACATTCATGAACACATTATACAATAATATCCACATTAAGTATGTAGTAACCGGATTACTTACCTTAGCAATCAAAGCTAAGCCATTACTATATCACCACCATCTTCATCAATATCATCATCCATTACTTTCCATAGCTAACATTTTAACCACATAATTATAATATGCACTTAGTACATAATCAAATAACTATAACCATGGCTAACATAACTAATCTCTAATCATCATATAATCATATCATGATTATATGATGATCCAACCAATAAATTACCCAACCTTTACCCATAATAAAATTACCCCAAGATTATTATAACCCTTTTATAATCAATCAAATGATCATAATATGATCATATCCTAAATTATATATTTACTTCAATTTATTAAAAAGGGGTTTCACCCAATTACACTATAAAATCTCAATTAATGTATAAAACCACAATTACCCAAAACCCCCAACTTGGGTACATGAACCCTAACTCTTCAATTCACAATTAAACCTAATTAAGGATTACTCACCTTGCAAGGATCATCTTTATGACTTCCCATTAGGGATGACACCCTTAATTTATCACCAATTGGTCTACATGACCAACCCATATTTTCCCTCCATTCTCTAAACCGACATTTCTCCATTATCCAGAAGAAATGAGAATTCTGGACTTTTAATACTTAAACATTTCTTCATTTTAAAGTCATCTCATCACTTGACACTTTTGGTCCTTCAAGTTCATTTCCTTCTATTTTGGCCACAAGATACTTATTCCAAGTTTACAATATGGCAACTTAAGTCCCCCTCATTTATATAACTATAACATAACATTTAAAAATTATTAGTTTGACTATCGGGTCAACTAGTCAATCCCGTCAAGTCCTTAGACCATATTCATTTAGGGTAGGGCCTAGTTGCATTTCGGGATACGCGTGTAACAAATCAACCCGATAAGGGAGCTGGTGCTACCACTCTTGTGCAACAACAAACGCTTGTGGAAGAGTCTACTGATTATAACATTGAGGAGCCAGAAAAGGATAAGACGAGAAAGAAAAGATCGATGAAGAAGCTAAGGCTCGTGACGGAAGAAAAGGCTAACTGGACAAGATAACGAAGAGAATTATGATGATTTTCTTCTCAACGGTCCAACTCGTTCCAAGGAGGATACTTCGCACCTCCAAAGGACCACGAGCCTCCTCATGTCTCCTCCTCATCGATTCATCATCTCACCTCACCACCACCATCTAAAAGATCAACCAAATCAACATCCAAATCGGTGAAGAAGCCAACTCGATCTTGGATTTCTCATGCTCATAAAAGGATTGGGAATCTCACAAACAAGTCGAAAGAAAGACATGCTCCACGGAAGATGAATTTCTGTTGATCGGATCTGATATATTCATGATGATATCGACAAGATGCAAGATGAAAGGAGTATGTCGAAGCTCATGAAAGATGATCTTCAAGGAAAATGGACGAAATGATCGAAGGATACACTCACCGGCCCTTATGGAGGTCATTCCGAACCCGACAAAGGAGATGTATACCGCACAACCGTATCCAAATCTCTTGCATCTAGCCAAACAAGCCATGAAATCAACTCCGATGAATTTAAGCATCAATCCGATTGAATCCACAATATTCTCAAATGATGAATTGGTGAACCGGCTAGTAGCACAATGTCGAAGCAGCTGCAACGTTTGCCTCACACGAAGCTAAACTGTTTGAAGCTCTCTTGGAATACCAACTCATGTCCTCATTCCGAGAAGAAGGCAGTAAGGCCCAAACGTTCAAGAGATGATGAAGACATAGATCCGGATAAGGATAAAGAGCCCAAACGCACAAAGAAGTCGATGAATCATCTTCATTCAAGATTCCATGCAACCTCCTCCCCAAAGGACTCCGCTTCTCAAAGAACTCCTCCTAGCTCTTCTTGATAAACCTCGGGATTACGAGTTACCGAGACTCGAAAACCGGTGATCACTTTGAGTATCTGGTGGTGACGATGAGGAAGTCCGTGAGCCCTACAACAACCCACCTCTCCCAAACAAGTTCGAAACCGTAATCCTCATCTAGGTCTAAACAAAAGAAGAAGAAGGCGCCCATGGTTGACGTCGTATCATGGCTAGATGAAGATAAAAGCAGAGGAATTTGAATGGTTCTCTACACTTGTTAACTCAACTCCTACCCCTGAAGGTCAAGATCCGGTGAGCGGTAATACATTGGAGCATGCTAAGATTACGCAAGAAAAGTTCCACATGAAGAAGATGATTTAAATCCGAGTTGAAGCGCATCAAGAATGAAGCATTTCAACTGTTAAAAGACCGCTTGAAAGTGCCCTCGAGGTGAATATCACCTTGATAACATTGCTCGAGCTATGTCTAACAACATGGATTGGCTCAACCCGAGCAAACATCGACTTCACCAAGCGGGACAACCCTCCATATTACACCGATGGTCTAAACCTCTACCAACAATTGGCCAACCAGATGAACCTAGGATTCCATTCGGATATTTCTTCAATAAAGACTTGGAATTTCTCCTACACGGTGGCGATGGCTCAAGGAAATCACGCAACATCTTTGACACTTCCATTCCCAAAGATCCACATACTCAAACGCATAGCTATCGAGGAAAGAGCTAATCACTTGTTCTCCAACAAAGTGGAAGCATACGACCGAGATGCAATGTCGAGATTCATCATTGGCGGAACGTCAAGAATCTACTACAGAAGTGTTAGGAATTAGAAATTCAGTGTATTAAAGAGTCGGTCACCTCAAGTATATGTAATCGTTAAAGCTCGTAGTCGTAGTTCTTTTATGTTAAGTAGTATTTAGTTAAGTAACACCGTGGAGGACGGACGGGTCTTTACCCACAGTATGCCCGATCCACACCCGATGTGTGGCGATTTATGTAAGACTATAAATACTCTCTACCTTCCAAGGTAGAGTTGGAGCTCATAATAAGAATTTTCTTTTCTCTCACTAAAGTTCCCTAAACCTCTAACTTTCTCTCTAGAATTCCACTTATTCGCCACCTTGTTGTTATGGTTTGATGTGTATGAAAACTAATATCTTACAATTGGTATCGAGCCGAGTTAGATCATATCGTGCATATCTTTGGATTTCTAGTGGTTTTAGGTGGTTTTGAGTTTGAAAAAGTTTAGTGGTTTGTGCATCATTTGGTTGATTTCGTGTGTTAAAGCTTGGATTTTGTTAGTACTTTTATGTTTAGAATCATCAAAAGTGTTTAGGTTTTCATTTGGTAAGCTTGAATCATCTGGGTTGGGTTGTTTTTGGATTGAAAAGTGATGTTTATGTGGTTTCTCTTGCTAGCGACTTGACATTCGGACTTCTTTCTTCGTAGCGACTTGCTTCACAATTTTATAGCGAGTTACGGTCTTGGAGCTAGCGACTTAGACCTAGCGATTCTGATACAAGTAGTGGACTCTCCACTACGGTGGCGACAGTGGTAGCGACTTGGTGCAGTAGCGAGTTGCTCTTTAGCGACTTGAATCTTTAGCGACTTGAGTGGCAATTGTCGCCAAAATTTTGCTAGCGACTTGAGGCTTAGCGAGTTACTACTTAGCGACTTGCATTTGTCTAGCGACTTGGGACTTTAGCGACTTGGGGTGTAGCGAATTAGGTGTTAGCGACTTGGTGCATTATCTTCTAGCGACTTGGGTGATTGTTTACGGTTTTTTCTTGATTTAGTAAAATCCCGTACAAGAATCTATTTCTCGGTTTAATCATAGAGTTATAAAATCCCGTATTATCTATTAACATGTCTACCAACGTTCCTACTATCATCTCCACTATTGCCGAGGATGTTCAGCGGTGGGTGGATACTAGATCCACCCATGCTTGATGAATCGACTACGATTCTTGGGCTTAATGAATCAGATTGTACCGCCTTGGAAAGGAAAATGGTGTCAACATTCTCAAATCCATTGATGAAGGACCGTGTCGAGTTGAGACGACTAGAGATGTACTTGATCTTGCGAAGATGGAACTCGATTTCGGAATGAGCAGACCAAAGATGTATAATGAGCTTGACGATAAGGAGAAAAAGAGATTCGATCTTGATATCGGGGCTTAACATTGTTCTTCAAGGTCTCTAAAGACATCTACAAGTCGATCAATCACAACACCAAGCAAAGGCGTTATGGGATAATGTCAAGATGCTTCTCTCGGGTTCGAATTAACTATGGAAGGCAGAGAATCACAACTCTATGACTAATTTGAACACTTCAAGATGAAACCGGATGAGAGTGTCTATGAGTACTATGTGAGATTTCATAAGTTGGTGAATGACATGAGGAACATCGAATGACTATGCCTAACATTCATTTGAACTCAAAATTTGTGAACAACATGAATCCCGAATGGCACAAGTTTGTCACCTCTGTGAAGCTCACTAAAGGATTGAAGAATACAAACTATGAGCAACTCTATGCCTTCCTCCCTCGGAATGAGACATGCTATGTTTGAAAAATTGGTTCTTAATCGGTTCAAAACCAACTAGGGAGAGACAAGCTCGTCTAATGACTCAACGCCTTCTACTCAAACATCGGAATCACAACCAAAGCCTCACAAGTCATACCCATGGGAAATGGAAATCACAAACTAATTCACGATCCTATGTTCAAACAAGCGATCTTGATGCACACGTGGGTAGCTTCATTAATCAACTAGCTCTTACGATTAGTCAAAACATGAATTCTCTCCCAAAACCAATAACAACCTCGAGCGACATCTAACCCACACAATCAAGCTCTTGTTAAAGATGGGAGGATCGTGGTGCAACAGTTCGGAAAGACAGTATGATCAAGGAAGAGGTGGAGTCGGTAGAGGTTATGTTGGTAATCGTAATCGAGGAAGGAATGGTAATCAAGGTCAAGCTAAGTCGATCAAATGTTATAACTGTGGTGGTGAGGGACACATTGCAAGGAACCGCACATCTCCAAAGCGTCCGCTGAATCGTCGATTACTTCAGAGATAAGATGTTGCTTGTACAAGCTCGGGATAATGGTCTTTGCTTTGGATGAAGAGGAATTGTTGTTTCTAGTGAGGCAATGCCAAGACCTATGATCTTGATGTGGATGAGCAACCTATTGGAGATAGGTCACAATCATCGAAATGCCTTTCAAGTCGTGATTGTGATGCATACGACTCGATGTGGATGATGGACCTCTTGCACACACAATTTTTATGGCTAGCATTTCTCCAATGGCTTCTCCCGAGGTCTCTTCTTCACCACAAGGTGGCCCATCCAAAGACAAACTCATCTCGGAGGTATTAAAACTATCGATGATGTCGATGTGCAAATGATGCATGACAAAGTACAATCAATGAAACTATTGAATCAAATGTTGAAAATATGGGTAATATCGATATTGTCCCATATGATCAATACGTGAAACAAAGTGAAAGTGAAGTTGTACCAAGTGATGCATCTTCGCGATCAACGTTGACTATGTTTTTGATGTATACACCGCATGTGCCCCGATGATTCTGTAATTTCGAACTAAATGCCTATAAAGAACGTGTTGCTATTTATGAACAACGTGCAAAATTTGAGTTAACCACTCGTGAGCGGGAAATGGATAACCAAGTGCGTACAATCATTAGAAAAAGTAATTTTAGAAGAAGTATTGAAACAAGAATTAATTTCCTTGCAAGAAAAGCTTTCTAAAACAGCTAAGCAAAACAAGAACTTCAAGAAAATGTGAAATGCTTAAGCAAGAATTTAATACAAAGGAATCAAAACTCCCGAGAGATTTTTCTAATCGAAAACTTTGAAAAACAAACTTGAAAACAAGTTGTACATACAAGGAAACACCATTCGATCGCTCACATGATCACTAAGCATAGAGTTCTAAGCGATAAGAATAGTGTTCCCATTATAGATAAACCCAACCCCGAGTGCGGAAAGATAGCAAAAGCGACTCAAAGTGTGATCTATGATGGCAATGTGATTCTTAAACCTAGACAAAAACCTAGTTGCGTTGAGTGCATCGAGGATGATAAGAAATTAGATGAAATCACTAGGGAAAGATGAATAAGAAACTAAATGATCCTAAATGCAAAGAAAAAATAATTATCACTCCCCATGACTACAAGAAGGAAAACTGGTTTTTGAACAAGTTTAAGCCTCGAGACATTGTTGACTCCCGAACAAGTCTTACGGAAAATGGATTTAGAAAAGCGTAAGTGAAAATATTGTTGAAACAAATCCTCCCTTTGGAAAATGCCTAGAGCAACTGTGTATCCTCCTAATACACCAATGCATCTTGTTCCGAGAACAATTGCCACTAAGAGCAAGACCTTAATTAGCCAATATGTTATATTTCAACTATTTGTTGATTTTGAGAAAACTTGCAAGAAAAGGATCACACCACCGGTATAATCGAAGGAGAAAGGGTTTGAGCAAATGAAAGAATGTTATTTAACGAGGTCATGCCTTTCTTTAAACTTCTAAAAGATCACTTTGAGAGTCTTAAAAGGGATAGAAACCGATATTAAGGAATGGAAAAGGAATTTGATGCAATGATAGTTGAAGTTAGTGACTATGAGCGCACTAAAATATAATGAGATAGAGAGGAAGAACTTGCATACATTAAATGAGACTCTTATTCTCGATTGTGTTGCTCAAGATATGTTTTCAACGCTTCAAATTGCTCTATTAATGCTTCCAAATTTCATGAACTATCTATTGCCTCGAAAGTCTCCCATGATCGTGTCATTGAGCTTGAAAAACTAATTCTAAACTAAACGAGAAAATTGAGCCCGGATGATCACGACAATTTGGTTAAACATTTTTCTAAACTAGAAGTTGAGCATTTTAATTTACAACTAAAATATCAACATCTTAAAGAAAATGTCAAAACTTCAAATATCAAGACATCCTCGGATGTTTGCAGAGTTTGATGCGAGTTTTTCAAATTAACAAACGTGATGAGCAGATTCAAGCTCGATGCAACACGATCGAAAGTTGAAAGCCCAAATCTCTCAATTAAAGGGTCAAACGAACAATATGACAGCTCCCAAATGCCTCCTCCTTTAGATTCTCGAAATTCTCAAACGTTTCATCTTCAAAACCTAATAAATGCCTTACAAAAGGAAAACGAAAGTTTTCTAGAAGAAAATGAAAAGGTTAAACGTCATTTCAATGAGTTATTTGAATCAATTAAGGTCACTCGTAACAAAAATAACGAACAAATAGCTTCATTGCAATAGGAAATTGAGAATCAAAGAGTCGGGTAAAAGGAAAATGCCAATGACCAATGGGGAGAATGGTGTATCAAAGGCTCACTCTTGTAATAAATATGCTTTATCTCGTGACATATGTCCTCCTCATCTAAGGAACAACAAACTTGCTATTCAAACATATTTCTCATCCCTTAGGATTGCTTAGAATGTCTGCGTGAGATTGTTGAAGAGGATAAGTTAGAGAAACCTCATGATAATGCAATTGGACATGCATGCTTATATGCCAAACGATCTCAAGAAATCTTAGAATGCTTGATCACAATATGCCCAAAATCATTAAGTGAGAGAGTTAATCCTTTGATTCCATGCTCGATGCCTAATGCCAAGTATGATATTCATTCGATTCCCAATGTTTTGAATGTGAACCGTAATGTGCCTTTAAGTAGTTCGGACTCTGGACACATCAATGCTAAGAAAGAGAACTCAAGTGTGCCTTCTAGGAGTACTAATCTCGGTACCTCTAGTTTTAAGAAAGTGAACCTTAGTGTACACGCATGTAGTTCGGATCCCAAAGCATCTAAGCGGTGATGCAAAGAGTAGTTAAACCAACTAATGTTCCCATTCCTCTACAGAGTAATCGGTGACATTAAAGGGAGCGGTCAAAGTCTCAAGACAATACAAGGAATGATAGGACCTCTCAAGCTAAGAATGTGCCTTTGGAAGAGAGTAGAAGAACAATCTAGGAACTTTAAGCTTGAATCGAATAAAGCGAATCATGTTGATTCTAGTATTAGCCATAGGCGTCATGTAATTAATTGAATTCGATACTATTTGCAAACCTTGTAATGATGTCCGCTTGAATTACGCTTCTAATCATGAATGTGGTGTTAATGTTCGCCTAATGATGTTAATTGTCCGATTAATATTGTTAATGCTAAAATTCATGCTAAGAAGGCTAAAAGGCAAAACGAAAGAAAGTTAGAAAACGTTGAAACCCACGGAAGAACATTCAATAAAATAGGCTTTTATTGGATACCGTTGGTCATAAGACTAATCGAGATAATGCCCACTAGAAAATGGATGCCCACCGGTAGAACTATTCCCTTAGAAGTGATCACACTGTGAGCAGGGACTATCTGAGACACTAGTCTGCATCTATTCACAATGATTCCATTGCCTCACTTTACGATATGAATGCTTCTATTTCGATGTGGGTGTTCCAACCATTGTTACTAACCAAATGGAACCCATTCTTGCATGGGGATCCCAATTATCCGATTATCCATTCTTGTGCATGTTCAACTGCAGATTGTTCAAATCGTTACGTGGTACTTGGACTCAGTTGTTCCAAGCATATTCTTCGGAGACGGTCATGGCTCATGAACTTCGTGAGCAAATTCATCGGGATGTTAGATTCGGTAATGATCATTTCGGTGCAATCATGTGTTAGGAATTAGAAATTCCGGTATTAAAGAGTCGGTCACCTCAGTATATGTAATCGTTAAGCTCGTAGTCGTAGTTCTTTTAAGTTAAGTAGTAATTTAGTTAAGTAACACCGTGGAGGACAGACGGGTCTTTACCCAGCTGTATGCACGATCCACGACCCAAAGTGTGGCGAGTTATGTAAGACTATAAATACTCTCTACCTTCCAAGGTAGAGTTGGAACTCATAATAATATCTTTCACTTTCTCTCACTAAGTTCCTAAACCTCTAACTTTCTCTCTAGAATTCCATCTTATCGCCACCTTGTGTTATGGTTTGATGTGTATGTGAAAAGTTATATCTTACAATTGGTATCAAGAGCCATGGTTAGATCATATCTTGCACATCTTTGGATTTATAGTGGTTTTAGGTGGTTTTGAGTTTGAAAAAGTTTAGTGGTTTTGCATCATTTGGTTGATCTCTAGTGTTAAAGTTTGAATTTTGTTGGTACTTTTGTGTTTAGAATCATCATAAGTGTTTAGGTTTTCATTTGGTAGCTTGAATCATCTTGGTTGGGTTGTTTTGGATTGAAAAGTGATGTTTATTTGGTTTTCATGGTAGCGAGTTAGTTCACGGATAACCTTTCTTCATAGCGACTTGCTTCATTATTTTGTAGCGACTTACGGTGTTAAAAGCTAGCGAGTTAGAGCTAGCGAGTTAAAGGACAAGTAGTGGACTCTCCACTACGGGTAGCGACTTGTGGTAGCGACTTGGTCGATGTGAGTTGCTCTTTAGCGACTTGTGTCTCTAGCGACTTGTGTGGCAATTCTTTGCCAAAATTTGGTTAGCGACTTGGTCCGTGCGAGTTACTACTTAGCGACTTGTTTTTCATTAGCGACTTGGGATTCTAGCGACTTGGGTGTCTAGCGAATTAATTGGTAGCGACTTAGTGGATTTGTTTCTAGCGACTTAGAGCTTTATCATCTAGCGACTTGAGTGATTGTTTACGGTTTTCTCTTGATTTAGTAAAATCCGTGAAAGAATCTATTTCGGTTTAATCATTGAGTTATAAAATCCGTATAATCGATAACATGTCCACCAACGTCCCTCTTGTCATCTCCACTTTCTTGCGGGATGTACAAGCGGTGGATCGGATACTAAATCCACCCATGCTTGCGAGGCCGACTACGATTCTTGGGCTCAGCGAATCAGTTGTATTGCCTTGGAAAGGAAAATGGTGTCAATATTCTCAAATCCATTGATGAAGGACCATATCGAGTTGAAGCGACTAGAGACATACTTGATACTAATGAAGATGGTACTCTATTTACGGTATGGACGGACCTAAGATGTATGATGAGCTTGATGATAAGGAGAAAAGAGATTTGATCACGAGATATCGGGGCTTGAAACATTGTTCTACAAGGTCTTCCTAAAGATATCTACAAGGCGATCAATCATAACAACTGAAGCAAAGCGGTTTGGGATAATGTCAAGATGCTTCTCTCGGGTTGAAACTAACTATGGAAGGCAGAGAATCGACTCTATGGCCAATTTGAGCACTTCAAAATGAAACCGGATGAGAGTGTCTATGAGTACTATGTGAGATTTCATAAGTTAGTGAATGACATGAGGAACATCGAATGACTATGCCTAACATTCATTTCAACTCAAAGTTTGTGAACAACATGAATCCCGAATGGCACAAGTTTGTCACATTGTGAAGCTCACTAAAGGATGAAGAATACAAACTATGAGCAACTCTATGCCTTCCTCCTTGAGAATGAGAGACATGCTATGTTTGAAAAATTGATTCTCAATCGGTTCAAAACCAACCGGGAGAGACAAGTTAGTCTAATGACTCAACGACTTTCTACTCGAACATTGGAATCACAACCAAAGCATCACAAGTCATACCCTTGGGTAATGGTAATCACAAACTCATTCACGATCCTATGTTCAAACAAGGCGATCTTGATGCAGCGTGGGTAACATCATTGATCAACTAGCTCTACTCATTAGTCAAAACATGAATTCTCTCCCAAAACCAACAACAACCTCGAGGCGCATCTAACCCATAATCAAGCCCTTTGTTAAAGATGGAAGGATTGTGGTGCAACCGATTCGGGAAAGGCGGTATGATCGGGGAAGGGGTGGTCTTTGGTAGAGGATATGTGGGCAATCGAGAATCGAGGAAGGAATGGTAACCAAGGTCAAGCTAAGCCGATCAAATGCTATAAGCGTGGTGGTGAGGACACATTGCAAGGCGCACATCTCAAGCGTCCACGAGAATCTTGATTACTTGAGAGATAAGATATTCTTGGCACAAGCTCGGGACAATGGTCTGCGTTGGATGAAGAGGAATTCTTGTTTCTTCTTGAGGGTAATGCCAAGACCTATGATGCGAGATGTGGATGAGCGACCTATTCGGAGATAGGTCATAATCATCGAGCGCCTTTCAAGTTCTTGTTGTGATGCATCGACTACGATGTAGATGATGGACCTCTGCACACACAATCTTTATGGCTAGCATCTCTCAATGGTTTCTCCCAAGATCTCTTCTTCACCACTAGTTGGCCCATCCAAGGACAAACTCATCTACGAGGTATTAAAGCTATCGATGATCTTGATGTGCAGCGGATGCATGACAAAGTACAACCAAGCTGAAACTATTGAATCAAATGTTGAAAATATGGGTAATATCAATATTGTCCCATACGATCAATCGTGAAACAAAGTGAAAGTGAAGTTGTACCAAGTGATGCATCTTCTGCGATCAACAATGACTATGTCTTTGATGAATACCTTGCATGTGCTCTAATGATTCCATAATTTACGAACTAAATGCCTATAAGGGCGTGTTGCTATTTATGAACAACGGGCAAAATTTGAGTTGACCACTCGTGAGCGGAAATGGATGTCCAAGTGAGTACAATTATTAGAAAAAGTAAGTTTAGAGAAGTATTGAAACAAGAATTAAATTCCACAAGAAAAATTTTCTAAAACATTAAGCAAAAACAAGAACTTCAAGAAAATGTGAAAATGCTTAAGCAAGAATTTAATGCAAAGGAATCAAAACTCTTGAGAGATTTTCTAATCGAAAACTTTGAAAAACAAACTTGAAAACAAGTTGTATTTACAAGGAAACACCATTCGATTTGCTCACATGATCACTAAGCATAGAGTTCTAGCGATAAGCATAGCGTTCCCCTTGTAGAGGAACCAAATCCGGAGGTAATTAAAAGGCTAGAAATGCTCATAAGGTAATTTATGATGGTAATGAAGTCCTTAAGCCTAGCGAAACCTAGTTGCGTTGAGTGCCTTGAGGAAGATAAGATTTTAAATGAAATCACTAGGGAAAAGATGAATAAGAAGCAAGATGATCCCAAATGCAAAGAAAAACATAATCTTCTCTCCTCATGATTACAAGAAGGAAAAGCTGGATTGCCTTGAACAAGTTTAAGCCTCGAGACTTTGTTGACTCCGAACAAGTCTTACGGAAAATGGATTTAGATAAGCGAGAAAATGAAAATATTGTAGAAACAAACCCTCCCTTGGAAAATGCCTGAAACAGCTGTGTATCCTCTAATACACCTATGCATCTTGTACCTAGAACAATTGCCACTAAAAGCAAGACATTAATTAGCCAATCGTTATATTCCAACTATTTGTTGATTTTGAGAAAACTTGCAAGAAAAGGATCACTCCCAGCTGGTATAGCGAAGGTGAAAGAGGTTTTGAACAAATGAAAGAATGTTATTTAAGCGAGGTCATGCCCTTCTTTAAACTTCTAAAGATCACTTTGAGAGTCTTAAAAAGGGGTAGAAGGCGATATTAAAGGTATGGAAAAGGAATTTGATGCAATGGTTCTTTGAAGTTAGTGATTATGGCGTGCACTAAAATATAATGAGATTGAGAGAAAGAACTTGCATACATTAAATGAGAATCTTATTCTTGAATGTGTTGCTCAAGATGTGTTTTCAACGCTTCAAATTGCTCTATTAATGCTTCAAATTTCATGAATTATCTGTGTACTGAAAGTCTCCATGATCGTGTCATTGAGCTTGAAAAACTAATTCTAAACTAAATGAGAAAATTGAGCTGGATGATCATGACAATTTGGTTAAACATTTTCTAAACTAGAAGTTGAGTATTTTAATCTACAACTAAAATATCAACATCTCAAAAAAATGTCAAAACTTCAAATATCAAGACATCTTGGATGCTCGAGTTTGATCACGAGTTTTCAAATTAACAAGCGAGATGAGCAGATTCAAGCTCGGTGTAACACGATCGAGAAAGTTGAAAGCCCAAATCTCTCAATTAAAGGGTCAAGCGAACAATATGACGGGCTCCCAAATGCCTCCTTCTTTAGATTCTCGAAATTCTCAAGCGTTTCATCTTCAAAACCTAGTAAATGCTTTACAAAAGAAAGCGAAAGTTTTCTAGAAGAGAATGAAAAGGTTAAGCGTCATTTCAATGAGTTGTTTGAATCAATTAAAGTCACTCGTAACAAAACAACGAACAAATAACTTCATTGCAAAAGGAAATTGAGAATCGAAGAGTCGGGTAAAGGGAAAATGCCAATGATCAATGAGGAGAATGTTGTATCTAAGGTTCACTCGGCAATAAATCGCTTTATCGTGACATATGTCCCCTCTCACCTAAGGAACAACAAACTTGCCATTCAAACATATTTCTCATCCCTTAAGGATTGCTTAGAATGCTGCGTGAGATTGTTGAAGAGGATAAGCTAGAGAAACCTCATGATAATGCAATTGGACATGCATGTTCATATGCCAAACGATCTCAAGAAATCTTAGAATGCTTGATCACCATATGCCCAAAGACATTAGGTGAGAGAGTTAACCCTTTGATTCCATGCTCAATGCCTAAGGCCAAATATGAGATGCACTCGATTCCCAATGTTTTGAATGAGAGTCGTAGTGTACCCTTGAGTAGTTGATTCTAGATCATCAATGCTAGGAAAGTGAACTCTAATGTGCCTTCTAGGAGTACCAATCTCGGTACATCTAGCTTTATGAAAGTGAACCGTAGTGCACACATGTAGTTCGGATCGGCACATCTAAGCAATGGTGCAAAGAGTAGTAAAACAAACTAATGTTCCCATTCCTCTACGAGAGTGTCGGTGACATTAAAGGGAGCGGTCAAAGTCTCAAGACAATACAAGGAATGATAGGACCTCTCAAGCTAAGAATGTGCCTTTGGAAGAAAGTAGAAGAACAATCTAGGAACCTTAAGTTTGAATCGAATAAAGCGAATCGTGTTGATTCTAGTATTAGCCATAAGCGTCTTGTAATTAATTGAATTACGATACTATTTGCAAACCTTGTCTTGATGATTGCTTGAATTACATTTCTAATCATGGATGTGATGTCAATGCTTTGCCTAATGATGTTAATTGTCCGATTAATATTGTTAATGCTAAAATTCATGCTAAAAAGGCTAAAAGGCAAAAGCGAAAGAAAGTTAGAAAACAATGAAACCCACGGGAAGAACATTCGTGAGAATAGGTTCTTATTGGATACACATTGGTCATAAGACCAATCGAGATAATGCCCACTAGAAAATGGATGCCTCTTGGTAGAACTATTCCCTTAAAGTGGTCACTGCTAAAGCAGGACTATCTGAGACACTAGTATTGCATCTACTCATAATGATTCCATTACCTCATTATACGATATGAATGCTTCTATTTACGATGTGGGTGTTCCAAGCTGTTGCTACTAACCAAATGGAACCCATTCTTGCATGGGGATCCCAATTATCGATTATCCATTCTTATGCATGTTCAGCTGCGGATCGTTCAAATCGTTACGTGGTACACGGACTCATTTGTTCCAACATATATTTGGAGACCGGTCACGGCTCATGAACCGTGAGCAAATTCATCGGGGCTATTAGATTTGGTAATGATCATTTCGGTGCTATTATGGGTTATGGAGATTATGTTGTTGGTGATAGTGTCATCTCGAGTGTATTATGTGGAAGGTTTAGGACATAATCATTCTCTGTTGGTCAATTACGTGACTACGATCTAAAGTAGCCTTGAGAAAACATACACCTTTGTTAGAGATCTTAATGGTAAGGAAGCTGTTGAAAGGAACTCGTGGCTCAAACCTTTACACTATCTCTATCGATGACATGATGAGAGCTTCACCAATCTGCTTGTTATCAAAGGCTTCAAAACAAAGTCATGGTTATGGCATCGTCGTCTCAATCACTTGAACTTGGCACCATCAACGATCTTTCGAGAAAGGACTTAGTTGTAGGTTTACCTAGACTAAAGTATGAAAAGGATCATCTTTGTTCGACATGTCAATTGGGAAAAAGCAAAAGTATGCCCATAAACCCAAACCTACTAACTCATCACGAAGTTCTTCATATGATTCATATGGATTTATGTGGACCAATGAGGTGCGAGAATATCTTTGGGAAGAAATATGTGTTAGTTGTGGTTGATGATTATTCTAGATTCACAGGGTCAAGTTCTTAAGGACAAAGGATGAAACTCGATATCATCATCAAACTCATCAAACAAGCTGCGAGTTAGACTAAACAAAGCGTCGAATTATCGAGCAGACAATGGGCGGGTTTGTCAACAAACAACTTAGTGAATTCTATGAAAGCGTTGGAATCGACCATCAAAGAAGTGTTCCACGAACCCCTCAGCGAGCGGTGTAGTTGAAAGGCGAAATCGTACTCTTGTTGAAATTGCTAGAACAATCTTGATCTACTCAAAGGTTCCAATGTTTCTGCGGGTGAAGCAATTGCCCTTGCATGCTACACACAAAATCGTTCCACGATTCACACCATTCATGGAAAAACTCCATATGAACTTGTCCACAACGAAAACCTAATCTATCTTTCCTTCGTGTGTTTGGTGCCTTGTGCTATCCAACTAATGAGGTCAAGACTTGGGCAAACTTAGAGCTAAAGGCGACATTGGAGTATTTGTAGGATATGCACCAAACAAAAGGGATACGGATCTACAACAAAAGAACCCGAAATATCATGGAAACAATTCACGTTCGTTTGATGGTGACCGGTCAAATGGCTCTGGACACTCCATTCGGGACCCGCACTTCAAAAGCAGTCCTATTGGTTCATCCCTTGTTCCAAACTCCTCTCAAGAAAGCGCCATATGTACCTCCATCGAAGATGATGTAAAGAAATTGTTTGATCCAATGTTTGATGAGCTGTATGAGTCTACTACTAATGAGGTGTTGATCCACACAACGAGAGGATGCTCATATTCCGATGAATGAAGTCAATCCTTGATCTCAATATCTTTAAGCCAAGAAGCACTGCTGCGATCCTTGATCTCATCAACAAATCATCATTCTTCAAATGTACATCATGGAAATGTTTACGACATCAATAATGAAGTTAATCCCTTTGCTACTCACGAAGATGCTCCATTTGAAAACATATTTGCTACTCACGAATCATCATCGAACCATCTTCTTGAGGAGACATCGACTCGACTACCTCGGTTCCTCAACAAATGCCACATGAACACCTCGGAAAATGGACTCACGATCATCCATTAGACAACATAATTGGAAATCCCTCTCGTCTGTATCAACCGGAAGCAACTTCATGACCGATGCCTTATGGTGCTTCTTCACTCCGTACTATCTAAGATCGAACCAAAAGATGTTAAAAGCGCTATGAATGAAGATAGGCGGTTCAATGCTATGCAAGATGAAATTCATGAGTTTGATCGTCTTGATGTATGGGAGTTAGTACACTCTCGGCGTGTGCTATGATTATAGCTCTAAAATGGATCTTCAAAGTAAAACTTGATGAGCATGGTGATGTGTTGAAGAACAAGGCTCGATTAGTTGCTAAAGGATATCGTCAAGAGGAGGTATAGACTTTGAAGAATCTTTTGCTCGGTTGCTCGAATCGAGGCAATCGAAATCTTTACGGCTAATCTTGCTAGTAAGAACATGGTAGTTTATCGGATGGATGTAAAGGCGGCATTTCTAGCGGAGATCTTAAAGAAGTCGTCTCGTCGACCAACTGAAGGATTTGTGAATCAAGAGCTTCCTACTCACGTTTATCGTTTGAAGAAAGCTCTTTACGGTTTAAAGCAAGCTCGAGGGCATGGTATGATACACTATCAAAGTTTCTTCTATCAACGGATTCATCAAAGGCGATTGATCCTACATTGTTCACCGAAAGTCGAGCAAACATTTGATTCATGTTCAAATTTATGTTGATGATATTATTTTGCCTCGTGACCCAATGGAATGTGATCGTTTTCAAATGAAATGAGTTCAAAGTTTCAAATGTCAATGATGGGACAAATGTCATTTTCTTGGGATTACAAATTTCTCAAAGTCCGGAGGCATTTTCATAAATCAATCTAAATATGCAGAGAGATTTTAAAGAAATTTGGATTTGATTCAAGTGACCTGTTGACACCCCATGATTGACCGAACCAAACTAGATGAGGACCTCTCGGGGATCATGATTGACCAAGCGAAATATAGGAGTATGATTGGATCACGATGTATCTCACTTGCTAGTAGACCGGACATTTTGTTCTCTGTGTGCATGTGTGCTAGATACCGAGCTAAGCCTACTAAAAAGCACCTTGAAGCGATTAAGCGGGTCTTCGGTATCTCAAGGAACCATCAATATGGGACTATGGTACCGAAGGACACGGTATGTCACTAACGGCCTATCACGATCTTGATCATGCGAGTTGTCAAGATACTGCGTCGAAATCGTCGGGAGGTGCTCGATTTTGGGTGATAAGCTTGTGGTGGTCTTCAAAAAGCAAATGAGTACTTCTATTTCCTCTGAGGGTGAATACATAGCCATGTCATCTTGTTGTGCTCAAATCTTATGGATGAGATCACAATTATCGACTATGGCTTTGAATTCAACAAAATCCCTACATCTTGTGATAATAAAAGTGCTATTGCTCTCTCATGCAACAATGTTCAACACTCAAGAGCAAAGCATATCGACATTCGACATCATTTCATCGAGGAACAAGTGGAAAAAGGTGTGGTGGAACTATATTTTGTGAGTGTGCGAATATCGGTTAGCGGACATCTTCACCAAAGCTCTTCCAAGAGCGTTTTGAGTTTATTCTTCCACGACTTGGTTTGAAAAGCCTTCAACGAAACTCTCAAGCGTCTTGAGGAGGAAGGCGAGGAGTAAAGGTCTTTCTTCATCTATCTCTTGTAAATATTTATTTGAAAAACAAAATACAAAATTATAAAACCTTCAAAATCCATAAAAATACGAAAAAGTCGAAAAATCTTCAAAAATATTGTCATTTTGTCATGTTTCTTTCGGTTCGATTATATCTCGGTCTTTGTCTTTGTCATTCAAAGAATGACACGGGATTTAGATGTTGTTGAATTTAAAAAAAAAAAAAAAAAAAAAAAAAAAAAAAAAAAAAAAATAAAAATATTTTTGGGAGAAAGAAAATGGTTTATTGTCATTTTGAGGCAATAACCGCTTTTAAAAAAAAAACGAGCCATGTTTTACCATGTTTTCAAATTCTATGCTCGATTCTATAAACTCTTATCTGCTGAAAACCAAATGCTTTGAAAAATAACTCGATCTCTATTTTGATAATCATCGGGACTTATATGTCAAAATCTCTATCTCTCGATCAACAACCTCGTCATTGATTGAGGGAGAATGATTTCAATTAAATTAAAAAGTTATTTGGCATTAAATTGTTTTCAAAAGATATACATGCATGTTTTATAAATGGAGTTTAAAGTCTTAAAATCGATCCATATCGGTTAAAACACTTTCACAATCAAGTCACAATTCTCCTTAAAAGCTTTCAAAATCAATTTAAATCTATCGAGATCACAAATCTCAAATGATTTGATAATTGTGATCGGGGAGAATGTGTGATTTAAATTGGTTTAAAGCGATAATCGGGTAAATGGTTATAAAAGAATGTACATCTTGTCCTTCTCACATGTGACAAAGCGATTTCAATTTTTCAATGCACATGTTGAGGGCATCTATCTTAAACCTTTGATTTGAAGCGTGATCATTCATCCTAATGTGCGGGTTCCTCTAGTATGTGCAAAACTCTTTTCAAACCTCGAGGCACATATTGAGGGGAGCAAATTTCATGGAAACCTCATCCTTCCGGAAATGCTATACCCACTTGATCATTGAGGAAGTGATGTTGATATCTTTAGAAAATGGTAATCAAAAAGTTAATTCTTTCTCTTGCCTCCGTGTGCAAAACATTTTCAAATACTTGATGCACATGTTGAGGGAGTTCTCGTTCTAAAATATCAAAAACAATTCGGTACAAAATGCTTTGATAATATATCACAAGTATCGAATTGATTTTCAAATGGTTTTCAATTGGATCCAATGGCGGATGAACAATACCAAATTGACCGACCAACTTTACTTTATATGCGGTGATATAAGGATGATAAGGTTAGGTATTGGTTCCCATGATCCGCCGAGCGGAGGGATCTACCGAGGACAATCCACTAGTTAGTGTAGAAGTCCTTAGGTATGATGATAAAGGAGAAAAATGAGATATGGGAAGAGTGCGGACTAAGGCGAGCTAGTCTTGGAATAAACCCAACAAGGTTCTAGCTATGAAGTCTCGGTAAGCTTGAAGGGTTGAAGAATTAAAAGAATTGAATGAGAATAGGGTGAAAACAAATAGCCTCCATTAATTCAACCTTAGAGGCGAAACGGGTTCACTTCATATACTCTTGATGGTAACATCGGTATTGAAGACAAGGCGTCATGGACCCGGTGGCCTTGCACTTCAACTTTCAAACCACTCAAGTTCCTCTTAAAGGACTTGTTTCATTCTCACGGGGAACCGACATTATCTATCGACTTTCTCTTAGAGATGGTTGATATTGAAGAAGGAGACCCTCTCCTAGTCTCCGTTATAGGATCCAAATATGCACAAATTGAGTCTAGAGCCACGAGATCATCAATAAATCTCATTAGGACACTTTCAATGAAGACTCTCTGTTTCACACAATGTGGAAGAGATTATATCTTGAGTCCTCGCATTATCCTTGTGGTATTGCGGAACATCCGAGTGATGTGTTTACATATTCACAATGAAGATGGAAAGCCTTACGGAGCCAACATCAAACAAGCTCTGGTAGGTGGCATGTGAGATCTATTATATAGATCAACCATGTGACAATGAGCGAAACAATGGGCGATTCAATCTCTTGAATCAATCACAGTTCGAGTTATGGATTGACGGATACCTTTGAAAAACCGGTCTTTGTGCTTAAAAACTCTTTTCTTTAGCACATCGACCGTGTACTCATTTTCAAACCAAAAGGTATTTTATGATTGATAATTGATTTTCAATAAAACCTTCGTTGTATTGCAAAAACAATTTCTATTGAGCAATACGATTGTTTTCAAATCTCTTTTCATCAATCGGTGGACTTAAAATTATTTGGTTCACTCACTCCGTGTTGTCTTCTTTGAGATGTTCGGTTTGAGAACAGCTAGAACATTGCGAAACCACATCAAGGAGATTCTTAGGAATCCTACGATCACGAGCGGTACTTGTCTTGATCAGCGAGGCACCGTGGGCGTGTACCTCAATTCATCGAAAGTGATCAAAGACACTTTCGTGCGATTTGTTGCTAGCTTGTTGTATGCGAGTGCGCCCGGCGTTTGCGGTGATCGAATGAAGCGGTCAATCCATAGCCGCATGCTCACTTAACACATTCATCTCAAAAGAAATCATGATTAGTGCATCAATGACTCGATATTTTCACTCCATGCTTACGCTTTCTGCTGCGCCAATATCATGATTCAACAAATGCTTCCGCTACTCGATGAGAAGATATCATGATCCGAATGTGAGCATGTCGGTCCCAAAGTCACAACACCACAATGGATGTCTCGAGATTTTTGATGGTGATGATCTCAAAGATGGCTCAAACTTATCATCACGTGGATCGGTAAAGACCTCCACTTGGAATAACCAAACATGCATTGTGAAGAATCAATGACTACGAGCTTAGGAGCAAGGACTACATCAAGAATGCAAGATCAATTGTTAAATGTTATATCTATTTGTATTCAATGTAATTTTGGTACATTATTGAGGTGACCTCCTTAGGGAGATTGTTAGGAATTAGAAATTCCGGTATTAAAGTCGGTCACCTCAGTATATGTAATCGTTAAGCTCGTAGTCGTAGTTCTTTTAAGTTAAGTAGTAATTTAGTTAAGTAACACCGTGGAGGACAGACGGGTCTTTACCAGCTGTATGCACGATCCACGACCCAAAGTGTGGCGAGTTATGTAAGACTATAAATACTCTCTACCTTCCAAGGTAGAGTTGGAACTCATAATAATATCTTTCACTTTCTCTCACTAAGTTCCCTAAACCTCTAACTTTCTCTCTAGAATTCCATCTTATCGCCACCTTGTGTTATGGTTTGATGTGTATGTGAAAAGTTATATCTTATATTTGCTCTGAATCATCATCGAACCATCTTCTTCAGAGACATCAACTCGCTACCTCGGTCCCTCAACAACTCGCCACATGAACACCTCGGAAAATGGACTCACGATCATCTATTAGATAACATCATTGAAATCCCTCTCGTCATGTATCAACACGAAAACAACTTGCAACCGATGCCTTATGGTGTTTCTTCAACTCCGTACTATCTAAGATCGAACCCAAAGATGTTAAAGCCGCCATGAATGAAGATAGTTTGGTTCAATGCCATGCAAGATGAAATTCATGAGTTTGATCGACTTGATGTATGGGAGTTAGTACCGCTCGAGTGTGCCATGATTATCGCTCTAAAATGGATCTTCAAAGTGAAACTAGATGAGCATGGTGATGTATTGAAGAACAAGGCTCGATTAGTTGCTAAAGGATACCGTCAAGAGGAGGTATTGAATTTGAAGAATCTTTTGCTCCAGTTGCTCGAATCGAGGCAATCGAAATCTTCACGCTAATCTTCGCTAGTAAGAACATGGTAGTCTATCGGATGGATGTGAAGACGGCATTTACGAATGGAGAGCTTAAAGAAGTCGTCTCGTCGACCAACCCGAAGGATTTGTAAATCAAGAGCATCCTACTCACGTTTATCGTTTGAAGAAGGCTCTTTACGGTTTAAAGCAAGCTCCAAGGGCATGGTATGATACACTTTGTCAAAGTTTCTTCTATCTACCGGATTTAGCAAAGGAGCGATTGATCCAACATTGTTCACCGGAAGTCGAGGCAAACAGTTAATTCATGTTCAAATTTATGTTGATGATATTATTTTTGCCTCGGCGACCCAATGGAATGTGATCGTTTTCAAATGAAATGAGTTCAAAATTTCAAATGTCAATGATGGGACAAATGTCATTTTCTTGGGATTATAAATTTCACAAAGTCCGGAGGCATTTTCATAAATCAATCTAAATATGCAAATGAGATCTTAAAGAAATTTGGATTTGATTCAAGTGACCTGTTGACACCCCCATGATTGATCGAACCAAACTAGATGAGGACCACTCGGGGATCATGATTGACCAAGCGAAATATCGTAGTATGATTGGATCACGATGTACCTCACTGCTAGATGACCGGACATCTTGTTCACTGTTTGCATGTGTGCTAGATACCGTGCTAAGCCTACAAAAAGCACCTTGAAGCGGTTAAGCGGGTCTTCGGTATCTCCAAGGAACCATCAATATGGGACTTTGGTACCCAAGGACACCGGTATGTCACTAACGACCTATGCGAGATCTTGATCATGCGGGTGTCAAGATACTCGTCGAAGTACATCCGGAGGTGCTCGGTTTTTGGGTGATAAGCTTGTGAGTGGTCTTCAAAGAAGCAAATGAGTACTTCTATTTCCTCTACAGAGGTCGAATACATAGCCATGTCATCCTGTTATGCTCAAATCTTATGGATGAGATCACAATTATCGACTATGGCTTTGAATTCAACAAAATTCCTCTGTTTGATATGTGTCTAAATACACATATATTTGTATTATTTAAACCCATAAAAACAACCAAAAACACACAAATGACTCTCAAAATGTTATAAATATCATTTAAAATGTGTTTTATGTGATTCGGTACAAAAGATTGAAAAACAAGTGAAAATTGATCAATTTCACAACAATTGTCGTTTTCATCCACAGAGTTACTCAAATTGGCAAAACTAGTCCCTAAATGTTTTAAATGAATGAAAAGTCAACTTAAGTCCTTGGGAAACCAAAATGTTCACAAAACATCCACGGATGAAAGTTTACACAAAATGGCAATTTTACCCTCGAGTTACAAAATTGGCAAAATGGTCCCTGGTATTCTAAACTTGGAATTTTACAAATAATACCCTTGTACTATGCATGATTTAACAAATGGAACAATTTGATAACTTTTGGGAAATTACAAAACAAGTCCTCAAAAATCCAAAATTTACATTTTAGGTCCTTTAAAGTTTTAAATATAAATAAAATACAACTTTTGGTCCTTGTGTAATTGTGTTATGACAAGTTTGGTCCTTGGGAAGTGTGGAAAAATTTCATAATTAGTCCTTGGAGTTTGGCAAAATTGCATTTTGGTCCTTGTTTATCACTAAAACCAAACGGATCCTACATATTATCTAAGCCCAAATCCAAAGCCCAACCCTTAGCCCAACCTTGGCCCAACACCTTGACCTCGGCCCACAATATCCCTGCCACACCCATGGTCAACACGCATTAGCCCATGGTCAACCAAAGTCAAATGAAGAAAAGCGCCTTTACCACTGTTTCACCCTCCACCTCACTACTCTCTCAAACCGATTCCACCAATACCACCATGGTTTTGCCATTTTTCTTCAACCCATCTCCATACCATGTCCCTCCACATCACACTAAACAACAAAATCCTTTAATTGCTCCTCCAACCCTCATTACAAACAAAAATTATACTATGAGAAATATTTGGCGCCAAAAGACACATTGAATGGCTAAGATTATTTTGAGTCATCCAAGGGCTCGGATGTGGTGGGATTTGATTCGACTAGTTGGGATCACTTGGAGGTATAAAAGGAAGAAGAAAGAGATGAGAAGAGTACTTTTGGACTAGCCATTAGTCACATAGTGTAACTTTAAAGCTTTCTTTAAATTTCAATGTCTTTTAATGTTTTAAATGTTGTAATGTTTCTTAAATTAGTGTAATGAAAGTTTAATTTCGGTTTAATTTCCATTTAAATTCGGTTTCAAGTTTTGCTTAATTTTCTTTAAATTTCAAGTCTCTTTAATTTCATGTTTTGTAGTTGTTTTAAGGACTCTATAAGCCATATAGGCTCGACAAAAGCTCACTAAGCTTTTAGATTCATTTAAACAAGTATAACTTTTAAATTCGAGAAAAGTTCAAAAAATCAAAAGAAAGGTCAATGAAAGTCAACTTGTGATCCCAATAAGAAGTTACGGGAGAAGCCAATCTGGATGGTTTTCGGTTTCTAGTTTGTTGACACCAAGCTAGGAGTGGTCTTTTGTTCCTTGGTACTCGGTTTAGCCATGATCACTTGTAAGCTTTATTTTTACAAATTTTGCATTTCTTGTTTTATTGTTTTACCCGCTATGATTTTTATGTTTCATGTTTCTTTGTTGTTAGTGTATGATATTATAGCTTTATATTAAGTATTGTGCCTTGAATTGAATTGTGGTTTGAATTGGTACTTTGATATTAAAATGTCAATTCTTGAAAATCATAGACTTAGACCGGTTTGACATCCGGTCTAGGTGAAAAAGATCCAATTTGACACCTTGGTATCTCTGGATTGGATGAAATTGGATTATGAAGTCATTTGCTTTGAAAACTTATAAACAATCTCTTGTAAGGGTTGTTTGGATTTGCCGATATAGCAAAGATCCGAGTTTGTTTGTTGTTATGTGTTGTTGTTTTATGTAATATTAGTCCATAATAGCTCGGTTTAAGCATTAAAACACATCTTCATATGTTAAATAGTCAAAATCATGTTTAAGTTTCCATTAGCAGTTCAACGTTAGGATTTTAGATGCAAATTTTCATTATAGTGATTCATAAGTTGTTTATATAGCTTAATATAGTTTCCTTATAGCTTAATACATAATATTAAGTCCATAGATTAATTTCTAAACTCAACTTAGTCAACTTTTCGGTTCTTGTTAAAAGTCAAATTTTCAAATAGTCGTTTTGAATAAAATGTATAATTTTGTGGAGGACTCGGTGTTAAGTTTTAGTCTTAATCCTTTTGGGAATTCAAAATATAGTTGCTAAACTTAAATATAAAATGCTAGTTTGTCATTTCTCGACTTTTAAGTACTTATTTCTTAGCTTATTTTAGCTACTGTTCAATCCCATGCCACATGCACGAGTTTAGAGTCAAATTCACAAGCTTGCAAAAGCTTGTGGATTTGACCTTAGCTTGTGTACTTGGCTTCTTTATGTAGCCTTTGTGGTCTTTTATTTATGTGTATGATTATTTTTCGGTCTTTAGCTTATTTGCCTAGCTTAATCACTCCTTTATTTTGTCCCATTTGACCACTCAACCGAAGCAAACAGTTGAGTGGGTCTTATTACCTAAGCTTCTTATAAGCTCCTTAATGAGCTTGAGATTGTGATTCTTGGCTTTGTGAGAAGCTAGGCGGTCCATCTCAATGTCTCGGTTCAAGTTGAGCTTATTAAAGCTTATTTGATAAGTCCTATAGAAGCTTGTGTTTGCCCATTCACAACATACCACCGAGCAATTCGGTGGTATTACACCATTCCACAAGCCTCTCACAAGTTCATTAATGATCACTAGCTTTGTGTGGCTTGGCTTTTAGGAAGCCTAGCAACCCAACTTTTGATCATGTGCTTAATTTTCACATTGTAGCTTATTTATAAGGGTTGCAACATGACTTTTGTTTTGTCCCAAACTCGGCACTAACCGGCTCACTCAAGGCGAGCGGTGGTCTGGGACCATCTTCATAAGCCTCTCAAAAGCTCATCGGTGGGTCCCACTTGATGAGCTTTGGCTTTGGAAAGCCAACCACTCGACTTGCTACCCCAGTCCTATTTTGCCTTTTAAGCTTAAACTCTTAGCTTAATTTGTCATTCAATGGTATGCATGTCATTTGGCATGCGATGTATTGGATAAGCTTATTAGCTTATTATTAGCTTATAGGTGAATGCCGAGCACCGGCTTGTACATACTTGTCCATATAGCTTGTACACATATATTTCTTTCCTTTTGTTTTCTGTGGGAGCTTATTACAGCTTTAGAGGCCTCAATTCCATCCAAGTCAAGCCAAAAGCTTGATTGTCTAAACCATAAGCTCACACCTATTCAAATCCAATTTCTTGTTTATATGTGACCCATTGGACTTGTATATACCTTATTTTATCTTTTGTTTTCTGTTTAGAACCTTTTTAAGCTTATATTGAGCTTGAGCTCCAATGATCAAGCCAAAAGCTTAACTGTTGGGCTCATAAGCTCATGATCTGCTTATTCTTATATTTGTAAAGCTTATTTTTCATCACATATGTATAATATTAGTACTTAATAAGTCCGAGAAAAGCGAAAAGCCAAAAGAAAGCCCTTTTCAAGCTTAAGTAATAGCTTCTATTTGGAGCTTTTGCCCATTAGCTTATTTTTGTACATAAGCTACCATTTTATACTTTTCCTAGCTTCTTGTATTTATTTTAGAATTTTGTAAAAGTTTGATTTTTCTTTATTCATTTAGTATTTTTAATAAATCGGTTATAGTTTTAAATACTTAATAATAGTAAATAATTAATAATAAATAGAATAATTGTGTAAAAATACATTTTCAGTTTCTAAATTTATTTTATAATATTTTAGATTTTTCAAATTCTTTATTTCATTTATTTAAGTTAATTTTAGATTTTCTTATTATTTAATTCATTTTTAATACATTTAATTCATTTTTAATTTATATTAATTAATTTAATAGTGTAAAAATTTATTTTTAATTTTCTAATAATTTTCTTATCTTTTTAGGATTCTAAAAATATAATTTTCACATTTGTGGGAGTTGTATTGGACTGAATTCACGTTTTTATTTTGTACGTTTACGTAAAATTTAGTAAACGTGAGTTTTTAGATTTTAATCGGTAAACAATTGTAAAAATAGAATTAAAATGACTTCAAAATTTTGATATTTTTATATTTCCTTAGTATAACTATAATCCTTTTCTTATTTTATTTTTGTTACATTTATGTAATTATTATGTATACACATATGTTTTAGTTTTTAGTTTTCTTAACTTTTGTATATATTTGTAAATTATAGTTAGATATTTTAATCTTATTTAATTTGCATTTAAGTCGCTTAGACTTGCAAATCTCTATTATAGTTATAGTCGTTTTGTTTTTAAACGTTTACGTTTTAGTAACGTCACGTTTGTATATCTTTTACGTTTTAGGTTTCGATTATGCGTTTTTAACGACATAGGCGTGTGAGCTATTACTATTCACATTCGGTGTTAGTCAATCGATTCTGTTTTTGTACATTCTTGATCATATCATTTTATCACACGTCGTTGTATTCGGGATATCACACCTCGCCAGACATAAACGATCCAAGGATATTTTAATCCTTGGTAAACTTGCATTTTCTCCCGTTGTCGCCTTTTATCATCTCTGTTACGGTTGACCGTTGCGGTTGATAAGCGTGAGAGAAATAAAGAAGGTGGTCGGGAGAAATCAAATTTTAGCGCGCATTCTTGCTAGTGTTATGACTTGTATTTTGTACTTTGTTTACCTGTTTTTATATCTATCCCTTGTATATATATATATATAATATCATATTTTCATTCCAAAACAATATAAAATACAAAACATTTTTCCTTTGCACAACTTGCCCGAATTGATAAGTCCCTCGTATTACAACATTTGGTTGTTGGTCAAAATACAAAACATTTTTTTCTGATTCTTGAGCTCTGTCATTTGACCAGATTCCCTTTCAAACCAGCGGTTGTTGTTAGAATTTCTTTTGTACATATATATATAAACCTTAAAAATACAAAATATTTTCCACTTCTTTTATAAAATCAAAAATCAAAATATTCTTCTCGCTTTTCTAAGTTTCTTTCTAAGATTCTTAGACTCATCTTAAGTGATGAATATTCATAATTCGTGAGTGGCAATCCCACTCCAATTTCTCACCAATCTTTGAGTGGCAATCCCACCCGGTTCCCATGAACAATTTAATTCGGGGTCAAGTCAAGCTAGTGACTTGGTTATCAAAACAAGCCACACCATATGGGTTTTCACCCATATTTACATCTTTTCCCTTTCTACCACCTAGTGTGGGGTAATAACCCACCGTTGTATATATAAAACTTTGAAAATTGTAAATATGAGAAAAAATAAAATAATTGTTGTGTTTACCCACTTAGTTTTGAATATTGAGGACAATATTCATTTCTAAGTGTGGGGAAATTCGCTGCGCAATTTTGATCATAAATGTACCCTTTAGTCCCTTTTTCCCAAAATGGCCAAATTTTAAAATTTTTTTTAGTGGAAGTACTATGTACTAAACACAACAAATGGTAATCAGTCCACCATGTTTGATAAACAAAGGATTGGCTAATCCAGGAGCAAACGGCTCTTGGTAAAGATTTCTCAAATCCGTTTATATGCTTGCAATTTGCCCAAAATTGTATGGTTCCTCAACTCACCATATCCTAAAAAGTAAAGAGTTGGCTAGCCCACAAGATTATGGCTTGTGGTAAAGGCGATGGAAAAACCATAATTGGTAATCGGCTCACCAAAGATAATTCGATAATTTATCTAAGAGTTGGCTAGTCCGAGAAAGTACGGCTTACGGTAAAGACACATCAAATCCGTTTACGACTTATGATTTGCTCAAAATCATTTGGTTATCGATGTACCAAGGTTCTTACTTGAACTGAAACATTTGGCTACTCCGAGTGATGGCTTTTGGTAAAGAGTTTTCAAATCCATTAAAATCTCAAAAGATTGCTAGGGACTAGCAATAGTTTAGTGTGGGGATTTGATATGTGTCTAAATACACATATATTTGTATTATATAAACCCACAAAACAACCAAAAACACACAAATGACTCTCAAAATGTTATAAATATCATTTAAAATGTGTTTTATGTGATTCAGTACAAAAGATTGAAAACAAGTGAAAATTGATCAATTTCACAACAATTGTCGTTTTCAGTCCACAGAGTTACTCAAATTGGCAAAACTAGTCCCTAAATGTTTTAAATGAATGAAAAGTCAACTTAAGTCCTTGGGAAACCAAAAATGTTCACAAAACATCCACGGATGAAAGTTTACACAAAATGGCAATTTTACCCTCGAGTTACAAAATTGGCAAAATGGTCCTGGTATTCTAAACTTGGAATTTTACAAATAATACCCTTGTACTATGCATGATTTAACAAATGGAACAATTTGATAACTTTTGGGAAATTACAAAACAAGTCCTCAAAATCCAAATTTACATTTTAGGTCCTTTAAAGTTTTAAATATAAATATAATACAACTTTTGGTCCTTGTGTAATTGTGTTATGACAAGTTTGGTCCTTGGGAAGTTTGGAAAAAGTTCATGTTTAGTCCTTGAGTTTGGCAAAATTGCATTTTGGTCCTTGTTTATCACTAAAACCAAACGGATCCTAACTATTAAGCCCAAATCCAAATATCCAAGCCCAACCTTGGCCCAACACCTTTGACCCGAACCTTGATATCCAACCCACGGTCAACAACCTATTCAACCCTCTCCACACCTTTCGACCTCCCGTGTATTATTAGCCCATGGTCAACCTCAAATGAAGAAAACCCACTACCTCCACCACCTCTTCAGTAGCAAGACTACTCCCCCACCACTTAAATACCCACACCATGGTTTTGCCATACTTTTCTTCCCCTCACATACCAACTCCCTCCAAGAAACATCTAAATTGCAAAATCCTCCAATTGCACAACAAACCTCATTAAAGCAAAAACCTCTATGAGAAATTTTGGCGCCAAAAGACACATTGAATGGCTAAGATTATTTTGAGTCATCCAAGGTCGGTGGTGGGATTTGACTCGAGTCAAAGAGAACTCACTTGGAGTATAAAGGAAGAAAGAGATGAAGAAGAGTACTTTGGACTAGCCATTAGTCACATAGTGTAATTTTTAAAGCTTTCTTTAAATTTCATGTCTTTTAAGGTTTTAAATGTTGTAATGTTTCTTAAATTAGTGTAATGAACTTTTAATTCGGTTTAATTTCCAGTTTAAATTCGGTTTCAAGTTTTGCTTAATTTCTTTTAATTTTCAATGTTCTTTAATTTCATGTTTTGTAGTTGTTTTAAGGACTCTATAAGCCATATAAGCTCTTGACAAAAGCTCACTAAGCTTTTAGATTCATTTAAACAAGTATAACTTTTAAATTCGAAAAAGTACTAAAAAATCAAAAGAAAGGTCAATGAAAGTCAACTTGTGATCCCAATAAGAAGTTACGGGGAGAAGCCAATCTGGATGGTTTTCGGTTTCTAGTTTGTTGACACCAAGCTAGGAGTGGTCTTTTGTTCCTTGGTACTCGGTTTAGCCATGATCACTTGTAAGCTTTATTTTTACAAATTTTGCATTTCTTGTTTTATTGTTTTACTGCTATGATTTTTATGTTTCGTTTTCTTTGTTGTTAGTGTATGATATTATAGCTTTATATTAAGTATTGTGCCTTGAATTGAATTGTGGTTTGAATTGGTACTTTGATTTGTTAAAATGTCAATTCTTGAAAATCATAGACTTAGACCGGTTTGACATCCGGTCTAGGTGAAAAAGATCCAATTTGACACCTTGGTATCTCTGGATTGGATGAAATTGGATTATGAAGTCATTTGCTTTGAAAACTTATAAACAATCTCTTGTAAGGGTTGTTTGGATTTGCCGATATAGCGGCGATCCGAGTTTGTTTGTTGTTATGTGTTGTTGTTTTATGTAATATTAGTCCATAATAGCTCGGTTTAAGCATTAAAACCGTCTTCATATGTTAAATAGTCAAAATCATGTTTAAGTTTCCATTAGCGAGTTCAACGTTAGGATTTTAGATGCAAATTTTCATTATAGTGATTCATAAGTTGTTTATATAGCTTAATATAGTTTCCTTATAGCTTAATACATAATATTAAGTCCATAGATTAATTTCTAAACTCAACTTAGTCAACTTTTCGGTTCTTGTTAAAAGTCAAATTTTCAAATAGTCGTTTTGAATAAAATGTATAATTTTGTGGAGGACTCGGTGTTAAGTTTTAGTCTTAATCCTTTTGGGAATTCAAAATATAGTTGCTAAACTTAAATATAAAATGCTAGTTTGTCATTTCTCGACTTTTTAAGTACTTATTTCTTAGCTTATTTTAGCTACTGTTCAATCCATGCCACTGCATTGGTTTAGAGTCAAATTCACAAGCTTGCAAAAGCTTGTGGATTTGACCTTAACTTGTGTACTTGGCTTCTTTGTGTAGCCTTTGTGGTCTTTTATTTATGTGTGTGATTATTTTTCGGTCTTTAGCTTATTTGCCTAGCTTAATCACTCCTTTATTTTGTCCCATTTTGACCACTCAACCAAGCAAACAGTTGAGTGGGTCTTATTACCTAAGCTTCTTATAAGCTCCTTAATGAGCTTGAGATTGTGATTCTTGGCTTTGTGAGAAGCTAGGCGGTCCATCTCAATGTCTCGGTTCAAGTTGAGCTTATTAAAGCTTATTTGATAAGTCCTATAGAAGCTTGTGTTTGCCCACTCACAACATACCACCGAGCAATTCGGTGGTATTACACCATTTCCAAGCCTCTCACAAGTTCATTAATGATCACTAGCACTGTGTGGCTTGGCTTTTAGGAAGCCTAGCAACCCAACTTTTGATCATGTGCTTAATTTTCACATTGTAGCTTATTTATAAGGGTTGCATATGACTTTTGTTTTGTCCCAAACTCAAGACTCACCGGCTCGGCTCAAGGCGAGCGGTGGTCTGGGACCATCTTCATAAGCCTCTCAAAAGCTCATCGGTGGGTCCCACTTGATGAGCTTTGGCTTTTGAAAGCCAACCATTTCGACTTGCTACCCCAAGTCCTATTTTGCCTTTTTAAGCTTAAACTCTTAGCTTAATTTGTCATTCAAATGGTATGCATGTCTGTTTGGTACTGCAGTGTATTGGATAAGCTTATTAGCTTATTATTAGCTTATAGGTGAATGCCAGTGCACCAGCTTGTACATACTTGTCCATATAGCTTGTACACATATATTTCTTTCCTTTTGTTTTCCTGTGGGGAGCTTATTACAGGCTTTAGAGGCCTCAATTCCATCCAAGTCAAGCCAAAAGCTTGATTGTCTAAACCATAAGCTCACACCTATTCAGTCCAATTTCTTGTTTATATGTGACCCATTGGACTTGTATATACCTTATTTTATCTTTTGTTTTCTGTTTAGAACCTTTTTCAAGCTTATATTGAGCTTGAGCTCCAACAATCAAGCCAAAAGCTTAACTGTTGGGCTCATAAGCTCATGATCTGCTTATTCTTATATTTGTAAAGCTTATTTTTCATCACATATGTATAATATTAGTACTTAATAAGTCCGAAAATGAAAAGCCAAAAGAAAGCCCTTTTCAAGCTTAAGTAATAGCTTCTATTTGGAGCTTTTGCCCATTAGCTTATTTTGTACATAAGCCTACCATTTTATACTTTTCCTAGCTTCTTGTATTTATTTTAGAATTTTGTAAAAGTTTGATTTTTCTTTATTCATTTAGTATTTTTAATAAATCGGTTAATAGTTTTTATACTTAATAATAGTAAATAATTAATAATAAATAGAATAATTGTGTAAAAATACATTTTCAGTTTCTAAATTTATTTTATAATATTTTAGATTTTTCAAATTCTTTATTTCATTTATTTAAGTTAATTTTAGATTTTCTTATTATTTAATTCATTTTAATACATTTAATTCATTTTTAATTTATATTAATTAATTTAATAGTGTAAAAATTTATTTTCCTTTTCTAATAATTTTCTTATCTTTTTAGGATTCTAAAAATATAATTTTCACATTTGTGGGAGTTGTATTGGACTGAATTCACGTTTTATTTTGTACGTTTACGTAAAATTCAGTAAACGTAAGTTTTTAGATTTTAATCGGTAAACAATTGTAATAATAGAATTAAAATGACTTCAAAATTTTGATATTTTTATATTTCCTTAGTATAATTATAATCCTTTTCTTATTTTATTTTTGTTACATTTATGTAATTATTATGTATTCACATATGTTTTAGTTTTTAGTTTTCTTAACTTATGTATATACTTGTATATTATAGTTAGATATTTTAATCTTATTTAATTTGCATTTAAGTCGCTTAGACTTGTAAATCTCTATTATAGTTATAGTCGTTTTGTTTTTAAACGTTTACGTTTTAGTAACGTCGTTTGTATATCTTTTACGTTTTAGGTTTCGATTATGCGTTTTTAACGACATAGGCGTGATGAGCTATTACTATTCACATTCGGTGTTAGTCAATCGATTCTGTTTTTGTACATTCTTGATCATATCATTTTATCACACGTCGTTGTATTCGGGATATCACACCTCACCAGACATAAACGATCCAAGGATATTTTAATCCTTGGTAAACTTGCATTTTCTCCGGTGTCGCCTTTTATCATCTGTTACGGTTGACCGTTCACAAGCGGTTGATAAGTGTGACGGAGAAATAAAAGAAGGTGGTCCGGGAGAAATCAGTCATTGATTGAGGGGGAGAATGATTTCAATTAAATTAACAAGTTATTTGGCATTAAATTGTTTTCAAAAGATATTCATGCATGTTTTACCAATGGAGTTTTTAAGTCTTAAAATCCGATCCTTATCCGATCCTTATCAGTTAAAATGCTTTCATAATCAAGTCACAATTCTCCTTAAAAGCTTTCAAAATCAATTTAAATTTATAAGAGATCACAAATCTCAAATGATTTGATAATTGTGATCGGGGAGAATTTGTGATTTAAATTGGACTTAAACCGAGGATTCGGTAAATGGTTTTACAAGGATGTACATGTTATCCTCCCGCATGTGACAAACGATTTCAAATTTTCCATTCACATGTTGAGGGGAGCATACCTATGACTTGAAACGTGATCATTTATCTCAATGTGCGTGTTCCTCTAGTATGTGCAAAACTCCTTTCAAACCTCGAGACACATATTGAGGGAGCAAATTTATGAAACCTCATCCTTCCCGAAATGCTTTATCTTCTTGATTTGATCGGGAAGTGATGTTGATATCTTTAGAAAAGGTAATCAAAGAAGTAAATTCTTCCTCTTGCCTCCGTGCAAAAGCGATTTCAAACATTTGATGCACATGTTGAGGGGAGCACTTGTTCTAAAAATATCAAAACAATTCAGGTGCAAAATGTTTTGATAATATATCACAAGTATCCGGATTGATTTTCAAATGGTTTTCAATTGGTTCCATATGGAAGATGAACAATAACTAATAGACCGACCAACTTTACTTTATGTACGGGATATAAGGATGATAAGGTTAGGTATTGGTTCCCATGATCCGCCGAACCGGAGGGATCTACCCAGGACTATTCACTAGTTAGTGTAGAGTTCTTAGGTATGATGATAAAAGGAGAAAATGAGATATGGGAAGAGTGCGGATGAATCGAGCTAGTCTTGAAATAAACCCAACAAGGTTCTAGCTATGAAGTCTCGGTAAGCATCAAGGGTTGAAGAATTAAAAGAATTGAATGAGAAAAGGTGAAAACAAATAGCCTCCATTTATTCAACCTTAGGCGTAAACCGGGTTCAACTCATATGCTACCGATGGTAACATCGGTATTGAAGACAAGACGTCATGGACCCAAAGGCGCACTACACTTCATCTTTCCAAACCACTCAAGTTCCTCTTAAAAGGACTTGTTTCATTCTCACGGGAACCGACATAATCTATCAACTTTCTCTAGAGATTGTTGATATTGAAGAAGGAGACCCTCTCCTAGTCTCCGACACGGGATCCAAATATGCACAAAATTGAGTCTAGAGCCTCGAGATCATCAATCAATCTCATTAGGACACGTTCAATGAAGACTCTCTGCTTCACACAATGTGGAAGAGAGATTATATCTTGAGTCCCACGCATTATCCTTGTGGTATTGCGGTAACATCCGAGTGATATGCATACATATTCACAATGAAGATGGAAAACCTTCGGAGCCAACATCTAACCAGCTCCGGTAGGTGGCATGTGAGATCTATTCATTAGATCAACCATGTGACAACCGAATGAAACAATGGGGCGATTCAAGTCTTGAATCAATCCCGGTTCAAAGTTATGGATTGACGGATACCTTTGAAAAACCGGTCTTTGTGCTTAACAACTCTTTTCTTTAGCACATCGACCTTGTACTCATTTTTCAAACCAAAGGTGTTTTATGATTGATAATTGATTTTCAATAAAACCTTCGTTGTATTGCAAAACAATTTCTATTGAGCAATACACGATTGTTTTTCAAATCTCTTTTCATCAATCGGTGGACTTAAAATTACCGTTCACTCACTCCGTGTTGTCTTCTTTGAGATGTTCCGATTTGAGAACAAATAGAGCATTCGAAACCTCGTCAAGGAAATTCTTGAATTATGCCCGATCACAGTAAGACATGTATCGATCAACGGGAACCGTGGGCGTGTACCTCAATTCAACGAAAGTGATCAAAGACACTTTCGTGCGATTTATTGCTAATCTGTTGTATGCGAGTACGCCCGACGTTTGCGTTGATCGGAAGGAAGCGGTCAATCCATAGCCGCATGCTCACTTTACACATTCAACTCAAAAGAAATCATGATTAGTGCATCACCGACTCGATATTTTCACTCCATGCTTCGCTACGCGCCAATATCATGATTCAACAAAGCTTCCGCTACTCGATGAGAAGATATCATGATCCGAATGTGAGCATGTCGGTCCGAAAGTCACAACATCACATAATACCAACACCACAATGGATGTCACAGAGATTTTTGATTGCCGATGATCTCAATAGTGGCTCAAATTTATTATCACGTGGATCAAGAAAGACCTCCACTTGGAGTAACCAAACATGCAATATGAAGAATCAATGACTACGAGCTTAGGAACAAAGGACTACATCAAGAATGCAAGAACAATTTTTAATGTAATATCTATTTGTATTCAATGTAATTTTTGGTACATGATTGAGGTGACCTCCTTGGGGAGATTGTTAGGAATTAGAAATTCCGGTATTAAAGAGTCGGTCACCTCAAGTATATGTAATCGTTAAAAGCTCGTAGTCGTAGTTCTTTATGTTAAGTAGTATTTAGTTAAGTAACACCGTGGAGGACGGACGGGTCTTTACCCACCAGTATGCCCGATCCACACCCGATGTGTGGCGATTTATGTAAGACTATAAATACTCTACCTTCCAAGGTAGAGAGTTGGAGCTCATAATAAAATTTTCTTTTCTCTCACTAAAGTTCCCTAAACCTCTAACTTTCTCTCTAGAATTCCACTTATTCGCCACCTTGTTGTTATGGTTTGATGTGTATGAAAACTAATATCTTACGTGTCGCCGAGTTCGTAAGTCTCAACATGCGGTGTTCAAGACTAAGGATATCGTTGCCATCAAACACGTTGATCTTTCGACCAAATGGGACTACACTTTTCTCAAGAAGATTGTGGTCAAAAGGCAAGATGAACGGGATTATGCATTCTCTGAAGTGACTTTGAGAATTTGTCTATCAACGACATTGAAGACATGTACCTTGCCAAAGTACGTGGTCGCATGAGGCAATTTTCAAGCTGAAGTACAACGTGAATTCATCAAGTCACCGCTCATCTTCATCGACGCATAGTCATCAAAGAACGTGTAGAAGATCTCCAACTTGTCGTTGAATCTTATCGGACCGTGTCAACTTCACTCCACCACGCTTGATCTTCCGACATCAACCGCCTTCCACAATACATGCTCGTCAAGAAACCGTTCGGTGTTGTTTACCGCAGTGAACTTCAATGCAATTGCTTGATGGCGTGCGGCGATCTTCACAAGTTTGGGGATCACACTTTGAAGATGGTTAGGACGGATTGGCTTATCGATTGAGGATATACATCTAAAGATTGGGTCTCCTAGCGATGGAATTCTCGGGATCGAAGGATGTTCGAGAATCATCGAATGATTGATGAAAGGTTGTTTCGAAGGGATCGATTCGAGCGTTGGAAAGCTTTGTTGGTGGTCGACCGAGATTAACATCACCGGCTATCAACGCCCGGTTCGTACTCTGGCAACATAACCGGACTTCACGGTACCCCTTGAACCGCTTCTTTCATTATTACTTTGGATGTGTGATTATATATGTCATGGCTTGTGCACACATTACGATGTACAACCCGTAATTGTCAAGAAAGGACCACGTAGTGCGTTTCGATTGCCACAATCATTATAAAAGGAGCGAAAGCTTCTTATTTTTGAGTAAAACCTATCAAACCTTTCATTTTTCAAGGTTTTGCTCAAAAAGACAAGTACTTCCCCGTATGATTTTCAAAACCTCAACCGTTTATATCACTTGTTGAGGGGGAGTATTTGAATCTAAACTTTGTTCACAAATTGTTCATAATGGTCATCTTCCCGCAACACTCGAAATGGTCATATTTATTCTCAAGTTTTCAAAAATAACATTTTATATGCCATTTTTGAGGGGGATAAAATTACGTGATAAGAAATATGTTATGTAAATGCAAATGAATCTTTGTGTAATAGACTTAACCAACGAATTGACGATACTAAACTGTTAGTAACTCGAAAAGACTTGTCCGGGACAGGTAATAATTTCAAGCTAGCTCGCTATTAATGTAAACGTGTCTCATGAAGGACTTGTCCAAGTAGAAAGTACCACTCGAGAAACTCTTGGTAGACATGAACTCGACGGGTATGACAACCTTTCGAGGCTTGTCTACACCTTCAAGGTAGTTATTAGAGCTAGTTGTCACCTAAAAGTCGACAATGTAACTCTTTAACTATGCAACGTAACCGTGTCTCACGGGAGTGTCTATCTTGAGTTGATCAATTCAAAAGTGCGCTCTTCCCACACAAAGGCAGATTTCGTCAAAACTCTAAAGCACATGTGGAGGGGTATTTCTACTAAAGATAAAACTCTCACAATGGTTCAAACATGTTTTCATTTACAAACCCTTTGAGAGATTTTCTTAAAAATTGGTTTTATGGCAACATAGGTTAGTCATGGAGTGATAAGGTGACTAAGGTTAGAATAACTGTCTCTATGATCCGCCAGAGTCGGAGGGATCTACCCAAGGACATCACAAATAGTTAGTACTTAGAAGTCCTTAGGTGCGATTATAAAAAGGAGAAAATGAGAATCGAAGAAAGAAGGAGTTGAAGAATTAAAAGAAATGCATAGAAAAGGGTGAAAAGAAATAGCCCTCCAAATTATTCAACTTAGGCGGACATCGGGTTCAATTCATATACTCTTGGGTGTCACTTAGTGACAACAAGATTGAAGATTAAAGTCGTCATGGACCCAAAGGCGCATGCACTATACCTTCTAGCCACTCAAGTTTCTCTCAAAAGAAGCTTGTTTCATTCTCACGGGAACCCTACGTAAACTATTGGCCTTCTCTTAGAGATCGTTGGTATTGAAGAAGGAGACCCTCTCCCTAGTCTCCGCCAGAAAACCAAAACGCACTATTGAGTCTAGAGCCACGAGATTCATCAAAAGATCTCTTAGGTACACTTGACATTTCATCACTTGATGTTCAACAATAAGAACATCGGTGGTACATTATCGAGTCCTTCATGGATCTTAGCAATCTGTCGAGAACATTTATGAGAGGTTCACAACCGTGATCCTCGGTGATTGAATGGAAACTCCCGCCGGGGTCAACATCAAACAGCCACGGCGGCAGTCACTTCGGTAACTCCCGTGGATTATGCTTAGTGTGTCTCAAACGGTCTACGATCGTGAGGTGATGCTTGGTGTACCTCAATGACTCATCCGAACTGTAGGTGTACTTGGTGACATCGCGTTATCTCACTTGTGGGACTCTAGTTCGTGAACGGCCCTTGTAAGAATTAGAGTTGTGTTTTCACACTATCTTCATAACACTCTCGAGTTCGAACACGTAAGTGCGGAATCCGCTTATTACTAACCGTTTTAAATGTTTTCTTATGGAAGCTCGGGAGCGGGATGATCGTGCGATTCTTCTCATGCTCACGCCAACATCATCACTAATGGAAGTTCTATCCAAAAGCAACACAACATCGTAATGATTCTTCACAAATCAAAGAATCTACAAAGTTAAAGACTTAAAGAACTTCATCAAGATCTTGAATTTCAACGTCAAAGGCGTGTGAGCATGTTGAAGAATGACGTGGAGACATCAGAGCGGCGAAGCGCACTGAGGCGACTTGATGCGAGATAACAACATACTATCACTTTCATCACAAAGAACAATGATCAAAGAACAAAGTTAAAGATGACGTTAAAGCATAACTGCTCAAAGAAAACTATCTCTACACCGGGAGATTGTTTGAATCAAGGCATTTCTTCTCACAAGAAAGAAGAATGTCGAAGACGTCAAAGCTACTATTACATCAACGCCTTCACTGTTTTCATCACCAACACTTGAGGGGGAGATTGTTGGAATCACTCCTAAACCTTAATTCAAGTGTTAGTTACTTATATGTAATAGGTAGCTTATTATGGCCTTTATGTTTGTTTAAGGTCAAGCTTATGTAGAAGGCCCATAAACTTAGGCCCATGTCCAATAAGGAAAAGGGAAGGAGTAGGAGTGTTGCCCTAGCTCCTTGCCTATAAATACTATGTAATAACCCTCACTTGAGGGTTGGTTGTTCAATTTATTCCTTTCACTCACTCTCTACGCATAACCGGTATTAGCTTAACGTGTGTGTGTGTTTGGTTTACTTGTTCAATCGCCTTTATCTCTTTCTAGTAAGCTTGTGTTGTAAATCTAGTGACCTAACAGGCTCAATAATAGTCGTTGTGATTCATCGTTATTTATATATAGAAAGGGAACTGACACTACTTATTTGTTACCTTATGTTGATGATTTTGTTCTCACTGCTTCATTTGAGAGTTTGTTACAACGAATTATTGCTTCTCTTCATCAGGAGTTCTGATTCGTGCTAAACCGTCAAGTTATCTCACACAAGCTAGCCACTTGTGAATGGCTAACCGTAAGAAACTTAAAACAGTTCGGACACAAAATGCAATGAAGTCCGAGAGTATAGTGTTTCCCAGTGTCGTTATGTCCCAACGAGTGCGCGAGAATAATCAAGCGTATAGTGATCGAGAGAATTTAAGCGGAAAAGAGATATGATTGATTATACCTAAAGAAAAGTTTATAAATTACAGGGGCTTAAATGCAAATTAAAGAAAATTAAAAGATAAATTATATTAAATAAACGCTATCACTATTTTTAAACTAATGTTTTGACTTTTCTTTTACAAATTTAACTTAAAAACTACGTGACGTACAAAAGAAAATGTGAAACTCAAGCAATATTAATCCTAAAAATATAAAATGACATTTTACAAACCTAATGATAAGAGAAAATTTTTAGAAAAAGAAAATTATTTTTAAAACTATTTATCTAATTATTATTAATTAAAAACTATTTTTACTTATTTAATAATACCCTAAAATACAAGAAAATATGAAATAAAGCTGGAAAAATGAAATTATGACTTGGAAAAATCTAAAATAACTAAAGAGAATTTTCAAAACTAATTTTATATTTTTCTGATTATTTTTCTATTTTCTATGAATTAAAAACTATTTAAATTTCTAAAAATTACAAATTAAACTATGAAAAATCTGGAAAAATATTTATTTGACTTTTTATATTTATCTTAACCTAGGATAAATGAAAACTTATTTTTTTGAAGTTTTTCTGATTTAATTGTATTAAAAGCTAATTAAAATTACCTAAAAACTGTTTTAAATGAAAAAAATGGCAAACAGTGCTAGAAAAATATGAAAAATTCAAGGAAAGTCTAAATTAATGTTCTGAATCTAAGAAAAATATAAAAACAGTGGCTTATGTGAAGGATATGGGAGCTGTAGTGACAAGTGCTTATCAATAAGCACTTGAATTAAGCCAAAGGTGCCAAATGAGCACCAACTGATTACAGAAGCTATAATAAGCTAAAAGTACTCAAATGCAACTAATATCAACTACTCTTAACCTCTATAATGCAAACTAAACAGATTTGAATGATTTGGCTTAAATGCCAAAAACAGATTTTATGCCTACTTTGTAGCTAATGCAACTGCTTATTGAGAAAGCTTATGTGAAAAGCAAAAATGAAGAACTCAAGCTCACCAGCTTAACTAGCTCTAAAACAAATTTCAGACCCTAAGGACCTAAGACCAGACCTATGCAAGGCACACAAGGTGCCATCTCACACTCAAGATATTAGTGAGTGTGCATGAGGCACTTTGCACTTATTAGTAGCTTATTTGGAGCTTTTAAGAACTTACAAAAAATTTCCAAAAATCCTTTTCCAATTCTTGACCAGTTGAAGTTTTAAAACCCAAAGTTTCACTTGAATTGACCCAGAACTGAATCAATTAAAAATCATCCAAGTTGGATGAAAACTGACTTTTTCAAGTTTGACTTTTGACACAGAAATGAAACTCTGACTTTTGTGAGATTTGAGTCCAATTATCTGAATGATTATGTTGTTTTAATGTAAAATAAAGCTATATTAAGCTATTCTACTGATTTCTAAACATGAATCAAGCTTTTGATATTCTTAAATTCCAACAGTTAAGCAATTAAGACAGATCCTAGGTGATTCGACTTTGTGCTTATCAAAGGAGTAAATATGAACTAGAATGAGTTTCAATTGACTAAACAAGTGTAAAACAACTAGTCTCAACTCTTCGAATGCCCTCAAACACAGATATGCTATGAAATCCAAACACCATTTTAAGACACTGATTTGCAATTTAAGCTAACTGATTACTGAGTTAGCTTATGCTAACACTTAAACTGATTCTAGTTACCCTAATTACCACTAGTTAAACAGGTTTAAGATACTTAATGACCACAGATTCCAACACAAACACTTTATGCAACTGAATTAGAAATGGAAAATGAGATACAAACTTACAAGTGTCCAGCTCATTATGTAGCTTATACCAAACCAAACATTACTATTCTATTCCAAACCCAATCCAAAACCAGCTCTGCAACAACCAATAACCATTTCCATGCCTGCTTAACCAAGATTTTCTCACAGTTTGACTTTCGTTGACTAATCACCAAACTTGCTTGAATCGTGTTCCAAGCTTACAAAAGCTATAATAAGCTTAAGTAAGCTTGTTTGAATTAAATGAAGCTACTTGGAGCTTTGAGTATAAGAGCTTGAACTTGAATTTTATGACGGTGAGCATGAAAACTTGAAATGTTAATACAACCTTTAATTGATACTTAAAACACATTACAAAGTTTATCCAACTTAAGTTTAATACATAGAAACCGAGATTACAAATTTTGACTTAAACTAAAACAGTTATATTAAAAAGCGACATATAGGAAATTTAAAACTAAAATCTACTACTCTCTTGCTTCTCTTCCTTCTCTTTATACACCAAATGTCTTCTCTCACCTCTCCGAGCAAATCCCATCATTCTTTTAGCCATTGGATGAGTAGAGACACTTTTGGCCGTTTGATCGATTTTGGCGGGAAAAATTTGCTTTTAGCAAATGGGGTTACGAATTTGCAACCGGGGGGTGGCATTAATTGTGGTGTGATAAGTTGGTAGATGTGATGATGAGGGATGGAGGGATAAGGTCTGAGGGGAGAGGAGATGCCTGAGTGTTGTAGTCAAGTGGGAGGAAGGAGATAAGGCAATGGTGGCGGGAGTTGACTTTATTTGACCGAGGGTATTATTGGACGGGGGGTCAAAGGTTATAGCAGGGGGTCCAAAAGCATATGGCAGGGGTCAAAGGTGTAAAGGAAGGGTTCAAGGCTTAGGTTTAATATTACAAGGACTTGTTTTGCAAATTCTGAAAGATGAGGGACCAAACCTGCCATTTTCTCAAAGTTGTTTCAAGGTCACTTTTGCCAAGTTTCAATAGTACAAGGACCATTTTGACATTTTCAAACTTCTAAGGACCATTTATGACAATTTTTCAAAGTTTAGGGACCTAAGTTGTAATTTTGCAAATTTAAATCTCAAGGACCAATTTTGACAACTCATGAATCCCTAGGGACTTGAAATGATATTTTTCTTTATTTTGTTTTAACAGGACTGTTTTTGACAACTTTTGAAACTTGGGGACTAAAGCGCCAATTATGCAAACTTGATACGTTTTCACCGATTTTGATATTTTGCATTTAAAACACATAAAACATTTATTTGTGATATTTTATCATTTTGATGCATTTAAGAGTGTTTTCGAGATGTTTTTGCGGTTTAATTGGAACAAAATGATGAGTATTTAGACACTCATCAATCCTCACACTAAGATATTGCTAGTCCTAGCAATGTTTTGAGAAAAATTAATTGATTTCATCTCTTTACCAAAAGCCATTACTTGGAGTAGCCAAATGTTTCGATTCAAGTAAGAACCTTGGTACACCGATAACGAAATGATTTTGAGCAAACCATCGACTTTCAACGGATTTGATTTGTCTTTACGGAAGCCGTTTGCTTCGGACTAGCCAACTCTTAGATAAAATATCTTTGGTGTGTCGATTACCAATTATGGTTTTCCATCGCCTTTACCACAAGCCATAAACTTGGGGCTAGCCAACTCTTCACTTTTAAGGATATGGTGAATTTGAATACCATACAATTTTGGGCAAATTGCAAGCACAACGGTTTGAGATATCTTTATTAAGAGCCGTTTGCTCTGGATTAGCCAATCCTTTTGTTTATTAGACATGGCGGATCGATAACCAGTATGTTGAGTAAGTGCAAACACTTACTCCAAAAAATTTTGGCCAAAATGGGGAATGGGCGGTGTAATTACATGATAAAATTCGTGAGAATTCCCCACACTAGAAATGAATATTTCCTCAATATTCAAAGTACCGTGGTTATGCCAAAACAAAGAACGTAAAAGGAAATACTACGGCCATTATTTAGCAAGACTTTTTTTTTTTTTTTTTTTTTTTTTTTTTTTATTATATAACAACGGGGAAACTCCCCACACTAGTGGTGGTACACACGGTGAAAACCAATTTTAACTACTTTTTTGATTACCGAGTCGCTAGCTTGACTCGACCCAATTAATTTGTTCATGGGGCGATAAGTAGTAGAGACAATCTCCATCGGACTTTCATTCAAGATGTTTGGATAAACATTGAAGCACGTGAAAGTTCCACACCGATGAGATATAGAGATCCGACTTAAGATAATGGTACATGGAAATGCCGGGGTCAAAGATAATGTCTTCATTCCCAAGGAGTGAAGAACAGGAGAAGTGACGTAATATATGAAGAAAAGAAAGAAAATCATGATAAAAATCATGACTAACTCTTCATCCTCAATAGGAGAATTCATAGTTTCATGAATCTCATCGAGTTAAGCTCGCTTGATCAAGACATATTATGGGTGTGTCTAGATCAAAGTAGAAATTATCATACTCCAATGGACATATGATATGAGTGAGTTCACCGCGAACTCCTCGTGAAGAGAATCAATCACAAGATGTAAATGCGATATCTTGTTCCATCAGCCTCATCACTATCCTCAATCTGAGTATCAAAGAGTGGATTCTCGAGAAATTAAAGTGAATTCAGTCGAATTCAAATAGAGGATTAGTGAGAGTTGTTTTGAATGCTTCAGAACAAAGTGATCAACATTCTCTATTGAATTGTTGGGATAAGAAGTGAGTGAGCGATCATTATAAGGGAGACTTTCAATCTCTCCCGGATCGGCTTCGAAATCAAGGAGACCATCGTCACTTTCGATGAAAGTGGATGATGTGAGTGAGTTCATCGGTGAACTCCTCAAGAAGAGGTCGATCGGGGAGTGATGCCTCAACATACTCGATGTTTCCATAAGAAGCATAATCGTCGCTATAATCGGAGAAAGTTTCAAAATGATCTTTGAACACTCAAGAGGTGAAAGAGAATCACACATATGATCGAAGTTCCTGTGACTCTCTCGGGATTGGGACAAGGTTCTCAACACTAGACTTTATGAATTCGTCCAATTCCTTTTCGTGAATAGTGTCAAGATGCTCGTCCCCATGTTCGGAGAGTGAGTGGGAGCTTGGTGTGATAGCAGTTGTTTGAGATGGAATCTCAACTGCGCAGGGATATCAACCGATCGAGGGAGTTGAGAACTAATATCCTTAAAGGAATACTCTCCTCGTCATCATCATACATAGTGCCTTAAGAAATTGGGAACGCCTTAGAGCCGCATGCTCTAGGACTAATAATTCTTCCCTAGATTTGCGAGCCTCTGGTTCTTGACTAGCAATTCTCCCATGGTTTTCTCACCACTCACTTGATTCTTAAAGTTTTGAATCATATCATTAAGTGTTTTCATTGCGGTTTCCAAATCTTGGGAAATTTCTTTGAGCAACGGCTCGGTGGAGTTTGAACCGTATGGTCTTGTGGAGGTTGGAAATTGTCAAACTCAGAGAGTCATGATTGTTACAAGGAAATGGATTCCTATTTGACAATCGAGTGAAGTGGGGACCTCCACAGACTCACAACAATAAAAGCTATTGAGTGCGGATCGGTGAATTATATGGATATTGGTCATAACCAAAGTTACGAGCATCACCGGAAAACGCTTTATAGACAAATGTGTTTCGGATTGACACTCAAATCCTTGGTGATGACCTCCACAAAATTCACAGCAAGCTTATGTTGATTATATGAAGATAAGTCGGCCGTGGTGGGTAATTGGAAAAGTTTGAGGGTTGTTAAATGAGTTCGGATTAGGATCATAATCAAATGAATTCCTCGAACCACAAAACAAACAACTCCGTTACGAATATCATTACCACACCGTACACACGTACACCAACGATGTGGTGAAGCAAAAGAGGCTCACCACAACCGACACAAGGTATAAACGATTTCATTTGAGAGTTATGAGAAGGAATCGGTTTATTCAAAGAATCAACAAAACAAACATGGTGATCCGAATGACTATCAAGTCTCGAAGAACATTTTGAAAAATCCGGAGGTGGGACAAGTGGTGTGCTCGAGAGCTAGCAATTTCCACCACTTCCGTTATGATCTCGGGTTACGGTTTTTGAGAAACGTGAATATTAGGCAAGTCATTCTTGCTAGTCACCGGTCTAAATTTCGCATGATTGCTTTTAACCGTAAATCGTGAAAGTTTAGGATCAATTTTAGGCGGCTTAGGAGCAATTGAGGGTTAGATCTTTGGATAACCGTAGGTTGGACGTATTTAGCACCTCCATTATCGAGGGAAGTACCGGTCCTTTGTCACCCGGTTTCTCGTTCCATTTCCCTACGCGAATTAATGGATCATCACGAATAACACGAATTCTTGACATTTGTGATAAAGTATCAAGTTTTCAACTTCGTCCCGAATTCGTCGTGATCGAGAGATTCCATGAGAATAGAAGAAGTTAGAATCAAATGGATGAGGTAAAGGGATAAAGAATCAAAAGGGTAAGAGGTTAAGGCGAATATTTACGGGTTTTGGATAAACATTTTGTAAAAATAGGAAAGAAAATCTTTTTGAGTTTTTGATTTTTAAGATGTTTTGGATTTTGGATTTTATAAGAAAATATAAACATATATAGATCGTATGAACAATGAGTGAATATTCAAATCACTAATCGCTAAGCGTAAGATAATTAGCACACCTCTCCGTGACGCCAAAATTTGATTCGTGCTAAACCGTCAAGTTATCTCACACAAGCTAGCCACTTGTGAATGGCTAACCGTAAGAAACTTAAAGCAGTTCGCACACAAAATGCAATGAAGTCCGAGAGAGTATAGTGTTTCCCAGTCGTTATGTCCCAACGAGTGTGAGAGAATAATCAAGCGTATAGTGATCGAGAGAATTTGAGCGGAAAAAGAGATATGATTGATTATACCTAAAGAAAAAGTTTATAAATTACAGGGGCTTAAATGCAAATTAAAGAAAATTAAAAAGATAAATTATATTAAATAAACGCTATCACTATTTTTAAACTAATGTTTTTGACTTTTCTTTTACAAATTTAACTTAAAAAACTACGTGACGTACAAAAGAAAATGTGAAACTGAAGCAATATTAATCCTAAAAATATAAAATGACATTTTACAAACCTAATGATAAGAGAAAATTTTAGAAAAAGAAAATTATTTTAAAACTATTTATCTAATTATTATTAATTAAAACTATTTTACTTATTTAATAATACCCTAAAATACAAGAAAATATGAAATAAAGCTGGAAAAATGAAATTATGACTTGGAAAAATCTAAAATAACTAAAGAGAATTTTCAAAACTAATTTTATATTTTTCGATTATTTTTCTATTTTCTATGAATTAAAACTATTTAAAACTATTTAAATTTCTAAAAATTACAAATTAAACTATGAAAATCTGGAAAATATTTTTTGACTTTTTATATTTATCTTAACCTAGGATAAATGAAAACTTATTTTTTGAAGTTTTTACGATTTAATTGTATTAAAAGCTAATTAAAATTACCTAAAAGCTGCTTTTAAATGAAGAAAAATGGCAAACAGTGCTAGAAAAATATGAAAAATTCAAGGAAAGTCTAAATTAATGTTCTGAATCTAAGAAAAATATAAAAACAGTGGCTTATGTGAAGGGTATGGGAGCTGTAGTGACAAGTGCTTATCAATAAGCACTGAATTAAGCCAAAGGTGCCAAATGAGCACCAACCGATTCTGAAAGATATAATAAGCTAAAAGTACTCAAATGCAACTAATATCAACTACTCTTAACCTCTATAATGCAAACTAAACAGATTTGAATGAGTTGGCTTAATTGCCAAAAACAGATTTTATGCCTACTTTGTAGCTAATGCAACTGCTTATTGAGAAAGCTTATGTGAAAAGCAAAAATGAAGAACTCAAGCTCACCAGCTTAACTAGCTCTAAAACAAATTTCAGACCCTAAGGACCTAAGACCGACCTATGCAAGGCACGCAAGGTGCCTGCCTCACACTCAAGATATTAGTTGAGTGTGCATGTGGCACTTTTGCACTTATTGAGTAGCTTATTTGGAGCTTTTAAGAACTTACAAAAATTTCCAAAATCCTTTTCCAATTCTTGACCGGTTGAAGTTTTAAAACCCAAAGTTTCACTTGAATTGACCAGGCTCGAATCAATTAAAAATCATCCAAGTTGGATGAAAACCGACTTTTCAAGTTTGACTTTTGACACGTAAATGAAACTCGACTTTTGTGAGATTTGAGTCCAATTATCTCGAATGATTATGTTGTTTTAAGGTAAAATAAAGCTATATTAAGCTATTCTACCGATTTCTAAACATGAATCAAGCTTTTGATATTCTTAAATTCCAACAGTTAAGCAATTAAGATGAGATCCTAGGTGATTTTGACTTTGTGCTTATGCGGTGAGTAAATATGAACTAGAATGAGTTTCAATTGACTAAACAAGTGTAAAACAACTAGTCTCAACTCTTGAATGACCCTCAAACACGAGATATGCTATGAAATCCAAACACCATTTTAAGACATCGATTTGCAATTTAAGCTAGCGATTCGAAAGTTAGCTTATCTTGACACTTAAAATGATTCTAGTTACCCTAATTACCACTAGTTAAACAGGTTTAAGATACTTAATGACCATGATTCCAACACAAACACTTTATGCAACCGAATAAGAAATGGAAAATGAGATACAAACTTACAAGTGTCCAGCTTATTATGTAGCTTATACCAAACCAAACATTACTATTCTATTCCAAACCCAATCCAAAACCAGCTCTGCAACAACCAATAACCATTTCCATGCCTGCTTAACCAAGATTTTCTCACAGTTTGACTTTCGTTGACCAATCACCAAACTTGCTTGAAACTGTGTTCCAAGCTTACCAAAAGCTATAATAAGCTTAAGTAAGCTTGTTTGAATTAAAATGAAGCTACTTGGAGCTTTGAGTATAAGAGCTTGAACTTGAATTTTATGACAGTGAGCATGAAAACTTGAAATGTTAATACAACCTTTAATTGATACTTAAAAACACATTACAAAGTTTATCCAACTTAAGTTTAATACATAGAAACTGAGATTACAAATTTTTGACTTAAACTAAAACAGTTATATTAAAAACGACATATAGGAAATTTAAAACTAAAATCTACTACTCTCTTTGCTTCTCTTCCTTCTCTTTTATACACCAAATGTCTTCTCTCACCTCTCCGAGCAAATCCCATCATTCTTTTTAACCATTGGATGAGTAGAGACACTTTTGGCCGTTTGATCAGTTTTTGGCGGGAAAAGCTGTTTTAGCAAATGGGGTTCTGAATTTGCAACTTGGGGGGGTGGCATTAATTGTGGTGTGATAAGTTGGTAGATGTGATGATGAGGATGGAGGGATAAGGTCTGAGGGGAGAGGAGATGCCTGAGTGTTGCAGTCAAGTGGGAGGAAGGAGATAAGGCAGTGGTGGCGGGAGTTGACTTTATTTGACCGAGGGTATTATTGGACGGGGTGTCAAAGGTTATAGCAGGGGGTCCAAAAGCATATGGCAGGGGTCAAAGGTGTAAAGGAAGGGTTCAAGGCTTAGGTTTAATATTACAAGGACTTGTTTTGCAAATTCTGAAAGATGAGGGACCAAACCTGCCATTTTCTCAAAGTAGTTTCAAGGGTCACTTTTGCCAAGTTTCAATAGTACAAGGACCATTGTTGACATTTTCAAACTTCTAAGGACCATTTATGACAATTTTTCAAAGTTTAGGGACCTAAGTTGTAATTTTGCAAATTTAAATCTCAAGGACCAATTTTGACAACTCATGAATCCTAGGGACTTGAAATGATATTTTTCTTTATTTTGTTTTACCGTGGACTGTTTTGACAACTTTTGAAACTTGGGGACTAAAGCGCCAATTATGCAAACTTGATACGTTCTTCACCGATTTTGATATTTTTGCATTTAAAACACATAAAACACTTATTTGTGATATTTTTATCATTTTGATGCGTTTAGAGTGTTTTCGGATGTTTTTGCGTTTAATTAGTACAAAATGATGAGTATTTAGACACTCATCAAGTTCTCTATGACATATCTGGGTTCTCTTAATTATTTTCTAGGGATCTCCGTTCTGCGAGACTCTTGACGGATGTTTTTGTCTCAGGGTAAGTATGCTACGGAGATTCTTGACCGGGCTCATATGGTTGGTTGTAACCCTAGTCGAACTTTTGTTGATACTGAGTCTAAACTGGGTGATGATGGTGATCTGGTCTCTAATCCAACTTTAAATAGGAGTCTTGCAAGCTTTCCTTACTATCTTACTTTTACTCTCCCGATATTTCGTATGTTGTTCAACAAGTTTGTCTTTATCGCATGATACTCGATAGCCTCATTTCTCGGCTCGTAAGCAAATTTTGCGGTATGTTCGGGGTACTTTAGATTATGGCTTACATTTGTATTCTTCTTCTACTACCTCATTGGTTGCATATTTTAATAAGGATTGTGATGGTTTCCCTACTACTCGAAGATCGAATTTCGGCTATTATGTGTTTCTTGGCAACAATTTACTCTCGTGTTCCACTAAGCATCAACCGACGCTTTCTCGCTCTAGTGCAGAGGCTGAGTATCATGGTATTTACAATGCTGTTGCTGAGACATGTTGGTTACGGAACTTACTACGTGAGTTGCATACTCCCTTGTCTTCCGCTATGCTTGTTTACTGTAATAATGTCAGTGCTGTCTATTTATCTTCGAATCCGGTTCAGCATCAACGCACGAAGCACATAGAGATGGATATTCACTTTGTTAGGGATTTAGTTGTTCTTTGGTCGGGGTTCGAGTGCTTCGTTTTCGTTCACGTTATCACTATCGGATATTTACATCAAAGGCTTACCTTCAGCTCTATTTGAGGAATTTCGTAACAGTTTGAGTGTCCGGTGTCCTCTCGCTCAACTTGTGGGGGAGTGTTAGTCGTATTGTTTGTACTAGCCTAATTGTATTTTGTACGTGCTAAGGCCCGAATGTCATTTAGGGATTATACTCTATTTATGTATGTTTGATTTTGGAGAATGCGCAACATACGATTTACCATTCTACACATATGTTTTTGGGTGGCGAACAAATTTGTTTGCTTATACATGTATTTTTTTTCAAATTCCGTCTCTTTGAGGTATTTTGCGACATTTTTGCCCTTTTAGCTAATAGTGTTTTTTTTTTTTTTTTTTTCATATGGCAAAAATGTCACAAAGTACGTTAAGAAGGACGAACTTGAAAGAAAAGTATCCCTAAAAGAAAAGATTTTGTTTGATACCCAGAAAAATAAATGGTTTCAAGTATGATACCATTATAAAACATTTGTTAAAAATACAGAACGTATGTTGTATTAAGTATTAACTGAATTGATCGAAATGGAAGAACTGTTATAATGTTACAAACAGAGTATTATATTAACAAAACTATTAAAGACTAGTAACACACTTTGAAACACACAAAAATAATCATATTTCTAAACCACTAAATTACCTTTTACCCTTCAACTAAATCCTAGCTAAATGGGTGACATATATTTTTGTTTTGTTGTTAACCAAAACCCTAATCAAAGCAATTGTCACTCTATAAGTAACATCATATTTATTTATTTAAACCATCCCTTAATCTCATATTCTCATTCCAACATCCCCATGGTGGCAATCACACCCACAACACTCTTCATCCCTAGAATGCAGCGAGTTCTCATTCTTATTGTATTGTTCATGTCTTATATAAATATTAGTCTTTCGCTAATTCAGGTTTTTTGTGTTTTCTTGCTGTTTTGTTTGACTATATAGCATCAAGGTTACTGGATTCACATGTCGAAATAGGTGGGCCTGTACATATGATATTATCGTTCGATCATTGTTCATAGCTTTTTGATTGGCATCTCAGCGGCCAGAAAGAGAGATTACATCACCTGCTTGAGCGCTTATGTTGTTAAGGAATATTGCTCTGATTTTGTAACTTAATTTATTACATCACCTGCTTGAGCACCTATGTTGTTAAGGAACATTGTTCTGATTTTGTAACTTAGTTTATGATATTGAATTAGGGTTTTGTTTTGTAACATATTAATTGTAGGAGATAGTGCAATACGACTATTAGTTACTAATTTACATACAATAGAAAACGTTCAAAGAAGCATGTTGTACAATGAATGAAATTTAAGAGTATTTTTGTTTTGATATGAGGCGATCATTCATACATATTAACTATTTTATTATTAAATTTCTTTTTTGGGTAAAGGCCTTTCACCCAGTAAAATATATTACTCCAAAAAGCAGTTAAGTATAATATAATGTGGTTGAAGTACCACATTAACCTCAAGCAACCGTTTGAACAACTATTAAATCATTCATGACATGCCATAGATGATCAACTATCTATACACAACTAGAAAACCAAAATGCGAAACAAGTATAAACTAAGGCGATGACGATAGTCTATATCCGGTCACGAACCCGACTAAAGTCCAACACTAACTTAGCCCTAATGAACTGGGCTACGGCGATAGACGTTTGGGCTCACGAAGGCCCAAACCCAAAGCTATTCATAGAATAGATATCCGATATCTCCTAATTGGGAGATTATCATTCCCAACCGACTTAGGCGAGATACGCCGAAGGTTGGGGAACACGGAACCAACAAGGATTCCGTGCGTATATAAAGGGAACCCCATCCCTCGTTTAAGGTACGATATACAAACCCTAACTCCCCTTAAACCCTAAACCGATTACTTACTCTCACGCCGGAGGATAATCGTGGGAGACAATCCCACGGTAAGCCTAACGATGTTTTCTGTCTCTTAGTGCGCAGGTCTCAAGCAGCAATCAACAATTGATACGAGAGCCGGAGCCCCGAACAAGGAACGCCCAACTTTTGTATCAACAAGTGGCGCCATCCGTGGGACCATTTTCTAAGAACCAAGAACTAGAATGACGAAGCGATCGCAATCGGACCTTCTTGGAAAGAAGACGCACAATGATCGACTCCTAGCGAACTTCGGAACAACCAAGGTCTTGCTAAAATCGTGGATCGTGCCAGACTCGGTCTTCCCTTTGGTGGAACCACGCTCGGGACATCCCAAGCAGCCACCACCACTACCGGTGCCGAGATCCATCAAGCGCACTCCTTTCACTCCACTCCAATCGGTGCTAGAAGCTAACTTCACAAAGCACCCGATGCACCCGATAAGAACAAGGGCATATTGGTAGAAAGCACACCCCCCCCCTAGAGGGGCCGTGCTGCATTAGAGCCAAGTAGTTTTGTCTCTCAAAACTATGAAGCCTTAGCTACTCTCATGCAAGAGGAAGCAAAGAAAAGGTCAGGTCGGAGCCTGCATGCTCGACTCGACTTTGGCCCAGAGTTTGAGACATCCCCACCGCGTCGTCAGAAAGAGAAGCGCGGTAGGGATAGTCGTCGGCCCTCAGTGTTCAACAGAATCGGAAGGAGAGTTAAGGAAGATGATACATCTGACTCACAAAGATATGGAAGAAAGTGAGGAGGATGAAAGGCGCACCAATGTCCACGCCAAACTTGGTAGTCGCAGAGTCCAGGACAGACTTGGGCGACGATACTCCCCAAGTAAAAGTCCTTCAAGCACAAATTCGAGGGGCGGTCGGCATGGCGCCGGGAGGAAGATTCATCCTCGATAATTCCTCGGACAACGAGGATAGCGAGACCGACACCGAAGTCCGAAAGAAATACCATGACCAAGGGAGGAAGACATGTCTCTCCGTGGCGTCATCGAGAAGGTGGATGCGTTCACTAGACGCATCGGTGATTTCTCGAAAAACAAGAAGAGGCGCATGCTGCTAATGTCAAAACCTATGACGAACAAAGTGACCACGACGATCACCTAAAAATTTTCGAATCACCACAACTATTGAGAACGGCCAAGCGGTGTGGTGCCACATGTTTAATTCCACACTAGTGGGAAGTGCAGCAATCGGTTCAACAAACTTCCACGCAGAAGCATCAATGGTTTTGAAGAATTGAGAAAGGCGTTCGCCTAAATTTTACTCAACGGAAAAGTGTGTGAAAACCCCATTGAACTCGCTAGGGTCAAACAGCCAAGGAGAATCCACGAGCACTTTTATAGAGCGCTTCAGGGCGAATGTATGCAAGTTAAAGCATGTCCCGAAGTACTAAAAATTTCGTGGTTTATGAATGGGATCAAGAACCCGTAACTTATCAAAAGATTGAATGACAAGATTCCCCAATCCTTTGATGAAGTCATGAAACGCACACGGTCCTTCGTCTAAGGAGAAGGCATTGCGGCGGATAGGAAGAAGCTATTCAAACTACCGGTCATAGGAACAACTCGGGAGACAATCCACGGACCAAAATAGTAACCGTAACAGAACTATCGCAACCAAAGGAGTGGGCGCGACAATGACAAGTACACTCCACTAACAAAGACGCCAAGGAAATACTGCAATGTAGGTGCAAACTTTCCAAGACCACCACAAATGCGCACTCGGAGGATCGACGAGTGGGAGTGGATATTGTGACTACCACGCACGGAAGGGCCACACCACTAACGAATGTGTCCAATCTGCGCCAACTCATTGACAAAATGGTTAAAGAAGGCGATTGGCCATTTGGTCAAAAATATGAAGGAGGAAAGGATAGATGTAAGAATGGAAACAAGAAGGAGACAACCAAGGAAAAGGTGACACCATCTACATGATACAATCATGGCGCTGGTCACTAGGCGTAAGGTCGCCAGAGTTTTCCGAGAAGCGAAATCTCTTTCCCCACCTTAATCATGGACAACGCAGCGGTCGAGCCACTCACCATTGAGATTAGTGCGGTGGTCACGACATCCATCGCATGTATGTTGATGGTGGAGCATCGGCGGACATCATGTATGAGCACCGCTTCAAGCGATCGCGGCTCGAAATACCCGTCGGTTAAGCGGTCGAGCGGCATTGATCGGTTTCTGGTGAAAAGATATGGCCTATGGGGCAACGATTACCGGTCAAGATCGGAAACGAAAAACACTCCGCGACGGCTTGGATGGAATTTATCCTCGCCATACAACGGCATTATCGGAGACACGGATATTAGCTATGCGCGCGATGCCATCAACAACAAGCACGGATGCTTAAATTCCCGGTGGAAGGGGCATTGTTACTCTCACAATGCCACTGCATCACATAGAGAATGTAACACGATTACATGCGAAACGGCACCGATCCCGAGCAACAGCGCAACCAAAGTTCCAAATCAAGGTTGCGATTCACCCGTAATACCCGGCAGAAATATCCATCGGAGGGTCACCGTCGGACAATGGCAAAGCGGATGTGCGCGCTCTTGCAAAAGAACTTGGACATTTTGCATGGGAGCCAAAACACATGACGGGGTACCACGCTCAATCACGAGCATAAACCGAGAATCCGACAAGGGTATTTCACCAATACGCCGTAAGAAGCGGCCAAGCCCCGAGCGGGCAAGTTTATCTCGCAGCGAGTACACAAACCGGTAGATGCAGGAATTATGCGTGAAGTCTACTACCATGACTGGCTTTCTAACCCAGTAATGGTCAAAAAGAGCGACGGTAGCTGGCGAATGTGCGTGGACTTCACCGATCTTAACAAAGCATGTCCACAAGACTGCTACCCATTACCAGAGATAGACTAGAAAATAGAGTCTCTGTGCGGATATCCATTGAAGTGTTTCCTCGATGCGTATAAAGGATATCATCAAATCCAAATGGCTAAGGAGGATGAGAAAAAAACGGCCTTTCACACAAGCCAAGGCGTCTACTGTTACACAAAAATGCCCTTTGGCTTGAAGAATGCAGGCGCCACCTACCAACGGTTAGTAGATAATGCTTTCGAAAAACAGTGGGCATGAACACGAGGTCTATGTTGATGACCGGTCATAAAGAGCCATCATCAAGATGAGTTAGTGCGCGATATTGAGGAAACATTCAAAACTCTACGAGATCAATATGAAGCTAAATCCCAAAAATGTACCTTCGGCGCCATTGAAGGTATGTTCCTGGATACCTAATAGAGCTCGATGGTATAAAACCATGTCCGTAAAAGACAAAGGTGTCATTGAACTTTCTTCACCACGCACGTTGAAGGAGGTCCAATCTCTCAATGGAAAGCTAGCTGGTCTTAACGTGTTCTGTCAAAAGGGAGATTTTAGGTGGACTACGGAGGCGTAAGCCTTCACACAACTTAAACAACATCCGCAAAGCTCCCTACACTTGTCGCACCCGACCGGGGAAGAGTTAATTATGTATCTCTCATGAATCGATGAAGCAACAAGTAAGGTTACTAACATATAGGGATTCAAGACAAACCCCGTCTACTTTGTAAGCAAGGCGCCAAGAAGACGGAGATGAACTATAGCGCCATGGAAAAATTAGTTCGGCGTTGGTGTTTCTTCGCTAAACGGCCACGCAGTATTTCAAAGCGCACCAATAGCGAATCACGCACCAACCGATCAAGCGGATCATCTCCAAACCCGACGCATCGGGCCTACCGCAGGTGGAGTGTATTGCTAGGTGAGCACAACATCTCTTGCACCACGCACGCAATCAAAGGATGATTCGCGGACTTCATCATCGAAAAGCCGATACGTAGGAGGTACCCGCACCAAGTAGGACGGAACCGCATGATCCATGGATCTTGTTTACCGATGGATCCTCATGCTGATGGTTCGTGAGCGAGCCTCATTCTCACAAACCCGGAGGAATGGAATTCACTTACGCACCGCGCTTTGAATTCTGACGACTAACAATGAGGCGTAATATGAGGCTCTAATCACCGGACTACGCATTGCGGCTTGGATGGGTGTCACGTAACCTAGAAGCAAATGTGGACTCGACTAGCGGCCAACCACGTGTTGGGCGAATACGTGGCTAAAGAAGAAAATATGATTCAGTTTTCGACAAGACCAAGACACCGATCAAAGGCTTTGACAGATTCACCATCAAGCAAGTTCCTAGAGGAGAAAATCGCAAGGCGGATGCACTAAGCAAAATCGCCTCGACAAGCTTTGCACACCTATCAAAGCAAGTGTTGGTGGAAACACCGAAAAGCAAATCAATATCGGAGATGGAAGTCTCCACAATAATAGAGGAGGAAGGTCCTACATGGATGACACCGATAACGAATTCCTAAGCAAAGGAACGTTACCCCAAGAGCGTATGAAGCTCGCAGGATACGGGCACATCACGTAGATTCGAACTTGAGACAATATAATGTACCGACGCTCCTTCCTCCAACCGTGGCTCCACTGTGTTGGCCCCTACAAGAAAATTACGTCTTGCAAGAAATCCATGAAGGTTCATGCAAGATGCACTCGAGACCACGGTCCGTTGTGGCACGCGCCATGAGATCGTGATACTCTTGCCAACCATGCACCGCGATGCGCGGGACTTAATAAGGAAGTGCAACGATTGCCAGGTTCATAGACCCGTCCCGCGCCAACCACAGCACGAGCTAACGCCAATTACATCACCATGGCCATTCTACAAGTGGGGCATCGACATTGCAGGACCTTTTCCAGTCGCAGCAGGAGGGTTAAAATTCCTCATAGTCGCTATAGACTACTTCACTAAGTGGATCGAGGCAAAGGCAGTAGTGACAATCACGGGCAACCAGGTAAAGCGCTTTGTTTGGGAAAGTATTGTATGCCGTTTCGGACTGCCTGGGGAAATCATCTCGGACAACGGGAAACAATTCTGCGACAACCCTTTCAAAGACTGGTGCGAGAAGTTGAACATCACACAGCACTTCGCGTCAGTTAAACACCCACAAACCAACGGCTTAGTGGAACGTGCGAATCGAAGCTTAGGTGAAGGAATTAAGGCACGCCTAGACAAGCACAAAGGAAGGTGGGTGGAAGAGCTATCACATGTCTTATGGGCGATCGCACCTCAATCAAAACCAAAGACGGAGACACTCCTTCTATCTAGTCTACGGACGTGGCCGTCATACCGGTAGAGATCGAGATGCCAACTATCCGCCTTGCCGAAATCAATGTGGCAACCAATGATGACGAGAGACGTGTCGATTTAGACACCTTTCGAAGAAAGCGCGAACGCGACTATACGGGAGGCAAAATCAAAGTCAAGGATGAAAGGATACTATGACGCTAAATTGCGCAGTGTTTCATTCAGACCAGGTAACTTTGTTTACCGCGCCAATGATGCGAGCCATGCAGAAGACACAGGCAAGCTTGGACCAAAGTGGGAAGGACCCTACGAGGTTACGGAAGCACTAGGAACAGGCGCGTACAAGTTACGAGGCTTGGACGGTCGAGAACTGCCTCGCACATGGAACATCTGCAACCTCAAGAGGTGCTACCTATAGGAGTGGTTACGGCCCAGCGTACCCAATAAACATCTATGTATTTACTTTTTATTTTCTTAGTATAATGTCTTATTTGTTTCTCACAAACACTTGCAAGTATTAATAAACGTCATGGTTTCTAGCTAATTCCGTGACACATTTCAATTTGTTATTTCCATATAATCTATGTCTTAACAATTTTCTATTTCTTGCCTACATGGCGTGCATGCAATAAATAAACCCACGATGGTAAAAGGATAAGTTAACCTACTAAAAACTTGTTGAGTAAGAGGGTTGCAAACCCATCAACACCGGATCACGATCCTTGTTAAACACCTTGTTCTTGAGACGTTGAATAAGTTTTGTGCGCATCCCATGACGGGTGCGCAACATCGCATATGGTGCACGTTTAACAACTTAGGAACCAAGACACTTGATTCCTTAATGTGATATTTACTGATCGTTGCATATCATAACATACACGACTATGATAAAGTACTTAGAAATTATTTCTCAAGTATACTCGATCTTCATTATGGATTTCTTATATTTTCGCACAAGGCGTACACATTTGATTTTCCAAAGAACGAATTCGCTTTTTACGCAAAGACAAACCGATAAGTATGTACATTACAAGTTGCAATATTACTCACATACAATTAGCAAAGGAGATTTTTATTAATAGCTACAAGTTATTACACAAGGATGGTTACTTTAGAAAGTACAACCTAACAACTATGACAACGCTCAATAGATGAGCTACCCACACGGTTTGCGGTATCTTTTGCCTCGTCAAGCCTCTTCAACAAGTTTGAGTCCTGCTGAGACACAGTAGCAACACTCACTGGCACCCCGTCAGACCTTGGCAAGTGAGCTGCACCAACCCCACATAAAATCGCTTTACCTTTAATACCTTCTTTTTTAGCAAGTCTGGTCGCATGCGCTTCCAACACCTCCTTCAAAGGCACTTCTTTCTCTAAGGCAAAGGGATTCAGAATATCCCTGGGACGAGCGAAGACAGGTACTTGCAGCTGAGAGTCATGGGGCTTCAAAAAGTAGTCCGGCTGGGCTTCTGCACCCTCGGCACGATGACGCGCTAAAGTCAACCCCGCCATGATAACATCTATAGGATAATCCTGATCGCGCTCGGTTCAAAGAATCATGGGAGCTCTAAGTCCTTCATCCTTTGCATAGCGGCGACGTGTGATCATAAGACTTAGCATCATAATTTGGCACCTTGTCAACGGGCACATTTAGAAGCTCCGCCTCATGTAGCATCTCCACGACACGCTTTGCTGGCGCTCAGGCGCGCAACTACTTCCCGAAGGCATTAACCACTGGCGACTCTAGGGTACGAGTGCGCGCTAGACGAAGACCGTGGCCTATGAGCCACCCGCGCCGCCTATAGTAGACATGAGTGCGGATATAACTCCTCGTCAGATTCTAGGTGAGCTTTCGCAGCTTCGGTCCTCGCACTTCCATGGCACCACGCACCGTAGTGCCAAACCCTTCCAGCTTCGCGGTCAACTCGTCCTGCCCTTCTCAAGATACTTTAGGCCTACATACAGAAGCTTTATACTCGCCAAGGCGGTGCGCTCTTGACTTATCCGACTCAGCGGTAGCATTTTTTCATCAGCCAATCCTTGGGCATACGCACTCATGGCATCTGCTTCCTTCCTGGCACTGGCTAGCTGGGCCTCCAGTTGAGCGATACGCGAACTTTCCCCAGAATAATTGGCCCTTAGCCGCGCAGTTAATGATGCCTGATACGCTGCGCCAAACCCAATTCCTTAATGAGCTGTTCCATTGGCATTTTTTCAGAAGCCGATGGCTCAGCATCCTGACTCTTTGGTGCAGAAGATTCGCTACGCACAGGGCTCTCGGGAGGCGGCGACTCTGGAATGTTCAAACCTACTGCACAAAACGCGGAATTCACGCTATTCAAGAATATCATAAGGAAATGTGGTAAATAATTTCGTCATGACACTTACGCAGAATGGAAGTGTCGGTGATGGTGGGCGCGACGCAACATCACCGGAGGACGACTCCACATTCAACACATCGTAGGCGCTTCTTCGGTAGAACCAACGCCATCGCCATCGAGCATCCTTTGCGCTTCAACCCATGGCCTTCTTCTTCTTCCTCTTCCGCTTCCTCCATGTGCTCGCCACTACTTGAGATGGTTGCACTAGGGAGAGGAACTATTGGACTTGGCACACTTTGCAAGGGTATTGCTTCCAACAAGAACGACGAGCTCCCACCGCCTCTCCTAGGTCCAGCCTGTGGTACGCCTACCCTGTCGCAATAAGTACGGATCTTCTCCCTCCCTTAGGGGATGTGTTCCCACTTCCACTTGTATCGGCTTCGCCAGTTGAACAACTCCGAATAAGTCCATTTTTGCGCAACAGCAATGAAACACAAATAGTTTATGACAAGTACGAAGAAGCAAACAGTCACGCACTTACAGTAATATAACTCAACAGGGTACAATATAATGAGCACCCACCCTGACCATTTGCGCCTAAGAAGATTGGAACTTCTTCTGCACTGCCAAAATAGTTGCGGCTAATGCCAATGTGCACCAAGAACTCCTCGGGTAGGAGTTAATGGGGATGCGGTTGGCATTTATCAGTCTCCGCATCCTCCGCATTATATGATCCGGGAGGGCGCCATCCTTGGCGATGTCCCCGGGAGTAAAAATAAAAGCGAGAAGGGAAGCACGAGTCGTCGACCCGTAAAAATGTTTCCTCCATTTACGAGCGCATCTAATTTTTCCTTATAACATTGAGTCGCCAGGCGTTGCATGGGATACCCACCCGCTTGACCACGTGGTGTGGTAAAAGGCGCGAATGTGGTTAGTGGGGTTAATGGCCAATAGCGGCGCTCACCTCAAAATTGGTTAGTTTCACGCACCTATACAAGTAGCCGGGATGTGTATGCGGTAATAGTTCAATACATCACTCAAGAATAACGATATGGGTATACGCTGATTTGCGAATTGAAGAAGCGCCAGATATACCCCAATCTTCCCATCGGGAAGTCCGCTATCGACGCATCCACACCGGACTTCCGGTGTCTCGCTACTGAATATAGTAATCAGACGAAAACTATAGAAGTTCGCCCTCCGTTATGTCTGATGTAAAATCCGATAATACCTTAACCATGATCTTGTTTTTTATAACAAACAATAAAAGCGCACGCGGTTACCTTAAGAATCTTACGGTATGGTGGCTGGAAATGTTTGAAGCTGTGGTAATGGCGGATAGAGTTTTCTTTTTACTGTGGGAAGGAACGGTGAAAATGAAGCGAAGGGTTATATAACCTCCCTGATCCACGCGATGAGTGACACGTGGATCCCACCAACCCTAACTATGTGGTTGAGATTGCTTGATGGGACACGGGTGCAGTAACTTTCCCCCGACTTACGAGGCGCCCATTTTTTATTCCAATGTCTAGATACAATGTACCGGTTGGTATATTTTTATGGCTTCTTGGCTACGCTCAATTTTTTAATGACTACGGTTATTAGTCTAGCATCCGCAGTCAGTCACTGCGCATACTAGACCTGGGGACATGATGACGATAGTCTATATCCGGTCACGAACCCGACTAAAGTCAAACACTAACTTAGCCCTAGATGAACTGGCTACGCTGATAGACGTTTGGGCTCACGAAGGCCCAAACCCAAAGCTATTCATAGAATAGATATCCGATATCTCCTAATTGGGAGATTATCATTCCCAACCGACTTAGGCGAGATACGCCAAGGTTGGGGAACACGGAACCAACAAGGATTCCGTGCGTATATAAAGGAATCCCATCCCTCGCTTAAGGTACGATCTAAAACCCTAACTCTCCTTAAACCCTAAACCGATTACTTACTCTCACGCCGAGGATAATCGTGGAGACAATCCCACAGAAGCCTAACGGTGTTTTCTCGCCTCTTAGTGCGCAGTGTCTCAAGCAAAGAATCAACAATTGGTACGAGAGCCGAGCCCCAACAAGGAACGCCCAACTTTTGTATCAACAAAGACACATCAACCTTTATGCTAAAAAGAGGAAAAACAACCTATCCAAGTCTAATGTCATAGATGGCATCAACCTTTAATTGGGCTGCAAATAGACCACAATCATCAAAGTAATCATTGTAGTCATATGTACCATCTTTCCATTTCTCCAAAAAGACTCATTTTGTTCCCTCCACTACCAAAATAATTAGTCTTGCTAGGATATTTCGTAACTTCGTCATCGCCGCTATCATAAAAACCACATTACCACCTTAGAGAATGGGTTACCCACCTTAGTTGAAGAAGTAAAAGCAGAGAAAGAAATACTAGGCTTAGTAGCCGCATCCCGCTCCTTCTTTCAATTCACTCACAAGCTGATTTTCACCATCATGATCACCCGAATAATCAACTTTTTTAGAGGTTTACCATCATCATCCACGAGATTAATTTTCCCATCAATGATTAGCTTTTTATGCTTCCCAATTTTCTCAACAACAAGAGTAGTACCAAGCTACTATAATCGCCCAAAGCAATATTACTATCGGAGCACATGTAGGATCAATCACATCGCCCAAAACGTAATCTTGCTCCTTAAGCACATTAAAACTATTTTTGAATAAAAAGGCTAACATCATCCACTTTGTTATTGTTATTACCATGGAAATCACGTAAAGAGATGTACGCAAGTAGGATCTTTATCTCGCGATTGAAATTACCTCTTGTATGAGAAGTAGAGGCCTCATCATTCGGGAAGGTTTGCTAACCTAATTAGAGAATTCTGGGAAAGATTGAATTAGCAATATTAGAATTTGAAATTTTGTTAACCCTAAGAAATTTGCTGTAATAGAGTGCAATTAGAAAAGTTAAATTGATACAAATAGGTAATAACTGTTACAATTCAATGTAAATCATAATATTTGAATGAACTTAAGAATAAGATTATTAGTAACACATTATACAAGAAACTTATATAACTCAATTCAATTATTACATTTCAATAGAAATTTTGAAATAAACAGTAGCATGGATTTGTACAAGGCTTAACATAAGAGTGCGTTGCCCATTAAGCCTTCATGAATAGGTATTATGCATTCTCAATAGTTAGTGCATTTCAGTTGGTTGCCGCTCGATTTTTAAGCGATAAGTATGCAAGCATGATCCAGCTAATGATGACTACTAACAATCATTATGCATCAGATGCAAGATGCTGTTGCGACCAAGAAGACTATGAACCTGAGTACAAGTACATTGTGCATTGTCATACTAACTGGATCAAATGTTCATCACAATATCCAAGGAATTCAACAATATTTGAGTACAAGCTAGACAATCCAATAATCAGCACAGAGTACTAAAGTTTCATGAAGCTGCACAGCTTATAAACAGCCAATAAAGGATTTCTAAACGATAACCAACATAAGTTAGCAGTACAGAACTTACATACGTAAGAGTAACATGTAAATGAAGATCAACATTACAAGACTCATAATAAACATCATCAAGATTTGATACATCCCATAATACTGCAATTCAAATCATTGAATACAACGTCACATTTTCAATAGACTTATAAGTATGATACTATTTAATACAAGCAATCATCCAATTGTAATCAGATGATTGATCTATTAATCAATAACTCGTTATCTACATTGTATTCACCATGAAATTAACTATCTCACGTAACCACGATACGCATTACTATACAATCTTGTAGTCAAAGCTTAAGCATTCACCGAATCAATCATTAAAGACCAACATTGACCCGATCAGATACTACTATGACCTTCTTCCATCGAAGTATGCTACAGCTAGATACCTTTAAAGACGACTCGTTTACCTATAGAGACTCTTACTTAGAGTCCATAGAATACATATGATCAACATCTTAGAATCGATATTTGACCACCAAATTAGATTCTCACATACTCTAGTTTGCAACTGGTGCATGAGGCTATTCATTACAATACTGAACATCACGTATCTCACTTCGACTATCCTGCCATCATCCTTCCATACCAAGTCCAAGAGAGGTAGTTGTAGCATAGCCTATGCAATCTACAATTTTAATTTCATAGCCAGTTTGCATTGTACTCTATGTCACATCACTTATCCGACGAAGAGATCATCTCATTAAGCCTTGCAATCTTGACACTTCTAGCTTGATGTCACCAAATGCCTTACTTGTCATGAGTTTCAATTAGATCAATAGCCGACTTCAGCATCCATCATATCCAATGTTCTTTGAACATTTGTACACGTATTGAATATAATCTGAATAGCAGTAGATCATTCACTCATCATGAGACATCTAAGTCTTTCATAGCCAATGCTCATCTGTTATGCTAACGTTTCATACCAGCCTTATCCGATCATGAATAGTCCTTCTACCTTGTCAAATTCGAAGGATTTCTTCAACCTGAGGTTATCATTAGCCTTCCTTCTTAACCCTTGAACCTTTCCGAATACTTGATTAAAGCTTTGCATGATGACCATATATGTCACTCCAGGAAACTCTCTAATGCGATCCTCCATGGAAGTACTTAATACTATAAGCCTTTACTTGTTCATACCCATTCCAATCCTTCTGACATAATTGCTTATACGAACCCTTTCTTGTTAACTTACACTTAGTAATGACTCTTTCTTCTCTTGATGACTCTAAGATACCTAGTCAATGCTTAGTAATGACTCTATGATCTTCACCTTCATCCTGCACGGATAACAGCTCTTTCATATGTTGTGATTTCAGTAGCAGACATCAAGTGTGCCGGTTGATCCTAGCTAGTTTGGTAAGTACATGTTGTTCGCAAAGAGTAGATGAACTTAAAGATTAACCTAGTAGAATTTTCATAGCTTTTAAGGGGAGGGGTTGGGTTCAATCGAAAGATTGGCACAACGCTTGATTAATTAATCTACTAAAACTAATAAAGTAAATAACGTAATTAAACTTGAATGTGATCAAGATAGGAAGAACGTGCTAACCAAGCTAATCATATAATGTCTTATTGATCCCTCTATTAGTGCGATGATCTAATGACTTACGTTGGTGAAAGTGAAATGTAAACTAATCCAGATGGTCACGGATACGTAGTTTAATGAATATCAATCCCTAACCCTCGAGTAACTTATGGGGCTAACAATATCAATCACGCATTAAGTGGTATCAATTAATCTATACGATTTATCTATGGTAACCGACGGTCATAACATTACTTACTCTCTCGCAGTGGTCACTTCTAAGAGAGCACTATATTAACTTACATGTTTTAGTTATTTTCCGCTCAACCTAGGGCTTGGTCTACCTCTAGTCCTTATGGCGGCCGATAAAAGTCATCATCATTACCAACCCATAACCACTATGATAAAGATCATAAACGCAGGTTGTCAATCTTACTATCTATGATCTAGAAATAGAAATCGAATAATAAACAAATAAACGAACATTTATTTGAGTGATAACCATATAAACTATCCAACGTAATTTCATTAAATAGAAATAAATGAAAGTATTCATAACTTGGCTAACACCTACATGTGTTAGCCCATAATCTCACTAGCAAACACGAAAGACATAAAAACAAAGTAAACATTATGAAATTGATATGCAAACCGAATGATTATACTTTGTGTGGTGATATGAGAACTTCTTCTTGATTTTCTCACTTCCTTCGGTTCTTCCGGTGTTGAAAAGCTCCTAGGGTCGCTTTGGTGTTGTGAAAGTGTAGCCCTAAATATAATTAGGACTTGTATTTATAGTTTTCATAGTAGGATCCATGAATAGAGTATTCGGATATATTCGCCTCTCATTCTTCAATACGACGTATCACCGAGTTGGATCGGATCGCCGCTTGTTTCGTCTTCTTTGGATTAGAGACAAGGGTTTCTAAAAGGCGTATTCCATACACCGAATACGCCATATTCTTCATACAGATTGGCTTGAGCTCTTTTGTTAAGGGTTCCTATACGTGTATTAGAGAGTGGATACACCGTATTTTTCGAAAGTACGATTCTTCCTTGAAATCTTCTAAGTAAAGTATGTGGTGTATCACCGATGTGGATACATCAGATGCATCTCTGGACTTGTGCATTTCTTATGTTGAAGCTCCAAGTTCCATCAGTTTAGTGTCTTTTCTAATAATGCTCTATAATTAATGAGAATAACAAATATAAATAATTAATTAATGATTCTCATATTAAAATATAGTAATCGAGCAATATAAATGAGATCAACGATGCATAATATCGCACTTATTTGATCACGCCAAGAATCATGCAAAATAATTTATACAGATCATGCAAACGTAAAATTGCAAAAGTATTACACATGTTGAATCATGCAATATATCTAACACAATCATTATTTGAAACATATCTATTTCATTGTTTGGATACATTAAGTTGTTAGCCTACATTTCATTCGCAATTGAGTTTCTTAGTTCTTGTCCTCTCGAACCGCCATCATTTATGTATCTGTCATCATAACATGTATATTCTTGTGGTGCATTTAAATTTCACGTATCACCTATTCTTCACGATCTTTGTCCCTTCAAGCAAAATTGTTCGCAAAATGCAACATGCCAAAAAAAAATGTCTGATTTTGTTTCACAAGAGTAGAATGGTTAAGTTGTACTTCTAATGATAACAAACCTTTTTTAAGTACACCAAATGCCCATTCAAAATAATTTCGTGATGAAGAGTAACTAAGGTTAAACAACTCTCGCAAGCGTGTTGAGTACTCTTTAAATGATATCTAACACCTTATAAGGCACTATTAATGTACTTCTATGGGGTGGACCAGCATCAACCAAATAATACCTAGCAATAAACAACATATAATTAATATGATATAAGATTATGGACAAAACAATTTTGGTTTAAACATTTACCCTCCGGAATGATTAGCTTGTCCTCTCTAGTTAGAGCATTTTCTATTATTCTCGAGTCGATGCGTACCTCCCAACCGGTCAAAACATATGTAAACTTCAAGTCAAATGTGCAAGCAACTAAGACATTAAATTTTGGGGACCATGATATCTTGGGGCATCATTTTTAGGTACTCTCACACGAACATGTGTTCCATCAATTGCTCAACACAATCCTTGAAAAAAGGATAAAACGATTTTTTTCTTGAATTTCTATATGAATAATTTCACCGGTAGGTTGTTAGAGATAATGATCTTCTAACGATACAAATGTTTCAAAAACGGTGCAAGCACCTACTTGTCGCTGACCCGAGCGACGATAAATTCAAGAGGCAAAACGATTTCTTAAATCATTTCCTACAACATGCAAGAATCTAGCAATTACGTTGAGTTGGCCGAAGATCACCATCACGCACTAAGATATTGCAAAATGTCCCAAAAGCTTTCTCACTCATACATATTATAGCACTACATTTACCACTTTTGAGAGGTTGTCTAACATCTCATCTCGCAAATTTTTGCGATGTAAAATAACATCTTTAGTAGGTAAATTAGCACGGTTCATGTGAGTAAGTCTACGTCGTGTATGACGTATTGGATTGAATTTTCAAACACTTTAGCCCATTAAAACTTTTGTCCATTTCACCAGATGGGTGACTAAATAATTACCAAGTTCTTACTGTTCTTGATCCCTCTCAAAAATTTCACTTTTCCCTCTAAATTAATATAACACATCAACACCAAATGTCAAGTTAACTTTCAAGGGCTACTACATACTACTCCACCACACCATTGCTATCTCCGTACTACCGTCGATCACTTTGGCACCGTACATCTTCCGTCGATCACTCTCATCAAGGTTTAATTCTTTTATTGCCCCAATTTACTACTGTTTCAATTATGTTTATAATTTAGTTAGACCTAATTGAGATGAATTTGTTTATGAAATAAAACCAGTTAATCTTTTAGACTTAATTGAGATGAATTGTATCTCTGTTTATGAAATTGAAACACGATACTTGTAGGTTGATTAGTTGAACTTTGACTAATCTGCCGTAATTATCTAATTTGTTTATGTGAGTTGTGCTTATGATCAATTTGCATTCTTTTTTTGGTGTTTGCTGGCTAATGTTGATTGTTACTAGTTGATATGAGATCGTATAATACCTTTGAGTTGGAGTTATGTCGGTGACGAGGGAAAGTGAATGGATGTACAAAAGATCAAACAGTAATGTTGACTGTTCCATCATATCTCAAGTTTTATTTCCTACTGTTAGTTATGTCACGCCTACTCCAAGTTCTGTTTAGCAAGCTGTTCTATTAAAGCTAGCATGCTGCTACAAACCTCATTGTAGTCGGCTTCAAGTTGCACATAACACAAACATTCTGATCCTCAAATACAAATGGACATGGCTAACACTTCTGTAATATACTTCTGGTGAGTTTCCTTTACCAGAAATATATATTATATAAAATAAAATCTTTAAAGTAGTTGTACATATGTGGGTGTGTGAAACTTGGTGTACACAAGATGATCCAGATAGAGGTTGCCTATAACTGTAGCTAAACAGGAACTTGATAGATTTTATTCCTTGAATAGATGCAGGTTTTATTAACCAATTTAAGGGTGTGTTTGTTATAAGTACCAGTGAGCAGTAGTAGTGCCAAACGACCACTAAAAATCAATTCTCCAATGCATGTTTAACAAGCGGTGCGCGGTGAGTTGTGGCTACAGCTCACAACTACTGCTCACCGCTACATTTGTTTCTTTAGGTCTTGTAATTCAGTTCTTCATCCATGAGTACTTAAGAAGAATTGTGGATTCTGATCGACTGGGAGGTTTAATTAAAGTGAGGTTTTGTTTTGTGAGTTTTTCTGTTCTTACTTTAGTAATTTGTTGAACGACTATCCGAGGAACCTTTAAATCTTGCGGGCTGATACGCTCGATCTTAGAAACCATGCCAAGATATGTTTTAATGCGGTAATCCATACAATCTATTGGATCATATGGGGATATTGTAATAGATCGAGTTTGCTATGATTTTAACCACCTCGGAAATATTTGCTCGTTTGTTAATACAATTTTCCTTTCAAAAGGAAAAAGAAAAAAGGTGAACTTTGATGATTTTAACATATGTTGGAACAAGATAGTGTTATTAATTTCAAATATAAAGAATGTGGCTTTCGTTATTTTAACTGCGGAATTGTATCAAACTGAGCGAACTAGCAAGAATTATATACTAGTGGAAACAGGAGTTGCAATTTACATTGATCGAATCAGAACTATAGCTGCACTGCATTTATGGCTTGTATTACATGACCCTTCAATGCAACTAAGATTAATGCTTTTACACTTGTTAATAATCTGTTTAAAAGAGAATAAATTTGCATCGTCACTTAAGATATCCTTCCTTGGCTTTCTTGAATTAAAATAAAACCACTGAGATCGTGCTAGCTAATAGCCGCATTACAGTTTGATAACATCGTCCGTACTTTGCTCTTCATCCAGCTATGTCTAGGATTATAGGGCATGTAGTATCTGGATAATTAAATGCTGTGCATATAAACTTCAGTTTTGTCCAAATTTATGTGACTTCTTGTTCTACGCTCGCCACGCCATGGCGTAAGTTATAACGGCACTAAAGATTAGAATCCAAAAAGTATATTAACTATATTTGATGATATGGCTTAATATTCCATTAGTCCCATAAATGATGCAATGCCACCATTTCGCCAAAAGAAGGTTACTAATTACTCAAGGTAAGCTACCAATGCTCAAACCAGATTTAAAGTGGAAGGCTAACGGATTGTGTTAACAAGATTCATCCAAAAAGGAAATGATCAAGCTTAGCTAACCGTCAAGATAGACTAGATCTAAAATTATCTATGGCGGGCATCCAATTATGCCAAGATTCAAACATGTTTGCAGACATGCGCCTTTCCTTAAGCCTTAAAATCAAATGGATATGTATCCAAATAAAACTTATTCTTAACGATTGGATGACGATAGCCTAAAAATCAAAAGGTTAATATTCACATGTGGCATTTGGCTAACGATAGGCTTCCCCCAAGTTTCAATCCGACGAACGTGGCATTGATTGACATTCTGTTTTATGCCTTGTTTGTGTCGATACAATTGAGACATTACAACACCTTTTTGTCGATTATGTTGTTGCGAAATCACTATGGTCTATGGATGCTAGCTTTTTGGGTTTTAATGATTATCCTAAGGATTTGGGTAACTTAATTGAATGAAGGGACTCGGTTGATCTTATGGCTCCTACCAATACTTGTTTCCATACAGTGATGCAAACTAACACATGGCGATATGGAAGTACAGGAACAGTGTATGTTTTATTTCCAAATTTCCCGTAAAGACTCACTTAGAGAACACATTAAAATACATTCGTATTTGTGGATCACAAATAGGAATAGAAAATTATGTCTCAGTTGGCTTGAATGGATAAAATTCCAATTCTTGCATTTGTGTAATGAAAAGCTGTTCCAAGAAAAAAGCATATAGTTAACACAATAACCACAAGATCCAGATTCTAATAACAATACTGTTCTTGTAAATGTTAATCTGAATTTTTTCAATATATAATTTATTTAATTTACTTATAAAAAGGAAGAATAAAAAAAAATATTGAAATATTACGTTATGTTAACAAAATTTGTAATACACTACTACGTAGTAGTGTACACAACATTTATTATATTTTTCTAAACACATAAAAAGAAAAAGAAAATCAAGCCATTTAATTACCTTGTTACCCTCAGAAAAACCGTAGATGAAATGGGCCGATATCCAAAGAAAATTTGTTGACCGAAACCCTAATCAAACACAGATGCCACTCTATAAATAGCACCACTTTCCTTTGTCCAAACCATCCCTTCTGCCTCCATCTCATTCCAACTTTCTCATGGTGGCAACCACACCCACCAAGATCTTCATTCCTAAAATTCTGTGAGAATTTCTTCTATTAATCTCTTGTATTTCCTTATGTTAATTTTAATTTAGTTCTTTCGCTAATCCATTTCCTATGTTTTCTTGCTGTTTTGTTTAACTAATCAGCATCAAGGTTACTGGATTGGCATGTCGAGATAGGTGTGTGTATACATTTGATATCAACACTCGATCATTGTTCATAGCATTTCGATTGGAATTTCAAAGTTACGAGCAGGTATACTTCAACTGCTTTGAGTATCATTTCTTTTTCTTTTCTTTTTTTGACTAAGTAATTGGGCTTTACACAAGTAACCCAACACATTTTTTTCCCCTCCTTCCCATAGGTTCAACATTCTGGTTCAAGCTCAAAAAGATGCTACCAAGAATCCAACACCTAAACAGATTGCAAAAAATGCTTTTGCTAAGAGGGTTAAGGTTCTAGCCTTGCCCAATGAGGAAACTTGTGAACTGATTCGTATCAAGCTTTTTGTTGCCAAAATTCCCAAAGATGCAAGGGATGGTTCAAAACGGAAGGAAAAAGGAGTTTGGTTTAGTTGTATGACTTAAATGCCCATCATAAAACTTTGTAACCCTTAGAAAATATGTTACTTGACTTTCTAAAGTCAATTTTCAACTTTAATGAAGTACTCACTCCGTCCCAAAATTATTGTCCCATATTAACTTTTTTGGTCTTTACTTTTAAACTTTGACCTTAAGTATTTTTGTTTATATTACATAATACTTGATGCAAAATATATGAACGAGTTGAGTTTTAAATGTATTTTCATTGGTATAATTTTCATTAAGTATTGTATAACACAAATAAAAATATTTATAGTCAAAGTTGAGAAAAAAATACCGAAAAAATCAATAGCGGACAATAATTTTGGGACGGAGGATGTAACATGTTACTTAAGTGCCTGTAAGTGCATATACATGATAAATGCAAACTGCAAATACAATAAAGCTTGACTACAAGTGGATATATTGTTTTGATTTTGTAACTTAATTTATTACATCATCTGCTTGAGCGCCTATGTTGTTAAGGAACATTGTTCGATTTTGTAACTTAGTTTATGATATTGAATTTAGGGTTTTGTTTTGTAACATATTAATTGTAGGAGATAGTGCAATACGAATATTAGTTACTAATTTACATACAATAGAAAACGCTCAAAGAAGCATGTTGTACAATGAAAGAAATTTAAGAGTATTTTTTGTTTTGATATGAGGCGATCATTCATACATATTAACTATTTTTATTATTATTAATTTCTTTTTTGGGTAAAAGCCTTCCACCCGTTAAAATATATTACTCAAAAAAAAAACAGTTAAGTATAATAGAATGTGGTTGAAGTACCGCATTAACCTAAAGCAACCGTTTGAACAACTATTAAATCATTCATGACATGCCATAAATGATCAACTATCTATACACAACTAGAAAACCAAAACGAAACAAGTATAAACTAAGACACATCAACCTTTATGCTAAAAGAGGAAAAACAACCTATCCAAGTCTAATGTCATAGATGGCATCAACCTTTAATTGGGCTGCAAATAGACCACAATCATTGTAGTCACATGTACATCATCAAAGTAATCATTGTAGTCACATGTACCATCTTTTCATTTCTCCAAAAAGACTCCTTTTTTCCCTCCACTACCAAAATAATTAGTCTTGCTAGGATATTTCAAAACTTCATCATCGTCGCTATCATAAACAACCATGTGGAGTCCGAAACTTTCGATCTAGAACACTTAGCTTGTAAACATGTAGTTGCCTTGGATGGTTCCAAAACAACAATGAGAAACTTTGTTGTAGATACACACAAGTATGCGGAATCTACTTGAATGCACTTTGAAGATTAATATAATAACAAATGTAACACCAACAACTTCAATATTATTGATTAATAATACGAGTACTCTCCTAGTACTAGGGTTTACAACCTTGAAGCTTTTCTTAAGACGGCTAGAGTATTGGTATATGCTTGACCTAGCTAGGATCTCCTTTTATACACTAAGGAGATCCCTTACAAAGATAACTATGCATTAAGTATATCACATCTTCTATTGGAATAGAAGATATGTCGTTATGCACCATACACGACATACTTAATATAGAACAAGACAAACTCAACACTATCAAGACTAACTTTTGCACTATCGACTAACTAGTTAATACTCTTCTAACATCACTATCGGTACTAACTTTAACACAATAAGTATTAACTCCCAAAAGTGAATTTCCCAACAATCCTCCCCTAAACTTGTGATTGGGTTTCAATCACAAGTTTCTTCGCACTTAGAGGATTCTTCCAAACTTCACTTTCTTCTCGCTAGGTCTTCCAGTTGGTCAAAGATCTTCAAAGCAATTCCTTGGCCATTTCTATTGCATTTCCCATCCTTAGCCCCGCATCCAAAGATCGTAGAAGGGTTCCTAGTGCAAGTGGGTATGTTCTTTCAACCAACATATATATATCAGTTCCATTGCATGTAGTGACCAAGTGCAGTCCACAAGAATCAATCAAGGTCCAACTGAGGGCTTCATCACCAGGTTGAAACTTCCATTGTTCTCATGTTGGATCAGGTTCAAATATATTCTGGAGTTCATAGTAGCTCCAAATCTTTATCATTATCTGGATCTTTGTTCTTGAACCTGTTTTGACTAACTCCCATAGCTTGAGTAGATCCTCCCTGTCAATGAATGCAAACAGATCTACTAAGTACAAGCAAGCACTTGTCCTTCCACCAGATCTGTGAATCCTCCAATGTCTTTTGCCTTCTTCAGTGTAGATATCCTTGTTGATGATTGGATACCTAGTGTTGATGGGTTCTGAGTATAGTGCTTCTTTAGGAGCTTCAATTAACATCATCCTGCTGAGCTCTTCTTCAATGAGTCCACCTTCATCTTTATCAGAGGCTTTCAGTCTTTTAGGTGCAGTTGAGGAAGCTCCTTCCTCAGATAGTCTTTTGTAGCTTCTAGTGGGCTGTGACCTTTCAACAATATCATCAGCTTGCATAGGTCTGAAGTTCAGAAATCTTCTTTGAATGTTGTCAGAAATCTTTGGAGAGTCTCCCAAGACAATTGATTAAGCTGCTTCAATGTTCTTCTGTCTTCACCTTGATACTTGATGTACTTACAGAGATACATCTTTTGCTGACTCTTGTTTGGAGGTCTTGAGGCCTTTTCAATTTCTCTTAGCTGTCCGAACTGACTCTGTCTTCTAGCCAAGATCTCACTAAACAACTGAGTTGCTTCATTGATACTTGTACCCTGATCTTGTTGCAACTTCTGTTGTACCTCCTTGGTAGCTTCTACTTTGGCTCTCATGTCATCCCATGTTTGCCGCCTTCACCATTTTATCCACTTTTTCTTTCTTTCTCTGCCTTCTTTCTGCAACTTTTCCTCATCCCATTCTGCTGCAAGCTTCATTGCTGCCTCTTCATTCAACCTTTCAATCTCTTTCTTATTCTTTGGTACTTCCACCAAGATGCCATTGCCTTTGTCTTTGGGATCAATCTTTAGAGCTGAAGAGGTTGGTGATGCTGGAGCACCTCCTTCTTGGATAACAACTCCCTTTTCTTTAGGCTTGGGTACTGCTGACTTGGTCTTCTTCCTTAAGTACAAAACATGAGGCTTCTTGTAAGTAGGAGAGATGGGGACTATTTTCTTCAAGCTCTGAAGTCCCAATACAACATGTTTCTCTCTTTCCTCTTCATCACTATCTTCATGTGGAGTGGTAGTGATGGTAGTGGCCTCTGTAGTTGTTGCTTGTTGTAGATCAACAGCTATCTGAACGATTGGGCTTAATAATGATTGTAGAACTCCAGGAGTACTAACCAAAGTACTATCAGTACTAACAACAACACTAACAGTACTAACTGGGATAATACTCATAGTGCATGTAGGAGTACTAAGTACTTCTTCTGCATCAATGGTGACCTGAACTTCTTCTTCATCAGCAAAAGGACTCTGAAAAGCTGCACCACCTTGCCATTGACCAAACTCACTTCTTTCTTGAATATCCGAACTCCTCCTCTGTTTGGTAGAATCCTCTGTTGAGGTACTTGAGACTCTGAACTTGGCCTTTCTTTTGAGAGATGCAGAGACTGGAGATGCTGCTGCAGTAGACTAAGTGAGAAGCTTGACCTGATGCTCTAACTTTTTTCATCTTCAGGAGCATTGATGCAGGTTTTACTGACCATGTTTTAATATTTATAAAGTCTCGTTATACCTATGGCTACCCTAATGCACTAACGGGCAGTGTACCCGGTCGTGTGTAGTGTAGTATTCGGTAAAACCGAGGTCATCCCAAGAGCTATGTGTGTTGGATTATTACTAAGTCTAGGTGTTACAGATTAATAATGATTTTGATAAAGAATTAATTAATTAACTACTAAAGCAAATAGAAGGCAAAGGTTTAATCAATAGAGGAGAGTGGTGCTAACCTAGTTAATCCTCCTAGCTAGTAATGTCTACGTCTACTTACTTCCAATTACTTCAGGTGGGGTCAAAGTCGAGAGGACAACATTTGGTCAATTCGCCTTAACCTATCAACAAAGATGCCACCACAGAGAAGTCGTGTCCTCATAAGTCATGTTGTTCCCGGTCCCTAAGCCAAGTTATTAAGTACCGCTACATGCTAGATTTATAATAGTGAGTGCCGGGCGTTAGCAACTTAAACACTCACCCCCTAATTCTTAAGTTCATCCAAACGGTAGGTGATCAGTTGGTCAAATCGCACAAGTAGAAAGGGTCGTCAGTTGGTCATATCTTACCCTTCCCATCTCAATCTACTCACTTACGGTTAGTTGGTCATATCTCCTAAGCAACTAGCCTCTACCACCATTCAAAACTATCAAAACAAGGGTAGCTACCAATAAACTATGCATGCATACACTTAGAAATAATTATACGGAAGTAATGTAAACGCAAACAAAACAATTAAGGAATCATAACTAGGCCAGCACCAAGAGGTGCTTAGCCGCTCATATTAACCATACAACTCAATTCAATATTGAAAGTTACGAAATACATGAATCGAAAGTAAAGAAAAGATAACATGCTAATGCTTATCGTAGAGGTGTGATTTCTCCCTTAGAGACAGCTCCGTATGCTCCTCTAGACTTGCCTTTGGCTTCTTCCCACGCTCGGTTGTTGTGTGGAATTGGATGATTTGAAATGTTGAAAATCGTGGGGTATTTATAGGCAGATCGGGTTACTGCAGAACTAAAATAAGAGTTACGCCAGAACCTTCAATTCCTCCGTATTTTGCACTAGATTCACTGGTTACGCTTAACCTTATGAGTGGTTACGCCGTATTCTTGAATAATACTAGGTTACTCGTAGTTGGTGGAATAGTTACGCGTAGTTATCGGTGGGCGTGGAACCTCATTTGACTTAATATAGTTACGTCGTAGTCTTTGGGGAGAGTTACGCCGTAACCTTCTGATGAGTTGGTTTTCTGAGTCACGCTTTAGTTACGGCGTAATGTGAGAGATGAGTTACGCCGTAACTTCTTCAAAGTCAGCATACTATGATAAGTCTTTAATATCTCTCCAATTCCACGTCTCTTTAGCTCCAATGCTCGTAATTTACCTGAAAGTGGAAAACAATGGAAAACAAGCGTAAATCCATATAAATGATATAAATTACAAGCATTATCGGAGAAAATTGACACTTCATATTCAGGACTATTTGATGTTATCAAGCATCTTGGTATGAACTTTTGCAGCAGCTTTCTTTTGTTCATCCAAAGCAATCTCCAGAGTATTCACCTTTTTGCACAAAACCCGTATAATTCCGTCATATCCTTAAGTGATAAGTGCGCCTCACCACTTCCACCGTGTAACTCACTTGAGAGAGGTGAGTCATTGGGCAATTGAGATGCACTCCTAGGCCTAGCTCGAGCAGACACACCCCTTTTAGCCTTTGCTCGGGTCCACCCCGTGAGGAGTGCTCACTAGGTGTTGGCATGGGTTGGGTCTTATTTATGTTACCACTATCCTCACCGCCTTCTAAGCTTGGTTGAGTAGTGGCACCCTCACCATTCTATCTTCCGCAAGATCCGAGATATGCTCATCCGGTACAATGTTGGGAGGAGAATGGGGTGAGCCGTCCCACTCTCCTATCCGGAGTGCCTCTTGGTTGATGAAAGTTGTTGATTGGGAGAGTTTTCACCATCTGTGGGTGTGTGTTGGGAGCCACCTGTGCTTGATGGTCCTTCACCCTCTGCAATAAGCATATTAGGAAACAATGGCACTACAACCCCACTATAGCCTACCACAACCCTTAACATATTTGAAAACACTTTGGTCGTGAGTAGTTTTGATGGATAAACATTTTGTGAGGTCGCAAGTTTTGTTTCTAAAGATCCAAAATATTTGTATAAACCCGGGATACTTGAAACTTGGTTTTGCTAACGCATTTTTAAGCATACCCTCAAAATATAATTTGAAAATTGAACACCCCGCATGTTGCAAGGCAAATCAAGGTTGTGGCTATGTTTGTGGAAAAGCATCCCACCATTCTTTTGTGACTTAAGCAATGTAAGAGGGTATGAATTAGAAACCCATTGTGGGAAAACCGACTTTTTGAAAGTTAAAAGTGTTGTCATGCCTATACCCCATCAATGAGAGTTGTTCAATTATGTTAGTGGTCGGCAAAGTGCTAATACCTTCAAAGATCCCTAAGATGAAGATGTTCTCTTTGAGAGGCTTCGTAATAACAATTTGTGTGCCATCCATCGTGCCAATTAATCACAGTACCCTTCCTCAATTGTTGAGGCAATAGTAGTTTGCCAAAACTTCCCGACAGGGTACATAAGATAGTAGGGTTTAAAAGTAAAGCAAACCCGATGTCGCTTCTATTAAGGAAAGCTACTATCTCGTTGAATTCTTCATTGCCTTCGGCAAGTCCAAGCACGCCACCATGTTGTGCTTATCGAAAAAATCAAAAGGAGCCATGAGCAATAAGAATAAGGGTTAGTAAAGTGGGATTTGATCGCAAAAGCCTTTAGTGAATTGTGGTGAAAGCAATTGAAAAATTATGCAATATATAGAGATTTGGAGAATTTTGGTTGAACCGCCTTATAAATATTTATGGTAATAAGTGAAGAGAAACCAATTAGGAAACCCTTATATAAAGAAATGACGGTAACAACTCAATTTGCAAAAGTAATCATTGCATAACGACTTTTGAATAAGTACTAACGGTTAGTTCATCAAGACTAACTATTCTTATCAAGACTAACTTATAACCATCAAGATTAACTTTACCCATCAAGATTATTTCATAGTTTGGAAATTATAATAATGAAACCCCAATTTTGAAGGGATTAAGTGTGGTGACGACACTTAATCAAGGTCGGCCTTACATGGCCTCGGGTTTGGTGAAAACTAATGGTTTCGATGCATAGCACCGCTGTGATGGATAGTCCCATTAAAAGGGCCTTCATGATAGGGTTTCCACTCGTGGCGGTGTTGCCTCCAACATAAGTGTTGGTTTCACGGTTGCTCGATGTTCTCTAAGCCGATGCCCTTGGTTAGTCACACTATCTCAGAAATGATAGAATGGCAAAGAGTGGGTTAGTGCAGAATGACCTGACTAACTAAAACCATCAATTCATGTTCATGAGTACCACAAGATGCCACATAATGCTTTGGCATCACAAAATCCAGAGGTACAACCAGTTTCATCATGTGGTTGCTTCAGAATGAGCATGAGAAAGAGAATCACATGTGCTGTAACACTTAGTCACCAAACCACATCCATAGTGCTTGTGTTATGCCTGAAAAGTTAGTCCAAAACCAAGAAAACACAATACAAGAGATTTTCTTGACAATCCGTATTAACTTTACACTAACAGTATTAACTAGATAACAATCAGTACTAACCACCAGTTGACAAAACTTTACAAAAATAGAGAAAGAGACATATAATGGATGAAGCATCCCAATACTTGTGACCAAGTACTGAAACCTTCCCAATTCAAAAGTTTTTGTTAAAAGATCTGCAACATTAAACTCAGTATCAATTCTATCAACCTGAATGAGTTTCTTTTCATTATAGTCCCTTATAGAGTGATGTCTAATCTCAATGTGTTTAGTTTTAGAATGAGCAACTGGATTTTTTATAATGCATATAGTACTTTTTTTTATCTATGTAAATGACAGTGCCCATAAAATTATACCCATAGTCAAGCATCCGATTACAATCCAGAGGACTTGACCACAACAACTTGCGCAGCCTACATACTCATCCTCGGTTGTAGAGTTTGCCACAATGCTTTGCTTCTTGCACCGCCATGAAATCAACCTATTACCAAGAAACCGACATCCTCCCTGGTTGACTTCCTATCAAGACTTGCCTAGCATAATCACCGCCGAGTAAGCTACCGATCAAAAGGAGAGTCCTTAGGATACCAAAGGCCTAGGTGAGCATGGCCTTCGGATATCTAAAGATTCTTTAACAACATGCATGTGAGAGAGCTTTGAGAGACTTGAAATCTTGTACAGCACATACTACAAACATTATATCCGGTCTAGAGGCAATCAAATACATCAATGATCCAATCATTGACCAGAGATGTCGATCAACTTCTTCACCATTAGCATCCGGAAGTAGTGGCTTGTTGTGCTCCATAGGAGTGCTTGCAATCTTTGTATTTTCATAGCCAAACTTCACCAAATCTCATTGACATACTTATCCTGACTGATAAATATGCCATCTGTCTTCTGCTTGACCTGTAGCCCAAGAAAGAAGGTGAGTTCTACCATAGAACTCATCTGAAACCTATCATGCATCAAATTTTCAAATTCCTGCATAGATCCTGGTTGGTTGAGCCAAAAATGATGTCATCTATATATATTGAACCAACAGGATATCATACTTCACATTCTTGATGAATAGAGTCTGATCAATCTTCCCCCTTCTAAAGCCATTGCCCAAAAGATACTTGGCTAAGGTTTCATACCAAGCTCTTGGGGTCTGATGCAGACCATATAGTGCCTTTTGTACCTTGTAAACTTTGTCAGGAAAGGTTGGATCTTCAAAGCCAGGAGGTTGACAGACATATACCTCCTCTTCAATCTTCCCATAGAAGAAAGCACTCTTCACATCCATCTGGTATACTGTGAAGTCTTTATATGATGCATAGGCCAGGAATAGTCGAATAGCTTCAATCCTTGCCACTGGAGCAAAGACCTCTTCATAGTCAATCCCTTCCTGTTGTGTATACCCTTGAGCCACCAGTCTACCCTTGTTCCTTATTACCACACCCCTTTCATCCTTCTTGTTTCTGAAGACCCATTTAGTGCCAATAGCTCTCTTGCCTTCAGGAAGATCCACCAGAACCCATACATTTTGAAGTTTGAATTGGAGAAGCTCTTCTTGCATTGCTTCTACCCAGGATTCATCTTCAAGAGCTTTGTAAACTTTCTTTGGTTCTGCTTGGGAAATAAAACAAGCAAAGAGACATTTTTATGTGTCCCCATGGATCCTTTCTTCATAAATGGCACTGAAAAATCCAGTCTCACTATGCTGAACTTTAGATCTTGTAGTTTTTTTAGCATTCACATCCCCAATAACATTTTCCAAGGGATGATCCTGATTGATTTTTCTGTGTGGTGTAGCAGGAACAACATAAGATGAAGCTATATTAGTAAAATCAATCTCATCAGCTTCACCATAGGGATCAGGAACCTCTGTGTTAACTGATGGAATAGAATGAGAACCATCAAGACTAAATTCGCTCATCAAGACTAACATGTGGCTTATCAAGATAACCATATTAGTACCGATCACTGAGGTTCTATCACCGTGTCATCTCGTATTGGTTACACCTCCTTCAAGATTAGAATTATTTGTCTTTTGAGGTCGATCATCATCTTTGTTTGCCTCCCTAAAGAAGTGCTTCTAACCGAGTTGTCCTTCCAAATGAGCAATAGGATGCGATCATCATCATCATCGAATCGCATCGACCTTGCTTTTCGCCTACAATAATGTTAGAATCTACAGAAACAGGTACATAGTTCATAGATTCTGTTAGCATATCAATATCAAAAAGCCATTTTGGTCCTTGCCACTCTACACTAGGTTTATTCAAGAAACTCTATGTGCAGATTCTCCTCTATCCTTCTGGTTCTAGAATTATAAACCATAAAGGCTTTACTATTCAGTGAGTAGCCAACCAGATATCCACTATCAGATTTTCCATCAAACTTACCTAAATGGTTAATGGTATTGAGAATAGAGACATGACACCCAAAAGGTTTAAGAAAGTCTAGGGTAGGCTTTCACCTAAAACAACTCATAGGAGTCTTGCCATGAGGCTTTACTACCAAGACTGCTCGAACATAACAAGTAGTATTAACTACCTCAGCCCAAAATGTTGTGGGTAACTTGAATATGCTAACATAGTCCTAGCAGCCTCTATCAATGTCCTATTTCTCCTTTCAGCAACACCATTTTGCTGAGGAGTCATAGCTACACTGTACTCTCTTTTAATACCCTTCATCACTTGGTTTTTAAACTCTGTCCCATTATCACACCTAATGATTTTAACTTTCTTATCAGCTAGGTTCTCTACTGAAGTTATGTATGACTTAAGGATTTCACTAATCTCATCCTTAGTATTCATGAAGAAAAATCCAAGTAAATCTGCTAAAATCATCAATCACAACCAGACAATACTTCTTAAAATTCAGACTGCTTACAGAGGTAGGGCCAAATAAGTCCATGTGCAACATATGAAGTGGTTGGGTGATAGAGTTAAAAACCTTGGGCTTACAAGAGGCTCTATGCTGCTTCTTTTTTAGGCATGCAATACAGGTTTGTTTATTTTCAAATCTTTTTGATGGTAAACCTCTTACAAGATTTTTTTTTTGCTAAAAGATTTATTACCTTAAAGTTCACATGACCTAGCCTTCTATGCCATAACATAGATTCATCCAAAGAAGCTGTAGCAACTAAACTTGTAAGGTTGTCTTTGGGCTCTATGTTTTTCATACTAACACAGTACATATTGCTTTTCCTAGGAAACTTAAGTAGTACCTCATCTTCACTAGGAAACTTAAAATTTTGAGATAAAACCAAGCAATCAGTGTCTGTGAATAGAAAAAAATTCTTCTTGTCACATATTTGTGACACAATCGAATGATTGTATTTGAGTTCTTTCACATAGTACACATCTTCAAAGTCCAAATTACCGCCTTGATTGTGCCTTTACCAAGAATTCTTCCACCTATACCACCTCCAAAGGAAACATATCCTCCATTCAAATCGGTGAAGTCTCGAAGATAGGATAGATTTCACCATGTGCCCGGAACACCCACTTTCTCGAATAGCCAAGATCATCATTATTGTTGGAATGTCCTCGCACACTAGATAAAGGAAATTAGTTCCTTTTGGGGACCCAAGCCATCATCGACTTGGATCTCGCCTCGCATCAATGTAATCATATTTATTGAGAGTAACTGATGCACTGTTGGGTTGAGTAGTCTTTCTAACCCAACAAGTTGAGGGCTTAACATCATTGCCCTTGATTCCCTTAGCAACACTCACTTTAGAACCAGCAGGTTTCATTTTAGGCTTAAAAGTATTAACTTTTGGCCTATCAGTATTAAGTTTTGGCTCATAAGTATTAACCTTTTTCTTGCAAAACTTGATTTGTTCATCATAAGATTTAAAAGTTTGCGTTGCTGTAGCATGAAAGGGCCTTGGTGAAGTAGATGGTGATTTTGAAAAGTTTCTTTTGGGTCTTTCACCAAATACTCTGGGTTGTGGTCTAGCAGTATTAACTAGCTTTGTAGTATTCAAAGATTTTATGCCAGTTTTAAGAAGAACCGCTCTTGGGGTCATGATGGGTCGAGGTCTCATGGGTGTCTCGTGCATTGAGCTCGCAGATAAGAAAAACTTCCACACACAAAGCAAGATTTATTATACATGACAAATTCATCTCCTAGTTGCTCAGATTTTAGTTGGTTCCAGTTTCTTTTGTTACCTCTAGGACTAGATGACCTGTTTCTATACATCTCAACATATTTAATTGGCTTCCTAACAGGTTTGTTAGTTGGTTTTACAGGTTTAGTGGCGTGTTCTTGCTTTGGTTCACTAGGCTCTACACATGTCTCTTTGTTGTTAAACACATACACCTAAGGTAAGGAAGTGTCACTGGCACTTTCAATCTCATTAGTCTTTTCAGCCTTGGACTCAATGGGTTTACGGACAAATGTGGGTGCCTTAAACTCTTCTAATCCAGTGTGTTCAAGATCTATGCCAGGTGGTGAGGGAATACCTCTGAATGGTGGTGGTGTTGTCTTATATCCCATACCAGATTTGGCTTTGCCAATTAGTGCTTTTTCAAGTTATTTGTCAACTCTCTCAGAGTTATAATGTTGTGTGTCTTTAAGAGTCTCAACACTTAGTTCTATGTTGTCTTTAATTTGTGTAACTCTCTCTAGTTCTTTTTAGCACACTTATGGTGGTGTCTTTAAAGAGATTTCCCTATTAGGAACAACAGTTGCTTCAGAAAATTTTGACTCATTTTCTTTATAATGCACAATTTGTTTTTCCAAAGCTGCTAAGCCTCTTTTATGATTTGCTAAGTTATAAATGGTTTTAGAAAACTCTTCAGCCAGTTTAGCATATTCAGTTTTAAGAGACTCATATTTACTTAATGAGACACATGTATCTGAGCAATTTGATTCAGTAAGTACCTCAGATGCCAAAGCCATATTGATTGGACTCTCCTCATCATCAGCCATGAAGCTCCAATCATATCCAGCACCATCAACAACCACCAGTGCTTTAGAGGATGAGTCTTTGGATTCACTACTCTTTCCCTTGTTCCTGGGGCTTCTGCATTCCCTGGAAAAATGCCCACGCTTGCCATAGTTGTAGCATTCTACCTTTCCTATGTCAAACCCATCAATATCTTCATCATTGATCTTAATCTGCCTACCAGTTTTCTTCATGAACCTTCTTGCCCTGATGCTAATCAATGCAATGTTCCACTTGATATCCATCTCTTCCATATCATCCTCATCAATCTGTCTCAGGTCATCATGGGTGATCTGAGATCCATGTTGTTGCTCAGAGATGAAAGCATAGATTGTACTTTCATTAATGCCTACTGCAGTGGTAACCGAGCAATCAGTATTAACATTAGTACAAGGAGTACTAACATTGATATTGTCCTTATCATTACTAGTGACTGGGTGAGCCACAAAGGCTATGTTTTGTGCCCCAGAGCTGGAAGATGCAGTTGCAGCTCTCTTCATATCTTGTTCAATCACCTTAAAGCTATTGAACAGATTATCCAACTTCATAGTTTCAAATTCTGCCTTATTTTTTCATACAATGACATGAGTGTCCCATTTTGGTGATGAAAGACTTCTAACAAACTTGAGATTGACATCTTCCTTAGAGATGTCCACATCCAATACTGCCAGTTGACTGACAAGTTTTTGAAGCCTATTGTAAACTGAGTCAATGGGCTCAGTTGCACTAGTGATGAAATTTTCAAACTCTTGCTTCAACAGAGTCTTATGAGTTTTCTTGGTGACAGAGTCCCCACCAAATCTGGTCTCAATGGCTTTGAACAGACTCTGAGCATCTTTGTGTTTGTTGAAGGTGAGTTGATGATCATCAGGTATTGCCATAAGTAAAAGACTTATGACCTTGAGATCATTGCCTCTTAGAGCCATTTCTTCATTAGTGATAGGATCACCTTTGTCTTTAAGAACAACTTTGCCAGCCACTTCTTCAGAAACAATGGATTTGTAGGTGTCTCCATTGATCACAATGTTCCACAGCTTAAAATCAAGCACCAAAAAGTATTGCTCTATGCGCATCCTCCATAGTTCATATTCATTAGGTTGCAACTTAGGAACTCTGGTAACAGCACTGGATTTGATTGAATCAAAATCCATTTCTTCAAATTTGTCACACAGGATCTTCTAAAAACAAAGCTTCAGGACACAAGCTCTGATACCACTTGTGGAGTCCCTAACCTTAGATCTAGAACACTTAGCTTGTAAACGTGTAGTTGCCTTAGATGGTTCCAAAACAACAATGAGAAACTTTTTTGTAGATATACACAAGTATGTGGAATCTACTTGAATGCACTTAGAAGATTAATATAAGAACAAATGTAACACCAACAGCTTCAATATTATTGATTAATAATACGAGTACTCTCCTAGTACTAGGGTTTACAACCTTGAAGCTTTTCTTAAGACGGCTAGAGTATTAGTATATGCTTGACCTAGCTAGGATCTCCTTTTATACACTAAGGAGATCCCTTACAAAGATAACTATGCATTAAGTATATCATATCTTCTATTGGAATAGAAGATATGCTATTACAGACCTTACACGACATATACTTAATATAGAACAGTACAAACTGAACACTATCAGTACTAACTTTTGCACTATCAGTACTAGCTAGTTAATACTCTTCTAACATCACTATCAGTTCTAACTTTAAAACAATAGGTATTAACTCCCAAAAGTGAATTTCCCAACAAACCACATTACCACCTTAGAGAATGGGTTACCCATCTTAGTTGAAGAAGTACAAGTAGAGAAAGAAATACTAGGCTTAGTAGCCGCATCCTGCTCCTTCTATTTCAATTCACTCACAAGCTGATTTTCACTATCATGATCACCCGGATAATCAACTTTTTTAGAGGTTTACCATCATCATCCACGAGAATAATTTTCCCATCAATGATTAGCTTTTTAAGCTTCTCAATTTTCTCAACAACAAGAGTAGTACCAGTGCTACCATAATTGCCCAAAGCAATATTACTATCGGGAGCACATGTAGGATCAATCACACGTTCCAAAACAGAATCTTGCTCCTTAAGCACATTAAAACTAATTTTTGAATAAAAAAGGTTAACATCATCCACTTTGTTATTGTTATTACCATGGAAATCACGTAAAAGAGATGTATTGCAAGTAGGATCTTTATCTCGCGATTGAAATTACCTCTTGGATGAGAAGTAGAGGCCTCATCATTCTTGGAAGGTTTGCTAACCGGACGATATTGGTAATTAAGATGTGGTTTGTTAAGCTGAAATCCTCCACTAGGATGATAACCAGATTTTACTATTTGTTTACCCTTACCCTTTTTCTTGGTAACATCAATAAATCCATCATCACTAAACAACGATTTCTCAACCACTTTAACCCTTCTAGGACAACCCTTATCATTGTGGTAAATTTTTTTTGCATGTATCACACCTTGAAGGTTTCAATTTATATCCAATCTCTAGTTTTTCCATGGAGTGACCACAACCGTTAGGGAATGGAATCACCACAACAAGAGAATCAATAAAAGTTGCCCTGCATGAGACTTCAACAAGAGCACGAGCATAGGAATTACGGCCCCAAGACTTGAGACACATAGAGCTAGTATATGCATCAAGCATGATTGGGCGGCTAATCTTAGTTGTAATCAAGCTCAAACCAACTTCAGAGTACGCAACAATCGGAACATTATGGATCTTAACCTAAACAGAAGCGGTGGTTATTTCCTCTTTTGTAAGTTTGTAATTAGGAGTCCACACGTTTAAAGAAAATAGGAATTGAGCGAATTAACCATGGACCATTTTCCAACGTCTTATCCATAACTTCCTTATTCTAGAATTGACACAGAAAAAACCCGTTATTAAGCATCACCCGTTGGAGCCAAATTTCGCCCAAGTGTTTCTCACATAATTTTCAACAACTGGGAACGTAAGACGCTTCCAAATAAAGTAACCATAAAGCCTATTAGATAACCAATTACTTACCTCGTTCATATCTTCCAAAGGGATTGTAACATTTGCACTACCCACACACTCTTCACTTCTCATATCCGAGATATTCACAACCTTCGTGGTCGAATTATCCTTAAATATAGACGCAAAGGAAATAGACACAGAACCAGCCTGATTAGTATTCGTAGGCACATTATGATTACTCCTAATCGGACAGGTATTGACCTAAGCATGTGGCTCAATATTTTCCTTAAAATGACCATCGACAGCAACATCAATGTGAGTCGAATCAGCATACCAGATTTCTCTTTATGCGCAGCTGAGTAAGAACCCTCAGCATGAACCTTGCAAGCCTTATCCTTATCTCCCCCAACATTCATATGGCCAACAGTGGCATCCCCTAACAAACTTGAGGAATGGATCCCCTAAGAGGAAAAATAAAAATAAGAAGAATGAGAAATATTTTCAGCCACACATTTCTAATGAAGAAGGAGAATTTCATAGGAGATGCATATCTTTTTGTAGGTGCATTTGAAATGTGTGGATGTGGTTATTTCTCATCATTCTCATTTTACTTATATTTCTTATTTGATTCTTACTCAACATTAGTTATACACATGTTTAGTATTCTAGGTGGTTTTTAGGAACTTTTTATTTTTTTTATAACAAGGCTTGTAAAGTATCAAACTAATCAAGTAGTTACCAAAATATAAAAGAGGCCATGTCATTTTTGGACTTATTTTTATTGGTTCTGCATCGTGTCAGGCCTTCTTTGTTAATTTGGTTAACTGCATGTTTCGAGCAGACCTTTTTTTTGAAACAACAGATTCATTGAAAAAAACTCTAGCAATAGACTAGAGGAAAGGAGTAACAACAAGTCCACACACACCAATTTTGGATTATTAATCCACTCGATCCATATGGGAGCTTATTTTCTAAAACTATAAACAATCTGAGAATGAGGTAATACTTTTACACTTTGTTCCTGAGTTTGATGAGGAAAGAAAAGAAAGAGTGTGGAAAGAAGAGAAGAGGAAAGAATAGAGGATGATAGAATACAATTGCATTTTATTCGAGTTGAGAAAAAAAGAAGAGAAGAGGCAGCTGTTTTATGTTCCCGAGCTGGGGGGAAAAGAAAAGAAAATTAACAATTTACCCTTTATAACTAGATAAATTTTAATTCCCAATATCTTATTAAAACAAACACATAATTTTACCCCAACATAAACAACACAAATACTAAAATAAGTTCAACTCATTCGAATCAAATAAACAAAACAAGTTCAACATGTTCAATACCAACTAACTGGATAAATAAATGACTTATAGTTTTCTCATAATGGCCAAACACAATAAAATACAAAAGTTCAAGCAAAAGAAACTTTAAACAAAATACAATCAAATTTTAAATCGAACTCATTTCATCACTTGATCCCAACATTTTTTTAGTAAGTCTGCCCGCATGTTAAGAGAACAACTAAATAATAGTCGCGCTTTTTTTAGGTTGTTCGCCAAGAAAATAAGAGCATTTGATAGGACATCATCTCTCAAATGCAAAGGATTCACTTCTCAATAGATTTCATCCATAGTTTAATCAAATTTATAAGCTCTTCCAATATAATGTTAGTTTCTTGTAAAACCACATTATCTTCATTTATTGCATCAACCACCACATGAACATTACTCATAATGTCCAAATTGGATTCTTCTTCTAGTTTTCTTTTCTTACTTTTGGATTTTGTTTCATTCGAAGCATCCTTTAGTGAAATGGCATGGAAGAATCAACATGAATTTCTTCTCACTTAATTAGTAGCTAGTAACTTGTTAATTTCTTCAATTGTTTCGATATAAATGGGTTCATTGTTGCTCGGTTGGCCTTTTATCTTCTTGTCATTTTTCTCCTTTGCAGTTTGAGAAGCAACTCCCGATGCTCTATCTTTAGCGAAGAGTAGTGACAGCTCGCCATAGTTAGAAATTTGTTTGGTCCTCTATTTAATAGCATCAAGATTAACCTATTACAACATAAGTTTTTTCCAAGAGAAGACATCATATTATTATCAAGTACAAACAAGAAAAGTAATTATTTGAAGTACAATGAACTTGCACATGGTATGAAAACATGTATACTCAAATAAGTAAACATACCTCTGCCAGTTTTTCCCATACTTCTTCTTCTCCTTCAATGAGTTGAGTCATGGAGTTCCAAGGAAATCCGACTAATTTAGAACCTCGAATTACATCATAAAAATAAGCAAAATTTTCTTTCATAATTTTCAAATGGTTCTTTAGATGAACTTTTCAAAAATTTAGTTCGAGCTTTGTTCTCAACTCATCAACCATGTTATAGCATATGCTAGTGAGCTAAATCTTCCCTTAGGTTTGTTGCATTTATCTTTTTGTGTAAGCATTATTTGAATGAATGCATCATCCATGTCACTTGTTTCACCAAACTGTTCCTTCTTCACTTTGGGTTCCTGGGTTGCCTTTTTGTCCATGACAACTACCGCATGATGAGTCAAAAATAAAAGTAAAAATAATATATAAAGAGACTTGAATGTCTAATATAACTACTAGAATCATGAAAATCACGTATTACAAATAATAGAATTGATGTGTTAAATCTCGTCTTAAATTTATAATAGGTGACTTAACCTATAGACTAACACTTACAGGCAGTGTACCCGGTTGATCCTAGCTAGTTTGGTAAGTACAGGTTGTTTGCAAAGAGTAGATGAACTTAAAGATTAATCTAGTAGAATTTTCATAGCTTTTAAGGGTGGGGGGTTGGGTTCAATCTGAAAGATTGGCACAATGTTTGATTAATTAATCTACTAAAACTAATAAAGTAAATAACGTAATTAAACTTGAATGTGATCAAGATAGGAAGAACGTGCTAACCAAGCTAATCATATAATGTCTTATTGATCCCTCTATTAGTGCGATGATCTAATGACTTACGTTGGTGAAAATGAAATGTAAACTAATCCAGATGGTCACGGATACGTAGTTTAATGAATATCAATCCCAAACCCTCGAGTAACTTATGGGGCTAACAATATCAATCACGCATTAAGTGGTATCAATTGATCTATACGATTTATCTATGGTAACCGACGGTCATAACATTACTTACTCTCTCGCAGTGGTCACTTCTAAGAGAGCACTATATTAACTTACCTGTTTTAGCTATTTTCCGTCTAACCCAGGGCTTGGTCTACCTCTAGTCCTAATGGCGAAGCCGATAAAAGTCATCATCATTACCAACCCATAACCACTGTGATAAGGATCATAAACGCAGGTTGTCAATCTTACTATCTAGGATCTAGAAATAGAAACTGAATAATAAACAAATAAACGAACATTTATTTGAGTGATAACCATATAAACTATCCAACGTAATTTCATTAAATAGAAATAAATGAAAGTATTCATAACTTGGCTAACACCTAGGGGTGTTAGCCCATAATCTCAATAGCAAACACGAAAGACATAACAAACGGTAAACATTATGAAATTGATATGCAAACTGAATGATTATACTTTGTGTGGTGATATGAGAACTTTTTCTCTTGATTTTCTCACTTCCTTCGGTTCTTCTGGTGTTGAAAAGCTCCTAGGGTCGTTTGGTGTTGTGAAAGTGTAGCCCTAAACATAATTAGGACTTGTATTTATAGTTTTCTATAGTAGGCTCCACGAATAGAGTATGCGGATATATTCTTCTCTCATTCTTCAATACGACGTATCACCAGAGTTGGATCGGATCTGCCGTTTGTCTTCAATTTCCGTCTTCTTTGGATTAGAGACAAGGGTTTCTAAACGGCGTATTCCCATACACCAAATACGCCATATTCTTCGTACAGTTGGCTTGAGCTGGCTTGAGCTCTTTTGTTAAGGGTTCCTATATGGTGTATTAGAGAGTTGGATACACCGTATTTTTCTGAGTATGATCTTTCTTGAAATCTTCTAAGTAAATTATGTGGTGTATCACCAGATGTGGATACACCGTATGCATCTGCTGGACTTGTGCATTTCATATGTTTAAGCTCCAAGTTCCATCAGTTTAGTGTCTTTTCTAATAATGCTCCATAATTAATGAGAATAACAAATATAAGTAATTAATTAACGATTCTCATATTAAAATATAGTAACTGAGCAATATAAATGAGATCAACGATGCATAATATAGTACTTATTTGATCACGTCAAGAATCATGCAAAATAATTTATACAGATCATGCAAAGCAAACGTAAAATTGCAAAAGTATTACACATGTTGAATTATGCAATATATCTAACACAATCATTATTTGAAACATATATATTTCATTGTTTGGATACATTAAGTAGTTAGCCCATATTTCATTCGCAATTGAGTTTCTTAGTTCTTCTCTCTCGAACCGCCATCATTTATGTATCCGCCAACATAACATGCATATTCTTGTGGTGCATTTAAAATTTCACGTATCACCTCTTCTTCAAGATCTTTGTCCTTCAAGCAAAATTGTTCGCAAAATGCAACATGCCAAAAAAAATGTCGATTTTGTTTCACAAGAGTAGAATGGTTGTTGTACTTCTAATGATAACAAACCTTTTTAAGTACACCAAATGCCCATTCAAAATAATTTCGTGATGAAGAGTGCGAAGGTTAAACAACTCTCGTGCGTGTTGAGTACTCTTTTAAATGATATCTAACACCCTTATAAGGCACTATTAATGTACTTCTATGGGTGGACCAGCATCAACCAAATAATACCTAGCAATAAATAACATATAATTAATATGATATAAGATTATGGACAAAACAATGTTGGTTTAAACATTTACCCTCCGAATGATTAGCTTGTCCTCTAGTTAGAGCATTTTCTATTATTCTCGAGTCGATGCGGTACCCCCAACCGGTCAAAACATATGTAAACTTCAAGTCAAATGTGCAAGCAACTAAGACATTAAATTTTGGGGACCATGATATCTTGGGGCATCATTGTTAGGTACTCTCACACGAACATGTGTTCCATCAATTGCTCAACACAATCCTTGAAAAAAGGATAAAACGATTTTTTTCTTGAATTTCTATATGAATAATTTCACGGTAGGTTGTTAGAGATAATGATCTTCTAACAATAAAATTGCTCTCAAAACACGGTGCAAGCACCTACTTGTCGTGACCCGAGCGACGATAAATTCAAGAGGCAAAACGATTTCTTAAATCATTTCCTACAACATGCAAGAATCTAGCAATTACGTTGAGTTGGCGAAGATCACCATCACGCACTAAGATATTGCAAAATGTCCCAAAAGCTTTCTCACTCATACATATTATATCACGACATTTACCACTTTTGAGAGGTTGTCTAACATCTCATCTCGCAAATTTTGCGATGTAAAATAACATCTTTAGTAGGTAAATTAGCACGGTTCATGTGAGTAAGTCTCGTCATGTATGACGTATTGGATTGAATTTTCAAACACTTTAGCCCATTAAAACTTTTGTCCATTTCACCAGATGGGTGACTAAATAATTACCAAGTTCTTACTGTTCTTGATCCCTCTCAAAAATTTCACTTTTCCCTCTAAATTAATATAACACATCAACACCAAATGTCAAGTTAACTTTCAAAGGGCTACTACATACTACTCCACCACACCATTGCTATCTCCGGTACTACCGTCGATCACTTTGGCACCGTACATCTTCCATCGACCACTCTCATCAAGGTTTAATTCTTTTATTGCCCCAATTTACTACTGTTTCAATTATGTTTATAATTTAGTTAGACCTAATTGAGATGAATTTGTTTATGAAATAAAACCTGTTAATCTTTTAGACTTAATTGAGATGAATTGTATCTCTGTTTATGAAATTGAAACACGATACTTGTAGGTTGATTAGTTGAACTTTGACTAATCTGCCGTAATGATCTAATTTGTTTATGTGAGTTGTGCTTATGATCAATTTGCATTCTTTTTTTGGTGTTTGCTGGCTAATGTTGATTGTTACTAGTTGATGTGAGCTCGTATAATACCTTTGAGTTGGAGTTATGTCGGTGACGAGGGAAAGTGAATGGATGTACAAAAGATCAAATAGTAATGTTGACTGTTCCATCATATCTCAAGTTTTATTTCCTACTGTTAGTTGTGTCACGCGTACTCCAAGTTCTGTTTAGCAAGCTGTTCTATTAAAGCTAGCATGCTGCTACAAACCTCATTGTAGACGGCTTCAAGTTGCACATAACACAAACATTCTGATCCTCAAATACAAATGGACATGGCCAACACTTCTGTAATATACTTCTGGTGAGTTTCCTTTACCAGAAATATATATTATATAAAATAAAATCTTTAAAGTAGTTGTACATATGTGGGTGTGTGCAACTTGGTGTACACAAGTATGATCCAGACAGAGGTTAATCCTATAACTGTAGCTAAACAGGAAGTTACCATAATTGGAATGTTGTCAATCGAGTTGATAGATTTTATTCCCTTGAATAGATGCAGGTTTTATTAACCAATTAAAGGGTGTGTTTGTTATAAGTAGCAGTGAGCAGTAGTAGTGCCAAACGACCACTAAAACTCAATTCTCCAACGCATGTTTAACAAGCGGTGCGCGGTGAGTTGTGGCTACAGCTCACAACTACTGCTCACCGCTACATTGTTTCTTTTCGGTCTTGTAATTCAGTTCTTCATCCATGAGTACTTAAGAAGAATAGTGGATTCTGATCGACTGGGAGGTTTAATTAAAGTGAGGTTTTGTTTTGTGAGTTTTTCTGTTCTTACTTTAGTAATTTGTTAAACGACTATCCGAGGAACCTTTAAATCTTGCGGGTTGATATGGTCGATCTTAGAAACCATGCCAAGATATGTTTTAATGCGGTAATCCATACAATCTATTGGATCATATGGGGTTATCGTAATAGATCGAGTTTGCAATGATTTTAACCACCTCGGAAATATTTGCTGGTTTGTTAATACAATTTTCCTTTCAAAAGGAAAAAGAAAAAATGTGAACTTAGATGATTTTAACATATGTTGGAACAAGATAGTAAGTTATTAATTTCAAATATAAAGAATGTGGCTTTCGTTATTTTAACTGCGGAATTGTATCTAACTGAGCGAACTAGCAAGAATTATATACTAGTGGCAACAGGAGTTGCAATTTACATTGATCGAATCAGAACTATAGCTGCATTGCATTTATGGCTTGTATTACATGACCCGTCAATGCAACTAAGATTAATGCTTTTACACTTGTTAATAATCTGTTTAAAAGAGAATAGCTTTGCATCGTCTCTTAAGATATCCTTCCTTGGCTTTCTTGAGTTAAAATAAAACCACTGAGATCGTGCTAGCTAATAGCCGCATTACAGTTTTATAACATCGTCAGGTACTTTGCTCTTCATCCAGCTATGTCTAGGATTATAGGGCATGTAGTATCTAGATAATTAAATGCTGTGCATATAAACTTCAGTTTTGTCCAAATTTATGTGACTTCTTGTTCTACGCTTGCCACGCCATGGCGTAAGTTATAACGGCACTAAAGATTAGAATCCAAAAAGTATATTAACTATATTTGATGATATGGCTTAATGTTCCTATAGTCCCATAAATGATGCAATGCCACCATTTCGCCAAAAGAAGGTTACTAACTCGAAGGTAAGCTACCAATGCTCAAACCAGATTTAAAGTGGAAGGCTAACGGGATTGTGTTCACAAGAGTCTTCCAAAAAAGGAAATGATCAAGCTTAGCTAACCGTCAAGATAGACTAGATCTAAAATTATCTATGGCGGGCATCCAATTATGCCAAGATTCAAATATGTTTGCAGACATGCGCCTTTCCTTAAGCCTTAAAATCAAATGGATATGTTTCCAAATAATAACTTATTCTTAACGATTGGATGACGATAGCCTAAAAATCAAAAGGTTAATATTCACATGTGGCATTTGGCTAACGATAGGCTTCCCCCAAGTTTCTATCCGACGCACGTGGCATTGATTGACATTCTGTTTTATGCCTTGTTTGTGTCGATCCAATTGAGACATTACAACACCTTTTTGTCGATTATGTTGTTGCGAAATCACTATGGTCTATGGTTGCTAGCTTGTTGGGATTTTAATGATTATCCTAAGGATTTGGGTAACTTAATTGAATGAAGGGACTCGGTTGATCTTGCGGCTCCTACCAATACTTGTTTCCATACAGTGATGCAAACTAACACATGGCGCATATGGAAGTACAGGAACAGTGTATGTTTTTATTTCCAAATTTCCCCGTAAAGACACACTTAGAGAAGACATTAAAAATACATTCGTATTTGTGGATCACAAATAGGAATAGAAAATTATGTCTCAGTTGGCTTGAATGGATAAAAATTCCAATTCTTGCATTTGTCTAATGAAAAGCTGTTCCAAGAAAAAAGCATATAGTTAACACAATAACCACAAGATCCAGATTCCAATAACAATACTGTTCTTGTAAATGTTAATCTGAATTTTTTCAATATATAATTTATTTAATTTACTTATAAAAAGGAAGAATTTGAAAAAATATTGAAATATTACGTTATGTTAACAAAATTTGTAATACACTACTACGTAGTAGTGTATACACAACATTTATTATATTTTTCTAAACACATAAAAAAAGAAAAAGAAAATCAAGCCATTTAATTACCTTGTTACCCCTCAGAAAAACCGTAGATGAAATGGGCCGATATCCAAAGAAAATTTGTTGACCAAAACCCTAATCAAACACAGATGCCACTCTATAAATAGCACCACTTTCCTTTGTCCAAACCATCCCTTCTGCCTCCATCTCATTCCAACTTTCTCATGGTGGCAACCACACCCACCATGATCTTCATTCCTAAAATTCTGTGAGAATTTATTCTATTAATCTCTTGTATTTCCTTATGTTAATTTTAATTTAGTACCTGCGCTAATCCATTTCCTATGTTTTCTTGCTGTTTTGTTTAACTAATCAGCATCAAGGTTACTGGATTGGCATGTCGAGATAGGTGTGTGTATACATTTGATATCAACACTCGATCATTGTTCGTAGCATTTCGATTGGAATCTCAAAGTTACTTAGCAGGTATACTTCAACTGTTTTGAGTATCATTCCTTTTTTATCTTTTTTTTTTTTTTTTTTGACTAAGTAACTGGGCATCACACAAGTAACCCAACACAGTTTATTATTATTATTATTATTATTATTATTATTATTATTATTATTCTCTTTTTCATTTGTCTGCTCGATTTATATTTTCAAGTACAAATATTTGCAGAATGAGAGACGGGTGTTGGATTTTAGCGACTATGTGAGTCCCAAGAAGGGGGAAGCAAGCGCTGAAAGTTACTCAAGCCCATCTTCTTACCTATTGAAAGGCTGCTGTCGGTTGTTATGCAGATTAGAACTGAGATTATGCATTCCGCCTTTGTAGTTTCTACCCAGTTTTGTTATCCAATATTTAAATATTCTTAACATATGGATTTTCTATCATTATCATAGATGAGCCTAAGATAGAAAATCTGATGGGTACTATTCTGTCCAAAGATTATCATCGAACACATGCAGATGCTAATGAGCCTAATTATGCAGCAACCGCACAAGTGAGGCTTCCTTTATTGGATGGTTGTGACATATGATGAAGATAGTAAGTGTTGCACAAGTCAGTCCCTCTAAATGGAGTCATGGTCTTTGTAATATAGTTGAATTTTAGTGGGATATATGTAAATATGAAAAGTAATAAGAAAAAGTGTATAATAGATATTTTTATATTACAACATTGACTATAATGTATTTTTGGAATTAAAAATTACATAAAATAATAATTTGGATGTATTTGAGGAATTTAATGTTTGTAAATGATATAGACGCAATTATGAGTTTACCCTCAATATACACGCAATTATAGAGCTTTGGTAGAATATATACGCAATTCTCCTTTCTTTTATTCTTTATTTGTTTTCTCAATTCAGGTTTTCAAGAACAAATATTCGTGTACACAATTCTTATCTAGACCAATTACTCATGTGGTTGTGTGTGGTTTTCAGTGAAACGAATATAGAAAAAGAGATCTATACATATCATCAATTCTCTAAAGAACAAGGCATTGAATCATAGCCTCTCATCTTGCTTATGGTAGAGATCGAACAAAATAATAACAAAGCAATGGCAAAATTATTATTTCAGCTCATTTAATATAAAAACACATTTTCCACTTAAAAAAAACAATATATCTTGCAAATGGTAAATTTTCAAGCTACGAAAAATATACCATCGCGACGAGAAGTGAATTATCTTTCTATATATTCGCACTTTTATATATACTTTAATTTTGAGAATTTTTTTTCAAAAATTTCCGTCCAAAAAATCACATGTGATTTGTAAAAAATAACCGGTGATTTGTTATTTGAAAAATGATTTGCAATTTTATAAATCACATATTAAAAAATCATTGTGATTTTAGCGTCTCACAATGTCGAGTCGCAATCTTGAGTTATTGACGTTTTTAAGGTTTTTGACCAAATTATCGAAACAACAACTCAACTTACAACAAACACAACTCCTTTATTATTGAACCGATACAGATCAAATTTATCACACATAACTTCATCAATGGCAACTCAACAAGCTATTCACGTACCTAATGCGAAAACCGTTCTCCCATGTTATCGAAGGGTGGATACGTCTAGTGGGCTAGTCGTATGATGGGCGATCTTAAAAGCAAACCAATTGGAAAACTTCTCATCAAATCCATTTTGGAAGGACCTTTTCAACCACGAAAAGTATGAGACCACGATGATCCTAGCGGAACACCTAGTACAAATCATTAAACAAAGAAACAAATTTTCAAGAACTAAATCTTAAATCCACATATCCTCGTCCAAGCACCAAGATCATGACTTATTTCTCATCTGAAGAATATAACCATCATTCAATGACTGCTAAGTCTTGAACCAAAATCTCTCTTTATACACATGGATTGTAGTACTATTGCAACCCATCACGTAACATCATCATCTTGCAAAAAGTATGCTTAAGATATATACGTAACATAATACATCTAAAAAGACTTATTAAACATAATATGACTTTTTAGAGGGTGGGATGAACCACTTGTGCATGAACCATTGGTTTTATTACCAAATTTACCACCCTTGCATTCCTTTTACAAGTTTCAAGGTTTCCCACACTTCCAACAGTCAATTTTGATTTTTTTTATTGTTGATTTTTACGTTTTCTCTTGTTGTTATTGTACCTAGTGGAGTTCTATACTCCACCATATTGAAAAATGACGGACCAACGACATTGTTTCTCTTTGGCTTGTCATTGTCCTACATCCTGACTGACTCCTCAATGAGTAGATGACTGCTTAACTTAACAAGAGTCAATTTATCCTTCTTATGTTTCAAGGTATGCTTAAATCTTTTCAAGAATTGGGTGGGGGGTTATCAATTACAAGAGATTGAAATAGCCCCATCCATGTTTATTTTTGTTGTGTGAACCGACCATGTATACCAAGAAGTTCATTGTATTGTTTCATGACAATTCTCGAATCGACCATTTTGTAATTAGCAAAATTACTCACAAGAAACTTCTTGCTAGAGGCATCCTCTTCCAGATACTTAGCCTCCAAAGATCCTATAGTTGTTTTGCAGATTCAACATTTTGGTAAATATCAAATAGAGGATCAGACATACCATTGAGGATTAAAACATTGAAAATATAATCATCATTCTCTCAATTGCTCGTTTCCTTATTTCTTTCACAGTTGCATCATCCCCATCATTAAGTATTGGAATGCTCATAACATACACCACACTTATGCTTGATAAAAGAAAGTACATCTTCTTTTTCCATCTTCTTAAAAAATCCCTTTAAACTTTTCTAGTTTGGGGAAGCTGGGAGCCATATGCTACATTACAACAACCATTTATTATCACAAAATAGTTTTCTTTTATTATTGGTGGTTTTTCTAGTTGGGTATAGATAGTCAATGTACCAGATATCACTTAAAATCGTGTAATCACTTTTCATAGAAAACTATTCGACTTTAATTCCTAGGTTACACGAATATCTCCTTGGGATAAGACAAGTGTTTGTTCTTGTTTTAAGCACAAAGCAAGAACTCTTTCGCTTCTACTTGTTTACGTTTTTGGTGTTGTCATAACTAGTGATGTTCTAACCATTCAAATTTTGATTGGCTCTAAGTTTGTTATTGTTCATTATTTACTTGGTTCTATGGTTACTGGCCAATGTTCTATTTGTGTATTTCATAGATCCCTGGTAAGCATTACAGTCACGATTTATTCATTAGTTTGCTTCATGGTACTGCAATTGGGTTGAGCAATTCAAAGTGTTTAACTCTATCGGTAAAGTTCTAAGTCTCAAGTGTGTACTATACTATCAATGTGGCTGTTCAGTTGTCTTTATTCCATACTATTGGTTCCATTTAGAGCTTTTTGTATTGCAATCTCTCGAGTTAATGTCTGATGATTCGTTTATGATGCTAATTGTGCAAGTTTACTTGCTTATGTCTATGTCTTAAGGTTCTAAGTTTGCTTTAACATTTGCTTAATATTTTGATGCATTATTGCTTTATTGCACAGTACTTCAGCAATTGTTTAAGACCATTTCTTCATATGATAATGATAATGTTTAAGCAACTCACCTTCTCTAGCTTTAGAGATTCATGATCTTTTAAAACCTTTCTATAAGTTTGAGCTATGTCCGACAAATGCCTTCATTAGTTGACTTGACCTACATAACGTAATCACCATCATTATTCAAGACTGTCAACAACCACTTCCGAATGCTTTGACATCGTTCGTCTTTCGATCCCCAATCCCTCCTGTTGCATTCATGTAAACCATCCAGTGTTTTAGATAACTTATTCAATACCTTCTGTAATCATGCTTGCTTGAGATATCCTCAAGATATGACTTCATGCTTGTCATAGTTGATACATAACTCCATTCTCTTAGATACAACTATTTATCTTAATGCCCCGTAAGATTCGACTCATTAGGATCATTGTTCATGCTAATAGAATTGACAAATTCTATATTCATTACTTTCTATGACATAAAATGTCCTTTGTGTACAGAGATCCTAACTTGATATTGCTCCTTACATTAACTATTTGTAACTAGTTATAATGTTTAAATCATCTACTCTACATATACAGTTTCAATCGCTTACTAGAGATTTACTTACATATAGTTTATGACCTAAGAGTCAATCTGCTATGCGACAGTTTGACTGATCACTAAGTCTTTGAACTTTGCATCTATCCTTAATTCAATATACTTAAGCTTCCAATAGTCTTGAGTATTTCATCAATGCTATCAATGTCCTTTAAGAATTCAACTGGTTAAGTTACAATGACTCTTGTTGTTCCAACGTGATCACATCTGCAATCACATCAGACAATGCTTGAAGTATATTCTAGATATTCTAGCGTTCATTAAACTGACACTTTGATTCATAATCAGATCTATTAATTCTTCCGGATCTACAACTATCTTTGGATCACACTATCAACCATGTTATTAACCCATTGTTCATGTCACTATAGCTTCAGTGCCAAAATGGCTTCACTATAGATTGTTATTGACTAGATAAAGACTATCTTATTTAAAATCTCCCAAACTGTACACGAATCTATAAACCATTGATCAAGTCACTAACCCTTAATCAACACTAGATCTTACGATCTATGCATTAGATGGTCAAACAATAACTTTATGAATATAAATGTGCCTGAATCCTTGAAGATCTAATAGACAATATTACAATTTGCATTCAAATGTTAATAAATACTTCAGTACTAGGTTTACAACTTGAGTTTTAACCTAATATAGTAATTTGCTTACTATATACCTTAGACATCAAGAGATCCCATATATGAAGATATTACAATTGAATGAATGCTTAAGATCAGCTACTATCAAAACCACGATATTATAAATTTAGTAAACATACCTTTAAACATCAGTTCAAATTGCTGTTAATTATCTATATTTTCCAAAACCCTTAACCTTATAGATAATGCCACTATTCACAAACATAACATCTTACAATCCTACCTAGCATTTTATTGAATAAGTTACATAATATGTTATATTCATAACACCGTAACTTCATTGAGTACTCATTTACATATTTACCATCACTATATTTAGTCTAGATTTAAAAAATTGGTTTGAACCTTACTAATATTCCACAAATATTACACTGGTTACATGGACACACTTCCATTAAAATTAACTCTAAACACATTAAAATAATTTTATAAAGTATCATCTTCGTTTCAATTATACTCTAAAGATCATGAGTGATTCCGATAAATTATCTTAAATACTATTCATGAGAATTGCCACATATGTATAAGTTATGTAATCCAAGAAAAGATGATACCGTTACCCTATCTTACATAATAATCTACCACTATATCACTTGCTAAATGTAATTCAACCTTAAATTCAAAACATTATTAGAAATTCTTGTATAAATTTTTGATGTCTAACCTTAAGGATGGAATTCACTATAAGTACAATGTCCAAGTTGATAGAATTAATCAGAGAGATAAGAGTTCCCCATAGTTCCAAAGGGTTTACAACCAAATTTGTTTAAATTAAATTTATGCAATTGACTAGAAAAATTTTTTCCCTTTTGGTTTTTAAAGTAACAAAAAAATAAATTAAATGGCTTGTATTACATGACCCGTCAATGCACTAAGATTAATGCTTTTACACTTGTTAATAATCTGTTTAAAAGAGAATAGCTTTGCATCGTCTCTTAAGATATCCTTCCTTGGCTTTCTTGAGTTAAAATAAAACCACTGAGATCGTGCTAGCTAATAGCCGCATTACAGTTTGATAACATCGTCAGGTACTTTGCTCTTCATCCAGCTATGTCTAGGATTATAGGGCATGTAGTATCTAGATAATTAAATGCTGTGCATATAAACTTCAGTTTTGTCCAAATTTATGTGACTTCTTGTTCTCTTGCCACGCCATGGCGTAAGTTATAACGGCACTAAAGATTAGAATCCAAAAAGTATATTAACTATATTTGATGATATGGCTTAATGTTCCTATAGTCCCATAAATGATGCAATGCCACCATTTCGCCAAAAGAAGGTTACTAACTCGAAGGTAAGCTACCAATGCTCAAACCAGATTTAAAGTGGAAGGCTAACGGGATTGTGTTAACAAGAGTCTTCCAAAAAAGGAAATGATCAAGCTTAGCTAACCGTCAAGATAGACTAGATCTAAAATTATCTATGGCGGGCATCCAATTATGCCAAGATTCAAATATGTTTGCGACTACGCTTTTCCTTAAGCCTTAAAATCAAATGGATATGTTTCAAATAAAACTTATTCTTAACGATTGGATGACGATAGCCTAAAAATCAAAAGGTTAATATTCACATGTGGCATTTGGCTAACGATAGGCTTCCCCCAAGTTTCTATCCGACGCACGTGGCATTGATTGACATTCTGTTTTATGCCTTGTTTGTGTCGATCCAATTGAGACATTACAACACCTTTTTGTCGATTATGTTGTTGCGAAGTCACTATGGTCTCTTGTGCTTTAATCATGCCTTAGTGTTACTAAGGTTATCGTGACTGAAGATTGACGTGGATCTTCTTGTTCTGTTGGTGTTTCGTTGTCTTAGGGTTTTGGGTAATACTTTCTGGTTTTCGTTGTTTTAGGGTAGCTTTACTTTCTTGTTTATGTTTATGGACAAGGTTGATGAGTTAAACGATGATGAGCCTACTGTTAGTCCTGGTGAGTCGATTATTCAATCGACAATGAACCCTAATAGTAGGAATGATGGACAAGTGGAGCCGGTTTCACTTGGTTCGAGCCCTAGTCATGACGCTACTAGCCATGACACACCTGAGGGTCAGGATACTTTATTGAAAATTCGTGCTATTGAAAAACAAATCTTTGAGGGAAAACTTGTGCTTGTGGGTGAAGATGGGCAACCATTAAAACCAGTTGTGACAGTGGATACTACTACTTCTACTAGGGCTCCTTCCCTTGAACATCTTCAGGTGCCGCAGTCGCAGAAGGAGTTTGAGGAGATGCTTATTGCAATTGGTTATTATTCTAAATATCCTCAAACGAAGAATGGTCCTATGGCTTCTACTGCTAATGATAAGGTTGATAAGAATGCAAATGGGGCTGTAGGTATTGAGACGGTTGGCAGTTTGAAACAACCGTCTTCATCTTATGCTGGTGTTACTTCTACTGAACCAAAGAAACACACGTCTAACTTTCGTAGGTTGGAGTGCAGTTCGAGCGCTAATGGAGTGGATCTTCGTCCGATGAAAGTGGTTGAAGAGGTGAACACACGGTTTGAGAATACTTTGTATGGGTATTTCCTTGGTCAACGCCTTGCTTTTCCTGTTGTTGATTACTTTGAGCAATGCGTGGGCTAAGTTTGGTATTCAAAGGTAATGATGAATGCAAAGGGTTCTTCTTCTTTAAGTTCAATTCAAAAAAGGTGTTGATGATGTGCTTGAAACGGTCCGTGGTTGATTAGGAATGTTCCTATTACTCTTAAACCATGGACCTTGAACACCAACTTACTTAAAGAGGATTTGACCAACATCCGGTGTGGGTTAAATTCCATGATGTTCCTACGCTATGTTTTCGATGATGGCCTTAGTCTTCTTGCCACGTTGATAGAAGCGCCTAAAGGTTAGATGCCTTTACTAGCCAAATGTGCAAGGACTCGTGCCGTAGTAGTTTCTGAGATGCATGATAGAAGTGAAGTCGGATGAGGTGCTTAGGGACGCCTAAGCGTGGAGATACCGTTACTTGATGGATCGGGTTCGACTATTGAGAAGATACGGGTTGAATACGGTGGAAGCCACCTCATTGTGATAAATGTAAGATTTTGGTCATACTCTTATTGAATGTCCTAAAGTTGTTGAACCTCCTGCTCACCTTCTAAGCGTGTTAATGATGGTTTAAAGCGGTCAATAATAAGAAGAAGGAAAGCAAGGTAGTTCTACTATTCAGTCAGGAGGGTTTACTAGACTGTTGTGGGTACAGTTTCAATATCAACCCAAAGACTTCTCCCGAACCTAAGTAAGTGGAAGTCACTAAGAAGAATGCTTCGATGTGGCTAGTTCGAGTGGAACTACGATATCTACATCTAACCGGTTTGATGCTCTTAAGGAACTTAGATGCATCCGGTACTCCTTCAATGACACTAACAAGGATGAGGATTCGGTGTACTGAAGTTAATGAAGATAAGTCTACTAAGCAGTCTTGCATCACAAGAACCCCTTGTGAGTAATTTGAAAGAGATGGAGTGGGGTGGCTCCCAACTAGTGATTCTGTATACCGCTTTCTTCTACTAAGCGAGTTAACCCTTTTCTAAAGTGGGAGAGATCGGGTGTCGATTACGAAGATGAGGTGGTTGCTAACCCATTTGATGAGTCTGCTAATATATTTGGTGGTGGCCAAGAGTTTGAAGATGAGTATGATGACTATGACTTGATGACTATCTGAACATGTTCGTGATCTTCGGAGAATTTGGATCGTTTAATGCCATGTATGGCACAAAGCTTCAAGGTCCTAGGAAGTAATTTTATTTCGTTATGTCCTATGTTATCATTTGAGTAGTGGTTTGTTTTCTTGTTTAGAAAATTGGTATAGTACCTTGTTATGTAAGCTTTATGCCTATGTAGAGGTGAGATATGGGATTTCACCCATATCTATTGTACTTAAACGTTTATTTGGTTAATATATTTACCAGGGTGTAGGATTACTCCCCTTTACCCAAAAAAAGAAATCACTATGGTCTATGGTTGCTAGCTTGTTGGGTTTTAATGATTATCCTAAGGATTTGGGTAACTTAATTGAATGAAGGGACTCGGTTGATCTTGCGGCTCCTACCAATACTTGTTTCCATACAGTGATGCAAACTAACACATGGCGCATATGGAAGTACAGGAACAGTGTATGTTTTTATTTCCAAATTTCCCCGTAAAGACTCACTTAGAGAACACATTAAAAATACATTCGTATTTGTGGATCACAAATAGGAATAGAAAATTATGTCTCAGTTGGCTTGAATGGATAAAATTCCAATTCTTGCATTTGTCTAATGAAAAGCTGTTCCAAGAAAAAGCATATAGTTAACACAATAACCACAAGATCCAGATTCCAATAACAATACTGTTCTTGTAAATGTTAATCTGAATTTTTCAATATATAATTTATTTAATTTAATTATAAATATTTTAAAAAGTATTTAAAAAATTTTGTAAAATTTAATTAGGGTGATCAAAAAATTTATTTTAAAAAAAAATGAAAAAAAAAATTTAATTTTTCCCTTGAAACAATGGGTTTTTAAGAAATTAAAAAAATTTGATGACAAATCCAATCTTTAAAATCTTGTAATACCAACTTTCTTTGAAAAACCATTTCTCCTAATTCTATTTTCCAATTTTCTTGGTTTCCCGAAATTTCTCCAATTTTTTTCTTTTTTTTTTTCTAAAGAATATTTTAAATTTATAACCTTCATTTCTATTTTGGTTAATTAAGCTATTTTTGGATTCAAATATTTTTTGAAATTGATAAAACCCATCATTATTAAATTTATTAATTAATATTTTGCATAATTTTCAAAAATTTTTATGAGGGATTTTACTTTAGCCCAAGCTTAAATCTTTAATTTAAATTTTCGTTTATAAAAATATTATTTTTTAGTTGTACATTTAAATTTTCAATATTTTCAATAAATCGTGATTTGGTTTATCTCAAAGTACTGACAAGTGATACCATTTATAGAATGGTCTAAATTTTTTGAAAAAATATAATTTCCTTACACCTTTTGATTTAATTTAAATAGTTAAATATTATTTAATTATAAGCAATTAAAAGTTTATATTCTATAAAATTTCTCATATGAGATGGATAATGCTTTCATTATATGTCAAAGCTTAAGAGCTTCTATTGAATATTCACATATTCATAATATTTTTCAAAGTAAAAGTTCAATTACAATGATCTATGTCATTAAAAGTTTGAATTCTGAAATTTAAGATACAAATCTTAAAACATAGTGATATAGTCAATTGCTTATCTCGATATAAAATAATAAAATCAATCAATGATGTATTTGAACAATCTTATAAAACACAATTTTATTACCAAACCATCAACGAAATATACTTAAAATATTATCAATCTCCTTATTATTACTTTATATTGGATACAACTTATTTAAACAAATTTTTTAACAATCTTATCCTGAATATTATTGTTTTAGTTTCATAACCAATTTAATTTTTTGTATTTTACTACCTAGATAATTACCATTATTGCTAGGTGACCATGAATTTGACATTCTTCATACTTAATACACCAATCAATTATGCTAGTTATTAACTTTCACTAACTTTAATTTTTTGTCAAGTATTTAATCTTTCAAAAAATACAGTTATTTTAAATATATAGTTTTAGCATTATCATTTCGTAACATATTTATACAAAACTGAGTTGTTTCAAGACAATTAGCCTGAATCAGCACAAATTATAGCATCATTAAAGAACTTTTCAGAATTATTCCTTAGTCAAATTAGACCAATGTTGAATTAACATTTCTATCATATACACAATCAATGATTATTACACTTAAATATCATGACTCCACATTGTACCTATTGAACATCTCACTTGAGCTCATTGTATTGGACTAGTGTAAATCACAAAGCTTATATGGTAAAACTTTAGAAGTCATTTTGATACTGTCTGAAAATGTTTAATAACTTATTTAATACCATTCAAATTTCATTACAAATTTAAATAATATTAATGTTTCTTAATTATTTGTCTTAGTTTTACCCAATAACATATATACCTTTAACATCCTTATATGTTCATAGATATCCTTTAATCCTTTATACAATCTATCCTTAGTCAAACATGCTTAATTTACTGTTACAACTTTACTCTATGACGTTATGTGTAATGCTGACCATTTCATCAATTTTGAACTGCATTATTACCAATTTGTATGTACCGCATTCAATCATTTTAATTTGCATTATTAAAATTATGTATACATTTTCTGTGAAACTTTCATAGTTCTATATATATATTGCAAGATTATCTTTTCAAGAATTGAACTACTTGAGTTTCATTAAAATCATGATGACTAATACACTAATTTTTCTATTTTGTTAATGCATGCATTTTAGTATTACATGTTGAAAATCATTGCAAGTATTTTTGTTTTGACTTAATGTTATTTTAGTTATGCAGTTGTATTGCTATTCAATAATTGACCAAGTTTTCTAACGCCTTTTTAGATCGATCAGTCAAGAATCAATTTTGCACTTTAACATTACTATCACTGTTAAATCTTTACTTATCATGATTGAGTCAATTTCATTTGCAACAACTTGTAAATCTTAAGTTATTGGAAGTGCACTTTAACAAAAATCCATTATATTCTGATAAAAGACATTACACTCATAAAATTTGAATCTATTCATATCTATTCAACCTATTGGATTATTCCATTAAGTAATATTAATTGTACTTAATAATCTATAAAATCTAAGTAATTGTACTAGTATTCATCAATTTTGAAAATATTCATTAATTATCAGTTAAATCTATAACAAGTCTTTTAAACAAAAACTTTATGTGTAACTTAGTTTATTGCATGCAAATTATTCTTTTGACCATTATATACTGCATCATTTACGTTCTTTTATTCACGACATTTCATAATTTGGACATCCTTAACAATCATTGTTCTAACTGATTCTTTTTACAGTAACTATTGACTGATGAATAACGCAGTTGTCTCTTAGCACATGATCATCTCATAAGTTGTTTAAACTTTAAGTTACTTGTATTCACATCGCTTAAATTAACAAAATGTCTTCAATTATAATCATACCTCATGTTATAATTAATGAGTTGAGACAACAGTTTGTTTATTTCTTGACTTTACTTCTTATAGAATTTCACTTAGATGCATATCACTTCCATTTTGCATAATCAATATTCTAATCTTGTAGAACGCATAATGGGTTAATCATGTAATTCATACTGTACTATTGGTATTGTTTCGATCATATCCTTCAAAATTTGTCACCATAAAATTATTTCGGTTTAAGTATCAATTTTCTTCAAGATCTCAAAAATGCTTAACTTTGAACTATTCTAACACCATATTCACAAAGTCATGGTAAGTTAAAAATTTCTACAATATAAAACTGCATTCTTACTAGGAAATTGAAACAACTGTACATTCCTGAAACATTTTTTTCTTAAGTTAGAGATTTTACATCTTATTGAATTTTAACATGTGAATTTTAGAATAACTAATTAAATAATTGCATGATACTTCTATGTTTATTTATAAATATTAATTGTTAATTCACAGTTTGAAATATATAAGCTAATTGTCTTATTCAGTTCTAATTCACGTTTCAATTTTTTTTAAATGTCGTAATTGAGCACTATTTCTGACCTGAATACTTCGATACAGTTGATTATTTCACGTACAAAATCTCATTACAAGATGCAATTAGTATTGACGCATTATACTTCGAATTCATAATTTAGTATGCATCATATTTTAATTAAACTTTCAGTTTTGTCAAGTTTATTATGAATTTTCATGAATCAGCTAAGGAAGTCATTTGTACCAAGTATATTAATTATTCAAATACATTTAATAATTCATCATTTTGTAATGGATTAATTCTAGTAGATATACTTTAATGATTTCATAAGAAATGATATTACAAAATAAAACTAAGTAGTACATTTTAATTTATGTAGTTACGTTCATCAATGTGTTTCAATTACAGAATTGCTTTCAATGATTGTAGTTTCAATTATGCAATAGACAATATAACCTAAATAAAATTTTGGTAATGATAGCAAATTAAATATTTACTCTAGAATCGATTCTAAGCTTTAAAACTATGATAGTTTATTCCAACAATCCTAAATAATTTTTTTTGGATTGGTATAACAATTCATCAGGCTGAAGTAATTTCAAATTAGGTTTATAACTAGTGGAGTTCCAATTGTAGTGAGTAATTCGTTGTATTATTTCTCATTCTGATTTATCTTGTTATTAGATCCCAAGCTTTAACGTTATTAAATGTCAGTACACCATATAATCGAATTCCACATGTTGTCACACTGCGGTTAAATGATGAATTCACATATGTAACACTTTGATAGTCTTGTGTTATCGATTCTTTACATAAAAGTTTAAAATGACTAGTGATTTAATACTGTGGATTAATTATTTTCAAGATTAAAGATTATTTACTAAATTTCAAGACTACGGAATTTAATCAACTGACACTTAAGATTCTATCTGAAATGCAGTTGCATTTAGGATTGTAATCAGTATAATGCTATTTCAATTTTATGTGTTTGAATTGAAGATGAACTATAGAAATTTTCTTTTAGTTAATAATTCTTTCAATAAAAGAATAGATAGATATTTAAGTATTCACTGACTTTCAGTTAAATAATTTGTTAGATGTGTTCTTGTAATTGTATACAGTTGAAACTTTATATTTGCTTATAGGGTATTGAACATAGATGTAGCTATTACTGATTCAATTATTGGTTGCATAAAGATATGTATAATCATTTAATGATTTTATATTCTTAGCATGAGTTTCACCTAAGATTTTAGAGCAAAAGAATTAACTATTTAATTGACATAAGTTATCTCAAAAAAGGATTAAATGTTATACTGCAAAGAGTATTTCTTGAACTAATTAATACATAAATAAATAGTGCATTTGTGTTCAAAATCAACAAGTAACTTAACTTGTACACAACCTTAGAATTTGTCTCCTAGATCCTGTGCTAGTTATTAACATAGTGTCTATAATAGCACAGTCATATGCATTCATCTAATTTCAAGCTATAATGTGCTATATCCTTTCCAAATTTGCAGTACTTTAATTTAACTTATAGTAAATAGTAATTTATGATTTTGTGTTATGTTTCTAAGTAGGTCATATGATCATTCGAAACTAATTTGATATATTTGATTATACCTATGTGTAATTTCCAATAAAGTTCACATGGCTTCTCTCAAAGATTTGGAAGTAACTAAATTGTTCTTGTTACAGTTATATTCAAAGGAAATATATGTGAACTTATTAATGGGCATCTTCCAGATCAAGTTTCTATCCATATTAGTTTCATATTAGTTGTTATCAATTCTATGATTAGACTTTATCAGTTATTTTGTGCAAATTCCTAATGACTAGAGGCAACGTGTTATTGATTTGTAAGTGTGTCAAGAATAGAAATTAACGACTGTGATTATGTAAATCAGTCTATGACTTGATTGATCCAATGAAGATATGCGTCGGGTATTTATTCAAACCTAAACAACTAATACAGCTATTTACGATTAGTTATTAATATTTCAATTATTTTTCATTGTAATTTATATAAGTTTAGATTTGAAATGAAAAGATTATGTTAATCAATTATATCTCCATCTGTCAACAAAAATATTCAAAAAATAATAACAATGAATTATACCTATATAAGAATACCTTAGTGAATGCATTCCAAATTGAAATTGTTGTACATAATGTAAACTAAAAGATGAAACTCATAAATAGTATTTCTAATATTTAAAACTCAATGTCAATTTAATCAATAGAAACTAATAAAGATCTATATAAATGTTCGACCAAACTATAAATGATTTTCCAATAAAACATTTTACCATTAATGATTCCTAAATTTCAAAGTTACATCATTTTTCTAACGATCACTTGCCCATTCATTATCTTTTCATGACATCTGTTCAGATTTCATTTACTTCAAATTTATCGTATTCTGTAATTTAGTATTAGTTTGCGCTTTTTTATTTTCTCTGTTTTGTATACTAATTTATGCATCAGGTTATATTGATAATTTTTACAATTCTATATTTTCGTCATTGGAAATTCAGTTACTTAAAGATTGACTTAGAACTTCTTTTTGCAATAGTGACAAGTAATTCATGTTCATTTTAATAGGATAAACATTCACATTTATAGCTTTCATTACATTATTAATATAGCAGATCGAGATTATACAATAGTATGCAAAGAATGCTGATTTTAGTCAATTTTTAAATAAAAGAGATTTCAGTTAACAAATTATCATTCGTATTTCATTGATCCAATTAATTTAACTTGTCATTTCTATCAATAGATAAAGAAATTATGACATATTACTTTCCATTTATACATGTTGTAATATGATAGCATAATTTGACAAACTATATTTCTAATGCCTGTTGTAAAATTAGGTATTAATTTGCAAAAAATGATTATTGAAATTTTTAATACTATTAATGTATTGATAAATTTAGCCTAATCATTCATTGGTTTTTGAATTATAAGTATTAATTAATGATTGGATTTAATAATGATACTAGATCAACTATTTTATAATCATATGAATAATTTAATTACATACTTTTTATTATTAGTTTCTACAATTATTTCGAAACAAATATTCTGAATACAAAAGTTTGTTATTTTAGACATATGAGTTATTCATCTCTTATGTACTGTGAATATAGTCAGTTATAAATACAATTAAAAAAGGCTTGATAAATATTTTAGTCATGACAAATTAATACAAAAGTTTAGCTATCTTTACAATGAACATTCAAGTACAATATACTTCAAAGAAGGTTTTTCTACATATCAATTATTAATCTTAAATTAATTTCTTTAATATATTTATCATAAATAAACTTTCATTAAAAATTTTAAACACGATTATGTATTATAATGATTTCTTAAATTAATTATAACATATTAAATGATTGTCTATATAGTGAATTTCTTGGTATTGAATTTATATTGACAATTATAATAATTTTTACAATTATAACAACAAATAATTAAACATAATAATAATATTTACATGATAACTTTAATGATGAAACTATTATAACCAATATTAAAACTTTTCGTATGCTGGTTCATATGCTATCCCTTTGGATTTATTCAACCAATTTGGAAACCTTCTTAACACATAATTAGACCTTTCCTATGGACAGTAAATCTAGCAAACATATAACAAAGTCTTAATAACCATTCATGTAACACGGTTTCATGTCTATCTTTATCGAATATTAAGTCAAGCAAACCAATTTAAAATTTTATCATGTTTAAGTACTTTCTAATACATAATCTTGAACATTGTATCAATAAAAAATAATCACAAAGATACTTAACATTATACTTTTAACATAAACAATTTGAAATTTTACATTATAAATTCATTACATTTCAAATCTTAATTATTATAATTTACAACTTTTCTCAATCAGTCTACTTAGCTAGTAGTCAATTGACCATATTATCCAAGATCAATTAACATTTTTTGACATTCTACATGATGAACCAATACATTGGCATAACATTGATTATCAATTTCCTACATTCATTTCAGTTAGTTTACTCAAAATTGGTGTCTATCATTATCATCTAGTAAAGATCATGATTCATCAATTGGGACTGTCCAAAGAATATGAGCTATTTCATCTGTCACATGTAACATTACAAGACTTTTCTAGTTAGGAACGTACCTAAGCTATCATTCTATCAAGACTTAATCTTCAAATTGTAAATTAATCGGTAATTCCATTGGTTACATTTTGAAATCATTAATCATCCATTGTTAGAAATGTATTTAATCAATACTCATCAATAGTATTTTATTAGGTCCTTATCCATACACTCTTTAAAAACTACAACTTTGCTTTTGAATAATTTAGCACATTAAGTAAAATTTATTCTCTTAGATTGACCGTTTTATCGTTTTCATTGATACAATTGTCTTGATGCTTAATTGTTTATTGATGTAAACTTCATTAAATCCTTAGAATTCTATAGTAATCCAAGTTTTACTTACACAATTAGACACAATCTTTTTTTGTACGTGGTTTGTCATTCAGTTTTAAATGCATTCAGAACTCATTGAATAATTTATTAACGTTTTTGCATAATTGTCTTTCAATAAGTTATAATATCGTCTATTAACATTGTTGATTAATGTTGCTACTAAGTAAAATATTCAAATTAAATATTTCAATTCCTGTTCTTTGGAATAGCATGCCCATTAAAGTTTAGTTCGTCACATTATCTTGAAGATAACCTAACTCATAACATGCATATTCTTGTGGTGCATTTAAAATTTCACGTATCACCTCTTCTTCAAGATCTTTGTCTCTTCAAGCAAAATTGTTCGCAAAATGCAACATGCCAAAAAAAATGTCTGATTTTGTTTCACAAGAGTAGAATGGTTAAGTTGTACTTCTAATGATAACAAACCTTTTTTAAGTACACCAAATGCCCATTCAAAATAATTTCGTGATGAAGAGTGACGAAGGTTAAACAACTCTCGTGCGTGTTGAGTACTCTTTTAAATGATATCTAACACCCTTATAAGGCACTATTAATGTACTTCTATGGGTGGACCAGCATCAACCAAATAATACCTAGCAATAAATAACATATAATTAATATGATATAAGATTATGGACAAAAACAATGTTGGTTTAAACATTTACCCTCTGGAATGATTAGCTTGTCCTCTCTAGTTAGAGCATTTTCTATTATTCTCGAGTCAGATGCAGTACCCTCCCAACCGGTCAAAACATATGTAAACTTCAAGTCAAATGTGCAAGCAACTAAGACATTAAATTTTGGGGGACCATGATATCTTGGGGCATCATTGTTAGGTACTCTCACACGAACATGTGTTCCATCAATTGCTCAACACAATCCTTGAAAAAAAGGATAAAACGATTTTTTTTCTTGAATTTCTATATGAATAATTTCACCGGTAGGTTGTTAGAGATAATGATCTTCTAACAATAAAATTGCTCTCAAAACACGGTGCAAGCACCTACTTGTCGCTGACCCAGAGCGACGATAAATTCAAGAGGCAAAACGATTTCTTAAATCATTTCCTACAACATGCAAGAATCTAGCAATTACGTTGAGTTGGCCGAAGATCACCATCACGCACTAAGATATTGCAAAATGTCCCAAAAGCTTTCTCACTCATACATATTATATCACGACATTTACCACTTTTGAGAGGTTGTCTAACATCTCATCTCGCAAATTTTTGCGATGTAAAATAACATCTTTAGTAGGTAAATTAGCACGGTTCATGTGAGTAAGTCTACGTCGTGTATGACGTATTGGATTGAATTTTCAAACACTTTAGCCCATTAAAACTTTTGTCCATTTCACCAGATGGGTGACTAAATAATTACCAAGTTCTTACTGTTCTTGATCCCTCTCAAAAATTTCACTTTTCCCTCTAAATTAATATAACACATCAACACCAAATGTCAAGTTAACTTTCAAAGGGCTACTACATACTACTCCACCACACCATTGCTATCTCCGTACTACCGTCGATCACTTTGGCACCGTACATCTTCCGTCGACCATTCTCATCAAGGTTTAATTCTTTTATTGCCCCAATTTACTACTGTTTCAATTATGTTTATAATTTAGTTAGACCTAATTGAGATGAATTTGTTTATGAAATAAAACCTGTTAATCTTTTAGACTTAATTGAGATGAATTGTATCTCTGTTTATGAAATTGAAACACGATACTTGTAGGTTGATTAGTTGAACTTTGACTAATCTGCCGTAATGATCTAATTTGTTTATGTGAGTTGTGCTTATGATCAATTTGCATTCTTTTTGGTGTTTGCTGGCTAATGTTGATTGTTACTAGTTGATGTGAGCTCGTATAATACCTTTGAGTTGGAGTTATGTCGGTGACGAGGGAAAGTGAATGGATGTACAAAAGATCAAATAGTAATGTTGACTGTTCCATCATATCTCAAGTTTTATTTCCTACTGTTAGTTGTGTCACGCCTACTCCAAGTTCTGTTTAGCAAGCTGTTCTATTAAAGCTAGCATGCTGCTACAAACCTCATTGTAGTCGGCTTCAAGTTGCACATAACACAAACATTCTGATCCTCAAATACAAATGGACATGGCCAACACTTCTGTAATATACTTCTGGTGAGTTTCCTTTACCAGAAATATATATTATATAAAATAAAATCTTTAAAGTAGTTGTACATATGTGGGTGTGTGCAACTTGGTGTACAAGTATGATCCAGACAGAGGTTAAGCCTATAACTGTAGCTAAACAGGAAGTTACCATAATTGTAATGTTGTCAATCGACTTGATAGATTTTATTCCCTTGAATAGATGCAGGTTTTATTAACCAATTTAAGGGTGTGTTTGTTATAAGTAGCAGTGAGCAGTAGTAGTGCCAAACGACCACTAAAATCAATTCTCCAGCATGTTTAACAAGCGGTCTGCGGTGAGTTGTGGCTACACTCACAACTACTGCTCACCGCTACATTTGTTTCTTTTAGGTCTTGTAATTCAGTTCTTCATCCATGAGTAATTAAGAAGAATAGTGGATTCTGATCGACTGGGAGGTTTAATTAAAGTGAGGTTTTGTTTTGTGAGTTTTTCTGTTCTTACTTTAGTAATTTGTTAAACGACTATCCGAGGAACCTTTAAATCTTGCGGGCTGATATGGTCGATCTTAGAAACCATGCCAAGATATGTTTTAATGCGGTAATCCATACAATCTATTGGATCATATGGGGTTATCGTAATAGATCGAGTTTGCAATGATTTTAACCACCTCGGAAATATTTGCTGGTTTGTTAATACAATTTTCCTTTCAAAGGAAAAAGAAAAAATGTGAACTTAGATGATTTTAACATATGTTGGAACAAGATAGTAAGTTATTAATTTCAAATATAAAGAATGTGGCTTTCGTTATTTTAACTGCGGAATTGTATCAAACTGAGCGAACTAGCAAGAATTATATACTAGTGGCAATAGGGTTGCAATTTACATTGATCGAATCAGAACTATAGCTGCATTGCATTTATGGCTTGTATTACATGACCCGTCAATGCAACTAAGATTAATGCTTTTACACTTGTTAATAATCCGTTTAAAGAGAATAGCTTTGCATCGTCTCTTAAGATATCCTTCCTTGGCTTTCTTGAGTTAAAATAAAACCACTGAGATCGTGCTAGCTAATAGCCGCATTACAGTTTGATAACGTCGTCAGGTACTTTGCTCTTCATCCAGCTATGTCTAGGATTATAGGGCATGTAGTATCTAGATAATTAAATGCTGTGCATATAAACTTCAGTTTTGTCCAAATTTATGTGACTTCTTGTTCTCGCTTGCCACGCCATGGCGTAAGTTATATGACACTAAAGATTAGAATCCAAAAAGTATATTAACTATATTTGATGATATGGCTTAATGTTCCTATAGTCCCATAAATGATGCAATGCCACCATTTCGCCAAAAGAAGGTTACTAACTCGAAGGTAAGCTACCAATGCTCAAACCAGATTTAAAGTGGAAGGCTAATGGGATTGTGTTAACAAGAGTCTTCCAAAAAAGGAAATGATCAAGCTTAGCTAACCGTCAAGATAGACTAGATCTAAAATTATCTATGGCGGGCATCCAATTATGCCAAGATTCAAATATGTTTGCAGACATGCGCCTTTCCTTAAGCCTTAAAATCAAATGGATATGTTTCCAAATAATAACTTATTCTTAACGATTGGATGACGATAGCCTAAAAATCAAAAGGTTAATATTCACATGTGGCATTTGGCTAACGATAGGCTTCCCCCAAGTTTCTATCCGACGCACGTGGCATTGATTGACATTCTGTTTTATGCCTTGTTTGTGTCAATCCAATTGAGACATTACAACACCTTTTTGTCGATTATGTTGTTGCGAAATCACTATGGTCTATGGTTGCTAGCTTGTTGGGATTTTAATGATTATCCTAAGGATTTGGGTAACTTAATTGAATGAAGGACTCGGTTGATCTTGCGGCTCCTACCAATACTTGTTTCCATACAGTGATGCAAACTAACACATGGCGCATATGGAAGTACAGGAACAGTGTATGTTTTATTTCCAAATTTCCCGTAAAGACACACTTAGAGAAGACATTAAAATACATTCGTATTTGTGGATCTCAAATAGGAATAGAAAATTATGTCTTAGTTGGCTTGAATGGATAAAATTCAATTCTTGCATTTGTCTAATGAAAAGCTGTTCCAAGAAAAAGCATATAGTTAACACAATAACCACAAGATCCAGATTCCAATAACAATACTGTTCTTGTAAATGTTAATCTGAATTTTTCAATATATAATTTATTTAATTTACTTATAAAAGGAAGAATTTGAAAAAATATTGAAATATTACGTTATGTTAACAAAATTTGTAATACACTACTACGTAGTAGTGTATACACAACATTATTATATTTTTCTAAACACATAAAAATGAAAAGAAAATCAAGCCATTTAATTACCTTGTTACCCTCAGAAAAACCGTAGATGAAATGGGCCGATATCCAAAGAAAATTTGTTGACCAAAACCCTAATCAAACACAGATGCCACTCTATAAATAGCACCACTTTCCTTTGTCCAAACCATCCCTTCTGCCTCCATCTCATTCCAACTTTCTCATGGTGGCAACCACCCCACCATGATCTTCATTCCTAAAATTCTGTGAGAATTTATTCTATTAATCTCTTGTATTTCCTTATGTTAATTTTAATTTAGTACTTGCGCTAATCCATTTCCTATGTTTTCTTGCTGTTTTGTTTAACTAATCAGCATCAAGGTTACTGGTTGGCATGTCGAGATAGGTGTGTGTATACATTTGATATCAACACTCGATCATTGTTCATAGCATTTCGATTGGAATCTCAAAGTTACTTAGCAGGTATACTTCAACTGTTTTGAGTATCATTCCTTTTTTTTATCTTTTTTTTTTTTTTTGACTAAGTAACTGGGCATCACACAAGTAACCCAACACAGTTTATTTGTTTATTATTATTATTATTATTATTTTTTTTCTCTTTTTCATTTGTCTGCTCGATTTATATTTTCAAGTACAAATATTTGCAGAATGAGAGACGGGTGTTGGATTTTAGCGACTATGTGAGTCCCAAGAAGGGGGAAGCAAGCGCTGAAAGTTACTCAAGCCCATCTTCTTACCTATTGAAAGGCTGCTGTCGGTTGTTATGCAGATTAGAACTGAGATTATGCATTCCGCCTTTGTAGTTTCTACCCAGTTTTGTTATCCAATATTTAAATATTCTTAACATATGGATTTTCTATCATTATCATAGATGAGCCTAAGATAGAAAATCTGATGGGTACTATTCTGTCCAAAAGATTATCATCGGAACACATGCAGATGCTAATGAGCCTAATTATGCAGCAACCGCACAAGTGAGGCTTCCTTTATTGGATGGTTGTGACATATGATGAAGATAGTAAGTGTTGCACAAGTCAGTCCCTCTAAATGGAGTCATGGTCTTTGTAATATAGTTGAATTTTAGTGGGATATATGTGTAAATATGAAAAGTAATAAGAAAAAGTGTATAATAGATATTTTTATATTACAACATTGACTATAATGTATTTTTGGAATTAAAAATTACATAAAATAATAATTTGGATGTATTTGAGGAATTTAATGTTTGTAAATGATATAGACGCAATTATGAGTTTACCCTCAATATACACGCAATTATAGAGCTTTGGTAGAATATATACGCAATTCTCCTTTCTTTTATTCTTTATTTGTTTCTCAATTCGGGTTTTCAAGAACAAATATTCGTGTACACAATTCTTATCTAGACCAATTACTCATGTGGTTGTGTGTGGTTTCGTGAAGCGAATATAGAAAAGAGATCTATACATATCATCAATTCTCTAAAGAACAAGGCATTGAATCATAGCCTCTCATCTTGCTTATGGTAGAGATCGAACAAAATAATAACAAAGCAATGGCAAAATTATTATTTCAGCTCATTTAATATAAAAACACATTTTCCACTTAAAAAAAAATAATATATCTTGCAAATGGTAAATTTTCAAGCTACGAAAAATATACTATCGCGACGAGAAGTGAATTATCTTTCTATATATGCGCACTTTTATATATACTTTAATTTTGAGAATTTTTTTTCAAAAATTTCCGTCCAAAAAATCACACGTGATTTGTAAAAAATAACCGGTGATTTGTTATTTGAAAAATGATTTGCAATTTTATAAATCACATATTAAAAAATCATTGTGATTTTAGCGTCTCACAATGTCGAGTCGCAATCTTGAGTTATTGACGTTTTTAAGGTTTTTGACCAAATTATCGAAACAACAACTCAACTTACAACAAACACAACTCCTTTATTATTGAACCGATACAGATCAAATTTATCACACATAACTTCATCAATGGCAACTCAACAAGCTATTCACGTACCTAATGCAGAAAACCATTCTCCCATGTTATCGAAGGGTGGATACGTCTAGTGGGCTAGTCGTATGATGGGCGATCTTAAAAGCAAACCAATTGGAAAACTTCTCATCAAATCCATTTTGGAAGGACCTTTTCAACCACGAAAAGTATGAGACCCTGATGATCCTAGCGGAACACCCTAGTACAAATCATTAAACAAAGAAACAAATTTTCAAGAACTAAATCTTAAATCCACATATCCTCGTCCAAGCACCAAGACTGTTGACTTATTTCTCATACGAAGAATATAACCATCATTCAATGACTGCTAAGTCTTGAACCAAAATCTCTCTTTATACACATGGATTGTAGTACTATTGCAACCCATCACGTAACATCATCATCTTGCAAAAAGTATGCTTAAGATATATATGTAACATAATACATCTGAAAAGACTTATTAAACATAATATGACTTTTTAGAGGGTGGGATGAACCACTTGTGCATGAACCATTGGTTTTATTACCAAATTTACCACCCTTGCATTCCTTTTACAAGTTTCAAGGTTTCCCACACTTCCAACAGTCAATTTTGATTTTTTTTTTGTTGATGTTTACGTTTTCTCTTGTTGTTATTGTACCTGGTGGAGTTCTATACTCCACCATATTGAAAACTGATGGACCAACGACATTGTTGCTCTTTGGCTTGTCATTGTCCTACATCCTGACTGACTCCTCAATGAGTAGATGACTGCTTAACTTAACAAGAGTCAATTTATCCTTCTTATGTTTCAAGGTATGCTTAAATCTTTTCAAGAATTGGGTGGGGGTTATCAATTACACAAGAGATTGAAATAGCCCCATCCATGTTCATTTTTTGTTGTGTGAACCGACCATGTATACCAAGAAGTTCATTGTATTGTTTCATGACAATTCTCGAATCGACCATTTTGTAATTAGCAAAATTACTCACAAGAAACTTCTTGCTAGAGGCATCCTCTTCCAGACACTTAGCCTCCAAAGATCCTATAGTTGTTTTGCATATTCAACATTTTGGTAAATATCAAATAGAGGATCAGACATACCATTGAGGATTAAAACATTGAAAATATAATCATCATTCTCTCAATTACTCGTTTCCTTATTTCTTTCACAGTTGCATCATCCCCATCATTAAGTATTGGAGTGCTCAGAACATACACCACACTTATGCTTGATAAAAGAAAGTACATCTTCTTTTTCCATCTTCTTAAAAAATCCCTTTAAACTTTTCTAGTTTGGGGAAGCTGGGAGCCATATGCTACATTACAACAACCATTGATTATCACAAAATAGTTTTCTTTTATTATTGGTGGTTTTTCTAGTTGGGTATAGATAGTCAATGTACCAGATATCACTTAAAATCGTGTAATCACTTTTCATAGAAAACTATTCGACTTTAATTCCTAGGTTACACGAATATCTCCTTGGGATAAGACCAAGTGTTTGTTCTTGTTTTAAGCACAAAGCAAGAACTCTTTCGCTTCTACTTGTTTACGTTTTTGGTGTTGTCTATGCAAGTGTGTGTTCCAATTTATAGGAAAACTCAAAGTCTAATAATAGAATTGTGATAATTAACCGGCCCATTAATTACGTCATAATGTTCCTCCCATTATATAAAATAGTGGTTACATGACCGTTAAACATGTTCATTAAGTTGCAGTTATACTTATAACTGCCTAAAATAGGTCAATGCCATTACAAGTAAGTTTGAATTCTGGCTCAGCTTGTTTACTCGTTGAAGAACATGCTCCCTGAAGAGCTATTTTGTTTCTAAGTTTGCTCACTGAGAAGTTCACTTGCAAAAGTATTACACATGTTGAATTATGCAATATATCTAACACAATCATTATTTGAAACATATATATTTCATTGTTTGGATACATTAAGTAGTTAGCCCATATTTCATTCAATTGAGTTTCTTAGTTCTTCTCCTCTCGAACCGCCATCATTTATGTATCTGCCAACATAACATGCATATTCTTGTGGTGCATTTAAAATTTCACGTATCACCTCTTCTTCAAGATCTTTGTCCCTTCAAGCAAAATTGTTCGCAAAATGCAACATGCCAAAAAAAATGTCTGATTTTGTTTCACAAGAGTAGAATGGTTAAGTTGTACTTCTAATGATAACAAACCTTTTTTAAGTACACCAAATGCCCATTCAAAATAATTTCGTGATGAAGAGTGACGAAGGTTAAACAACTCTCGTGCGTGTTGAGTACTCTTTTAAATGATATCTAACACCCTTATAAGGCACTATTAATGTACTTCTATGGGTGGACCAGCATCAACCAAATAATACCTAGCAATAAATAACATATAATTAATATGATATAAGATTATGGACAAAAACAATGTTGGTTTAAACATTTACCCTCTGGAATGATTAGCTTGTCCTCTCTAGTTAGAGCACTTTCTATTATTCTCGAGTCAGATGCAGTACCCTCCCAACCGGTCAAAACATATGTAAACTTCAAGTCAAATGTGCAAGCAACTAAAACATTAAATTTTGGGGGACCATGATATCTTGGGGCATCATTGTTAGGTACTCTCACACGAACATGTGTTCCATCAATTGCTCAACACAATCCTTGAAAAAAAGGATAAAACGATTTTTTTTTTTCTTGAATTTCTATATGAATAATTTCACCGGTAGGTTGTTAGAGATAATGATCTTCTAACAATAAAATTGCTCTCAAAACACGGTGCAAGCACCTACTTGTCGCTGACCCAGAGCGACGATAAATTCAAGAGGCAAAACGATTTCTTAAATTATTTCCTACAACATGCAAGAATCTAGCAATTACGTTGAGTTGGCGAAGATCACCATCACGCACTAAGATATTGCAAAATGTCCCAAAAGCTTTCTCACTCATACATATTATATCACGACATTTACCACTTTTGAGAGGTTGTCTAACATCTCATCTCGCAAATTTTGCGATGTAAAATAACATCTTTAGTAGGTAAATTAGCACGGTTCATGTGAGTAAGTCTACGTCGTGCATGACGTATTGGATTGAATTTTCAAACACTTTAGCCCATTAAAACTTTTGTCCATTTCACCAGATGGGTGACTAAATAATTACCAAGTTCTTACTGTTCTTGATCCCTCTCAAAAATTTCACTTTTCCCTCTAAATTAATATAACACATCAACACCAAATGTCAAGTTAACTTTCAAAGGGCTACTACATACTACTCCACCACACCATTGCTATCTCCGGTACTACCGTCGATCACTTTGGCACCGTACATCTTCCGTCGACCATTCTCATCAAGGTTTAATTCTTTTATTGCCCCAATTTACTACTGTTTCAATTATGTTTATAATTTAGTTAGACCTAATTGAGATGAATTTGTTTATGAAATAAAACCTGTTAATCTTTTAGACTTAATTGAGATGAATTGTATCTCTGTTTATGAAATTGAAACACGATACTTGTAGGTTGATTAGTTGAACTTTGACTAATCTGCCGTAATGATCTAATTTGTTTATGTGAGTTGTGCTTATGATCAATTTGCATTCTTTTTGGTGTTTGCTGGCTAATGTTGATTGTTACTAGTTGATGTGAGCTCGTATAATACCTTTGAGTTGGAGTTATGTCGGTGACGAGGGAAAGTGAATGGATGTACAAAAGATCAAATAGTAATGTTGACTGTTCCATCATATCTCAAGTTTTATTTCCTACTGTTAGTTGTGTCACGCCTACTCCAAGTTCTGTTTAGCAAGCTGTTCTATTAAAGCTAGCATGCTGCTACAAACCTCATTGTAGTCGGCTTCAAGTTGCACATAACACAAACATTCTGATCCTCAAATACAAATGGACATGGCCAACACTTCTGTAATATACTTCTGGTGAGTTTCCTTTACCAGAAATATATATTATATAAAATAAAATCCTTAAAGTAGTTGTACATATGTGGGTGTGTGCAACTTGGTGTACACAAGTATGATCCAGACAGAGGTTAAGCCTATAACTGTAGCTAAACAGGAAGTTACCATAATTGTAATGTTGTCAATCGACTTGATAGATTTTATTCCCTTGAATAGATGCAGGTTTTATTAACCAATTTAAGGGTGTGTTTGTTATAAGTAGCAGTGAGCAGTAGTAGTGCCAAACGACCACTAAAAATCAATTCTCCAACGCATGTTTAACAAGCGGTGCGCGGTGAGTTGTGGCTACAGCTCACAACTACTGCTCACCGCTACATTTGTTTCTTTTAGGTCTTGTAATTCAGTTCTTCATCCATGAGTAATTAAGAAGAATAGTGGATTCTGATCGACTGGGAGGTTTAATTAAAGTGAGGTTTTGTTTTGTGAGTTTTTCTGTTCTTACTTTAGTAATTTGTTAAACGACTATCCGAGGAACCTTTAAATCTTGCGGGCTGATATGGTCGATCTTAGAAACCATGCCAAGATATGTTTTAATGCGGTAATCCATACAATCTATTGGATCATATGGGGTTATCGTAATAGATCGAGTTTGCAATGATTTTAACCACCTCGGAAATATTTGCTGGTTTGTTAATACAATTTTCCTTTCAAAGGAAAAAGAAAAAATGTGAACTTAGATGATTTTAACATATGTTGGAACAAGATAGTAAGTTATTAATTTCAAATATAAAGAATGTGGCTTTCGTTATTTTAACTGCGGAATTGTATCAAACTGAGCGAACTAGCAAGAATTATATACTAGTGGCAATAGGAGTTGCAATTTACATTGATCGAATCAGAACTATAGCTGCATTGCATTTATGGCTTGTATTACATGACCCGTCAATGCAACTAAGACTAATGCTTTTACACTTGTTAATAATCCGTTTAAAAGAGAATAGCTTTGCATCGTCTCTTAAGATATCCTTCCTTGGCTTTCTTGAGTTAAAATAAAACCACTGAGATCGTGCTAGCTAATAGCCGCATTACAGTTTGATAACGTCGTCAGGTACTTTGCTCTTCATCCAGCTATGTCTAGGATTATAGGGCATGTAGTATCTAGATAATTAAATGCTGTGCATATAAACTTCAGTTTTGTCCAAATTTATGTGACTTCTTGTTCTACGCTTGCCACGCCATGGCGTAAGTTATAACGGCACTAAAGATTAGAATCCAAAAAGTATATATTAACTATATTTGATGATATGGCTTAATGTTCCTATAGTCCCATAAATGATGCAATGCCACCATTTCGCCAAAAGAAGGTTACTAACTCGAAGGTAAGCTACCAATGCTCAAACCAGATTTAAAGTGGAAGGCTAATGGGATTGTGTTAACAAGAGTCTTCCAAAAAAGGAAATGATCAAGCTTAGCTAACCGTCAAGATAGACTAGATCTAAAATTATCTATGGCGGGCATCCAATTATGCCAAGATTCAAATATGTTTGCGGACATGCGCCTTTCCTTAAGCCTTAAAATCAAATGGATATGTTTCCAAATAAAACTTATTCTTAACGATTGGATGACGATAGCCTAAAAATCAAAGGTTAATATTCACATGTGGCATTTGGCTAACGATAGGCTTCCCCAAGTTTCTATCCGGCACGTGGCATTGATTGACATTCTGTTTTATGCCTTGTTTGTGTCGATCCAATTGAGACATTACAACACCTTTTGTCGATTATGTTGTTGCGAAATCACTATGGTCTATGGTTGCTAGCTTGTTGGGTTTTAATGATTATCCTAAGGATTTGGGTAACTTAATTGAATGAAGGACTCGGTTGATCTTATGGCTCCTACCAATACTTGTTTCCATACAGTGATGCAAACTAACACATGGCGCATATGGAAGTACAGGAACAGTGTATGTTTTATTTCCAAATTTCCCTTAAAGACACACTTAGAGAAGACATTAAAATACATTCGTATTTGTGGATCTCAAATAGGAATAGAAAATTATGTCTCAGTTGGCTTGAATGGATAAAAATTCAATTCTTGCATTTGTCTAATGAAAAGCTGTTCCAAGAAAAAAGCATATAGTTAACACAATAACCACAAGATCCAGATTCCAATAACAATACTGTTCTTGTAAATGTTAATCTGAATTTTTTCAGTATATAATTTATTTAATTTACTTATAAAAAGGAAGAATTTGAAAAAATATTGAAATATTACGTTATGTTAACAAAATTTGTAATACACTACTACGTAGTAGTGTATACACAACATTTATTATATTTTCTAAACACATAAAAAAGAAAAGAAAATCAAGCCATTTAATTACCTTGTTACCCTCAGAAAAACCGTAGATGAAATGGGCCGATATCCAAAGAAAATTTGTTGACCAAAACCCTAATCAAACACAGATGCCACTCTATAAATAGCACCACTTTCCTTTGTCCAAACCATCCCTTCTGCCTCCATCTCATTCCAACTTTCTCATGGTGGCAACCACACCCACCATGATCTTCATTCCTAAAATTCTGTGAGAATTTATTCTATTAATCTCTTGTATTTCCTTATGTTAATTTTAATTTAGTACTTGCGCTAATCCATTTCCTATGTTTTCTTGCTGTTTTGTTTAACTAATCAGCATCAAGGTTACTGGATTGGCATGTCGAGATAGGTGTGTGTATACATTTGATATCAACACTCGATCATTGTTCATAGCATTTCGATTGGAATCTCAAAGTTACTTAGCAGGTATACTTCAACTGTTTTGAGTATCATTCCTTTTTTTTTTCTTTTTTTTTTTGACCAAGTAACTGGGCATCACACAAGTAACCCAACACAGTTTATTATTATTATTATTATTATTATTATTTTTTTCTTTTTCATTTGTCTGCTCGATTTATATTTTCAAGTACAAATATTTGCAGAATGAGAGACGGGTGTTGGATTTTAGCGACTATGTGAGTCCCAAGAAGGGGGAAGCAAGCGCTGAAAGTTACTCAAGCCCATCTTCTTACCTATTGAAAGGCTGCTGTCGGTTGTTATGCAGATTAGAACTGAGATTATGCATTCCGCCTTTGTAGTTTCTACCCAGTTTTGTTATCCAATATTTAAATATTCTTAACATATGGATTTTCTATCATTATCATAGATGAGCCTAAGATAGAAAATCTGATGGGTACTATTCTGTCCAAAAGATTATCATCGGAACACATGCAGATGCTAATGAGCCTAATTATGCAGCAACCGCACAAGTGAGGCTTCCTTTATTGGATGGTTGTGACATATGATGAAGATAGTAAGTGTTGCACAATGGAGTCATGGTCTTTGTAATATAGTTGAATTTTAGTGGGATATATGTGTAAATATGAAAAGTAATAAGAAAAAGTGTATAATAGATATTTTATATTACAACATTGACTATAATGTATTTTTGGAATTAAAAATTACATAAAATAATAATTTGGATGTATTTGAGGAATTTAATGTTTGTAAATGATATAGACGCAATTATGAGTTTACCCTCAATATACACGCAATTATAGAGCTTTGGTAGAATATATACGCAATTCTCCTTTCTTTTATTCTTTATTTGTTTTCTCAATTCAGGTTTTCAAGAACAAATATTCGTGTACACAATTCTTATATTTTTCTAGACCAATTACTCATGTGGTTGTGTGTGGTTTTCAGTGAAACGAATATAGACAAAGAGATCTATACATATCATCAATTCTCTAAAGAACAAGGCATTGAATCATAGCCTCTCATCTTGCTTATGGTAGAGATCGAACAAAATAATAACAAAGTAATGGCAAAATTATTATTTTAGCTCATTTAATATAAAAACACATTTTTCACTTAAAAAAAAACAATATATCTTGCAAACGGTAATATTTCAAGCTACGAAAAATATACTATCGCGACGAGAAGTGAATTATCTTTCTATATATTCGCACTTTTATATATACTTTAATTTTGAGATTTTTTTTTAAAAATTTTCGTCCAAAAAATCACACGTGATTTGTAAAAAATAACTGGTGATTTGTTATTTGAAAAATGATTTGAAATTTTATAAATCACATATTAAAAATCATTGTGATTTTAGCGTCTCATAATGCCGAGTCGCAATCTTGAGTTATTGACGTTTTAAGTTTTTGACCAAATTATCGAAACAACAACTCAACTTACAACAAACACAACTCCTTTATTATTGAACCGTCTGGATCAAATTTATCACATAACTTCATCAATGGCAACTCAACAAGCTATTCACGTACCTAATGCGAAAACCATTCTCCCGTGTTATCAAGGGTGGATCGTCTAGTGGGCTAGTCGTATGATGGGCGATCTTAAAAGCAAACCAATTGGAAAACTTCTCATCAAATCCATTTTGGAAGGACCTTTTCAACCACGAAAAGTATGAGACCCTGATGATCCTAGCGGAACACCCTAGTACAAATCATTAAACAAAGAAACAACTTTTCAAGAACTAAATCTTAAATCCACATATCCTCGTCCAAGCACCAAGACTGTTGACTTATTTCTCATACGAAGAATATAACCATCATTCAATGACTGCTAAGTCTTGAACCAAAATCTCTCTTTATACACATGGATTGTAGTACTATTGCAACCCATCACGTAACATCATCATCTTGCACAAATTATGCTTAAGATATAAATGTAACATAATACATCTGAAAAGACTAATTAAACATAATATGACTTTTTAGAGGGTGGGATGAACCACTTGTGCATGAACCATTGGTTTTATTACCAAATTTACCACCCTTGCATTCCTTTTTCAAGTTTCAAGGTTTCCTACACTTCCAACAGTCAATTTTGATTTTTTGTTGATGTTTACGTTTTCTCTTATTGTTATTGTACACGGTGAGTTCTATACTCCACCATATTAGCCAGCGGACCAACGACATTGTTGCTCTTTGGCTTGTCATTGTCCTACATCTGTTGACTCCTCAATGAGTAGATGGTAGCTTAACTTAACAAGAGTCAATTTATCCTTCTTATGTTTCAAGGTATGCTTGAATCTTTTCAAGAATTGGGGGGGGGGGGGGGTTATCAATTACACAAGAGATAGAAATAGCCCCATCCATGTTCATTTTTTGTTGTGTGAACCGACCATGTATACCAAGAAGTTCATTGTATTGTTCCATGACAATTCTCGAATCGACCATTTTGTAATTAGCAAGATTACTCACAAGAAACTTCTTACTAGAGGCATCCTCGTCCAGATACTTAGCCTCCAAATATCCTATAGTTCTTTTCCATATTCAACATTTTGGTAAATATTAAATAGAGGATCAGACATACCATTGAGGATTAAAACATTGAAAATATAATCATCATTCTCTCAATTGCTCGTTTGCTTATTTCTTTTGACGGTTGCATCATCCCCATCATCTAGTATTGAAGTGATCAGAACATACACCACACTTATGCTTGATAAAAGAAAGTACATCTTCTTTTTCCATCTTCTTAAAAAATCCCTTTAAACTTTTCTAGTTTGGAGAAGCTGGGAGCCATATGCTACATTACAACAACCATTGATTATCACAAAATAGTTTTCTTTTATTATTGGTGGTTTTTCTAGTTGGGTATAGATAGTCAATGTACCAGATATCACTTAGAATCGTGTAATCACTTTCCATAGAAAACTATTCGACCTTAATTCCTAGGTTACACGAATATCTCCTTGGGATAAGACCAAGTGTTTGTTCTTGTTTTAAGCACAAAGCAAGAACTCTTTCGCTTCTACTTGTTTACGTTTTTGGTGTTGTCTATGCAAGTGTGTGTTCCAATTTATAGGAAAACTCAAAGTCTAATAATAGAATTGTGATAATTAACCGGCCCATTAATTACGTCATAATGTTCCTCCCATTATATAAAATAGTGGTTACATGACCGTTAAACATGTTCATTAAGTTGCAGTTATACTTATAACTGCCTAAAATAGGTCAATGCCATTACAAGTAAGTTTGAATTCTGGCTCAGCGTGTTTACTCGTTGAAGAACATGCTCCCTGAAGAGCTATTATGTTTCTAAGTTTGCTCACTGAGAAGTTCACTTGCTGAAGGGATGAACCCTCTCAAGAGACTACTCCCTTATAAGATCCTTTAGCTTACTACTCATAAGTGTATGAAGCTGAACTCCTCAACCAGATAAATACCAATCAGAGTTACACTCACTGAAGAGTAGACTCCCTAACCTTCATCAACAACCTGATAAAGGTACCTTCACAACATCTTACTAAATTAGATGATAGAAGTATAAATGGTATATTTGGGTAGTGAACTTGGATCAAAAGCATATCACTTTTTTGATCCAGTATCAAAGAAAGTCTGCTTCAGTCGTGACGTAAAATTCAAAGAAGATGAGACATGGAATTGGGAGGAATACATCAAAGATTTCAATCTAAAAGAGCCAGAATGGAGTGATTTCATTATACAAAATAATGAAACACAAGAAATAAAGGAGGTTCAACAAGATCAAGAAAGTGAAACTGAAGACGATGTCCTTGCCGACAACGAAAATGAAGAAACACCTTCACCTACTAATTCACCACCAAATACGCCTTCAGACACTTCTGAATACAGTATGAGATAATCCATAAACTTCTCACCAATTTCCCAAACTTACACACCTTCAACTAGTGACACAAATGTTGATAACATACCCGCTATAGGATACAGAACTCTAAATGAGGTATATGATAACACATAAAGACATCTACTAGTTGAAGATGAACCGGGGAATTTCAAAGAAGTGTCAAAGGATGAAAAATGGATTGAAGCAATGCAAGTAGAGATCAACTCCATCAACGAAAACAACACTTGGAAATTAACTAATTTACCAAAGGATCATAAAGCCATTGGTTTAAAGTGGGTATTCAAAACAAAAAGAGATGGTAATGGAGATAAATTAAAGTATAAAGCAAGGCTAGTAGCGAAAGGATATATTCAGGAACATGGAATAGATTTGATGAGGTCTTTGCCCCAATTTCAAGAATTGAAACTATAAGATTGATTCTAGCACTGGCTGCTTACAACAAATGGGAGGTACATCACTTGGATGTAAAATGAACATTTCTACATGGTGATTTAAATGAAGAAGTCTCTCACAGCCTGATGGTTTTAAAAAGACAGAAGATAAAGAAAAAGTATACGGATTGAGGAAAGCACTATATGGACTCAAAATAGCTCCACATGCTTGGTATACTAAACTGGATAAAACCTAAAGTTACTCAACTTTAAGAAATGTGCATTAGAGTAGGCGATCTACACAAGAACATACAAGACGTCAACTCTATTAATCAGAGTCTACGTTGATGACGTAATAGTTATTGGAACATCGAAGAAGGAAAGCGAATCCTTCAAGTATCAAGTACAAGAACAGTTCGAAATGAGTGATCTTGGACTACTTGCCTACTACTTAGGCATATAGGTTACAAAAAAGTAGGGTGAAATCTCGATAAAGCAAACAAGCTACGCGACTAAGATACTCAAAGACACAGGGATGTTGGACTGCAATGATGCAAAGATACCTATGGAACCAGGACTGAAGCTGAAAAAGTTAAGTGAAGAAAAGTTTATAGATCCTACGGAATATCAAAGCATAATACGACTTTTACGATATCTGTTACATACAAGACCAGACTTAACAGTTGGATTACTTAGTCGATTCATGCATGAACCTCAAAAACAACATATGAAAGCAATAAAATAGGTTCTACGTTATATCAAATGAACCAAAGACTATGGTATATCTTACGGGCATGATGGAAACAAGATTCAAGGCTACAGTGACAGCAATTTTGGTGTCAACACCCAGGAAGGAAAAGGCACAACAAGAATAGTTTTCTACTTTGGAAACTCACCTATAACTTGGAGCACTCAGAAGCAAGGAACAGTAGCCTTATCATCTTGTAAATCAGAATTCATTGCAGCAACTACAACAACTACTCAAGCACTCTGGTTGAAAAGGCTTCTAAGCAAGATAACAGACTCTAAAGAAGAAAAGATCACAATCTATGTGGACAACAAATCAGCAATAGCACTCATGAAAAACCCGGTATTTCATGAAAGAAGCAAGCACATAGACACAAAATATCACTTCATATGAGAATACGTTGAGAAGGAAGATTTAACAGTTGAGCACATCAGCGGAGAACAACAAAGGGCTAACATACTCACAAAGGCACTACCAAAGATATGTTTCGTCACAATGCGACAAATACTTGGTGTGAAACATCTCCTTCAGCATGATCAAGATTAGGGGTGAATGTTGGGGTAATCCCGATCATAACCTCGTAGATTCTAAGTTAAATAAGGTCAACCATTCACGTAATACATAGAACTACAGTCTAGAACTATAGTCTAGGGACTAGTATGTAATTACCACAAACCTGTAAAGTTGTGTCTTTTGGTTTGGTGCAACCACCACCACCACCGAATACCAACTGCCACCACCAATGGTTGCATCGGTTGAAAACAACCGAACCATCACAATGGTTCAGGGTATCGGTTTGTCTAGTATAAATAGGAAGCAATATAACCGATTGTAACAACACAATATTCACAGAAATTTCTCAATAATAAAGTTCTTACTTTTGTTTTATTTCAACGATCTTGATTATACCTGTGTATAACATCATTTTCTTTACCAGAAATATATATTATAAAACTTAAAATCTGTAAAGTAGTTGTACATTTTGGTGTACACAAGTATGATCCAGACAGAGGGTAAGCCTATAACTGTAGTTAAACAGGAAGTATTGGAATGTTGTCAATCGACTTGATAAATTTTATCCCCTTGAATAGATGTAGGTTTTATAAACCAATTTAAGGGTGTGTTTTTTAAAAGTAGCGGTGAGGAGTAGTAGTGCCAAACGACCACTAAAAATCCAATTCTCTAACGCATGTTTAACAAGCGGTGTGCGGTGAGTTGTGGCTACAGCTCACAACAACTTCTCACTGCTACATTTGTTTCTTTTAGGTCTTGTAATTCAGTTCTTCATCCACCAAAGGGCCTATGGTCTAATGGTATGGAGGTTTTACCTTCCTAGGAAAGGTCTCAAGTTGGAGTCTTGTCTAAGGTGATAGGGGTTTCCTCCCGCATGCGTAAAGGGAAGGGTGCCATTGCCTTCTGGGCTGGACCCAACCTGGTTGTGTGGGCTCTTCTGGGCTAGGAGTCATGTAGCCATAATTTCCGTTAAAAAAAAATAAGTTCTTCATCCATGAGTACTAAAAAAGAATTGTGGATTCTGATCGACTAGGAGGCTTAATTAAAATGAGGTTTTGTTTTGTGTGTTTTTTTGTTCCTATTTTAGTAATATGTTAAACGACTATCTGAGGAACCTTTAAATCTTGCGGGTTGATACGGTCGATCTTAGAAACCATGCCAAGATATGTTTTAATGCGGTAATCCTTACAATCTATTTGAAAGGTTTATGGATATAATTTAATATGCGTATGACCGGATTCGAACTCGAGACTTCGGGATTGCACACATTACGTATGAGAGTTGATGTTAAAATAATTAATGTATATAAACGTTATTATTATTAATTATTTGTCACGAAATAAAACTTAACGATAGTTAATATTTAACGAGGTTAGACTAACGGTCGTTAAATGTAAACTACAAGGACTAGAGATGAAATTAGTGGAAAAGAAATTTCTAGAACCCCTCTTGGGTGCTTGTGGCCGGTCGTGGGTCTCCAAGCCCAAGGAGGAGAGTTTTCTTGGTCACCAAGTTTTGAGAAACTATAAATACAAACCCCTTGTATTCATAATTAAAAACCTTGGATCACTTTGAAACCTAATTTCTTTCTCCTCTCCTTCCCTCTTGGTTTGGCCGATCATGTACCACCCTCCCTAAGGGTTTCGATTTTTCCAACTCCAAGAAACAAGTGTTTGATTTTATTTGTGATTCAATAACCTAGCTTTTCACATCAAATCGATATTAGTACGTGTGTACAAGAACGAAGGACAAATACAATTGTGTTTGTGGTGATTTTTGGGTGTCGACTTCTTTGGGTCGAATTGGTATAAACCCTAAGTTAGGGTTTGGGTTTTTGTTCCTCGTTCTCCATATTGTGTGTTTCTTGAATTGCTAAAAGGTACGCATATTCTTTAATTCGGTTAATTCAATTACAAGTATTTTTCCTATTACTTCCGCTGCATGCTTTGATGATGTTTACTTGGTTTTAATAATTGTTATGATTACTAAAACCCAACAGTGGCATCACGAGCCGTTAATATGTTGTAATTAATTACCGAAACACATAAAAATTGAATCTTTGTGATTATTACATGCTTTTATGGTTTCTAGGGTTTTGAAATTGAAACCCTAATTTTTTTTAATATGGGTCGATTACCCTTTTAATTATTAATTAGGTTTTATTTTTTGTAAAACTTGTAAAAACCCTAGGATTGCATGTATATTTTATGTAGTTTTAATGAATAATTGTTATGTGCCATGTAACATGCGTATCTTGAGATTATAATTGTTATGAGGATTCCATGGTGGTACATGCATGTTTTGCCATGGATTATTGTTTTGATTAATTGTTAAGTGATATACACATGTTAATTAGTTTGATGAATATTAAATTGGGGAAGACCTCAATATATCCAATAAAAATTCGTTATGTGCAATATGGTATATTATTAATTTTGGCTTACGCAATCGACTTGTCGATGTATGTTGCTCACTTACCTTGTAGGTGAAAGCCCGAGTTGATATATGCATTATTTGACGCCTAGAATTGTTTATTAGGTTTTATCGAAATAATTATGCATGTGGCTAATTGTTTTTACATATGTTAATTGTTAAGTTATATGTATATTATTTGAGTTTATTTTAATTTTTATTAAAGTGATTTTTTGTTTATATTGTATGACATGTTAGTAAGCAAAAAGGGTTTTTTACGAATAGAAAATTAAATGGACTAAATAATGGCGAAATTGATTTGTTTTCTAAGTATTAAATCTTGAACTTTTAATCGATCGATGCATTGTACTAAATGGTTAGAACGGCTCACCCATTATAACAAACGTGTGGGTGGTTTAAGGAGGGTTCGACATTAAATTGCGACTCTAAAAAGAAGGGTTATTCATAATATGCTTGTGTTGACCAAACTTCTCTCGCCACCTCGTGAGTTGTATTTGGAGCTACCTAGTATAACTATTCTATGTCACGAAGCATCTTAATGCAAAGTTGTAAGTTTCTCAACGCATCGATTAAAACTTTGTAGAATTTAATCTTAGCAATTAAAATATAAGTAAGTTTTTGTAAAGTTTTATGCTATAAAGATGTATGCATGCTTCTTTATACATAAGTTTTGATTACACGTCAAAATTTGTACCCTTTAAATTTAAGTTTATACCATCTAATGATAAGAAACACTTGAAGTTGTAATTTAGTTATGTGGGACCTTGAGCTAGATTACGATAACAAGGTGAATCTTTATGTTGTGTGAGACCTCAGCTTAAATAATTTGCAGTTTCTAAATTAGACAACTTAATTAAGTTAGTTAGTGAGACCTATAACTTAAGGCATAAGATGGGATAAAACATGCTTACGTTTTGCATAATTGTTTGGAAAAATTGTAAATCCCATATTTTATAGGAATTGAAAACTTGTTTGTCAATTATTGTTTTTCAACAATTACCTATTCTATACTTTCATCACTAGCAGATCAACTGATGTGGTGAAACTATGATAATGAGGGTCCTAGATTCAAGGAAAATTCTATGGTTAATATGAATATTGACCAAAGGATATTTTATTTTCTTGAATGTTTATTTATCGAAAGTACTAACTTTTGAACTTTTATTTTTGGTAGAAATGGCTCAAGCTGAATCTACTGCACTAGCCTCGTCGTTCAAATCCATGTTTGATAGAGAGAAATTGACTGGCAGCGCAAATTTCAATGATTCGTATCGGCAACTCAGAATTGTCTTGAGGGTTGCCAAAAGACTAGATTATTTGACTATGCCTTGTCCTCCCGAACTGCGGTGATGCTACTTTTTGAAGCCGAGCTGCATGGCAAACCGAGTATGATAAACATAATGAGGTCTCCTGCATTATGCTCGGAAGTATGGCTCCAAACTTGCAAAAACAGTTTGAGAATTACTTCCCTCACAACATGCTCACCGAACTTATTCGGTTGTTTGAGAAGCCTGTAACTGTAGAGCTGTATGATTTGATAGATGCCCTACACAATTTCAAGAAAGGGGACGGGAAGCCTATGAGCGCCCATTGTCTGGAAATGATGAGTTACACGGACCAGCTCGGGAGACTCAATTACGTCTACCCAAATGACATACAAATTAGCCTTATCAACAGAACCCTTAACAAGGAGTTTGATGGTTTCGTGCGCAATTACAATATGCATTGCACGGGGAAGACAGTTAGTGAGGTACATGCAATGCTCATTGACTACGAGAAAGGTTTTCCCAAGAAGGATCCTACACCTACGGTACTTGCTATTCAAAAGGGTAGGATTTCTAAGCCTAATAAGCCGCTAGCGAACAAGAAAGGGAAAGGTAAGGGTAAAGTTGATAAGGGAAAACAAGTTATGGCTTATCAACAAGAACGCAAGAAGTACCCCCCCCCCCCTTAAAAAGCATGAGAATCCTAAAAAGGATCAGGCTTGTCATCAACCGTGACCGAGGTAGGACCTTTGGAAGAGGAACCGTCCACTCTACCTTGATGAGTTGCGTAATAAGAGGTATAAAATCTTGGCATTGTTGCTAGCACTTGGTACTCTTTTGATGATAGAATTATTTGCTTTTCCTCATAAAATAAATTCACAGGTATATGATCTTCGGATGTGGTATTCACATTTGTAATACATTGCGAGGACTTAGAGGTGCAGGAAGCTCGCCTATGGACAACAATACACCGCGTGGGTAATGGAGCACATGCAGTTGTTGAAGCCATAGGAACGTTTGATTTAGTTTACCTTCGGTTTAGTCTTGTCTTTGAAGGATTGTCATTACGCCTTCTATAATTAGGGGTGTCGTTTACATTTCCTTGTTGAAAGATATTGGTTTTATTCATACATTTCTTGATTATGGAATTTTGGTTTCTTTAAATGTTGTTTTTTAGTTTAATGTTATTCCAGTAAATGGTGTGTTTGAAATTGATTTGCATGATAATGTGATTGATAAAAATAATTCTGTTTTTAGCATCAATAATAAAAGAATCAAAAGTGATTTGGATATTTCACATTATTGGCATTGTAGACTTGCTCACATAGGCAAGAAACGCATGCAAAAGCTGCAACACGATGGGATTTTGCAAGATATCAATGATGAATCATTTGATAAATGCGAATCTTGCATATCTGGAAGATGACCAAGAAACCTTTTACAAATAGTTAAGAAAGGGCTTCTGATCTTCTTGGTGTGATACATACTGACGTATGTGGACCACTAAGACATGTGTCAAGGAAGGGTGCTAGCTACTTCTAACCTTTACGGATGATTTCAGTCGTTATGGTTATGTTTATTTACTTAAACATAAACATGAAGTCTTTGAAATATTTAAGGTTTTCAAAAGTGAAGTAGAATTGCAACTAGGAAAGAAGATTAAAGCTCTTCGATCCGATAGAGGTGGTGAATATTTAAGCCAATAGTTTAAAGATTATCTTGCTGAGTATGGGATTTTCCAGCAACTCACTTCTCCATATACTCCACAACAAAATGGTGTATCTGAGAGAAGAAATCATACATTGTTGGATATGGTGCGATCAATGTTTAATCTTACAACTCTTCCCTTATCCTTTTGGGATTATGCTTTAGAAACTGCTCTTCGCATTTTGAATATGGTTCCAACTAAGAAGGTTGATAAGACTCCTTATGAAGTGTGGTATGGGAAAGCTCCCAACTTGTCTTACTTAAAGGTCTGGGGTTGTGAGGCGTTTGTTAAACGTGACTCAGCTGATAAGCTACAACAAAGATCTGTTAAGTGTATCTTCGTAGGATACCTAAAGGAAACTATGGGTTACTACTTTTACTTTCCACCTGAAAACAAAGTAATTGTTGCTAGGTATGGAGACTTCCTGGAAGGGATCTCATATCTCATGAATTCAGTGGGAGAGATTATGATCTGGAATATGATCAAGAAGATACATCACCTTCGAAAACACTAGCCAACCTCAAGTAAAACACGAAAGTCCGAGTGTTCCACCGAGTTGAAGTGGTTCCCATTCGTAGATCCGAAAGGGCTACGCGTGCACTGGCGTCTATGTCTTAACGTAGAAGGCGAGGAAAATATGTTAGGGATCTTGGTGAACTGCTAACTATAAGGCTGCTATGATGAGTCACGAAAAGGATAAATGGCAAGTCGCAATGAATGGGGAAATGCAATCCATGAGAGATAACGAAGTCGGATGAGGTTGACTTACCTCCAAATACTAAGGTAGTTGGAAGTAAGCGGCTCTATAAGATAAAGACTAACATGGATGGCAATGTACACACCTATAAAGCTCGTCTTGTAGCTCAAGGTTTACTCAAACTTTTGGGATAGACTACGAGGAGACATTTTCTCTGTAGCGCACATTAGAGCTATTAGGATTCTTATAGCCATAGCTGCGTACTATGACTATGAGATATGGCAAATGGATGTCAAAGCGCCTTCTTAAGCGATCGCCTAGATGAAGACATCTATATGGCGCAACTGAAGGGTTTGTGGATCCAAAATTTCCAAAGCGTGTATGCAAACTTCAAAGATCCATTTATGGATTGAAGCAAGCATCAAGACAATGGAACAAGAAGTTTTATGAAGATATCAAGAAATTTGGTTTCACTCAAAATCTTGATGAGCCATGTGTATATCACAAAGCTATTGGGAGTAATGTTATTTTCCTTATCTTATATGTCGATGACATATTGATCATGGGAAAAGACATTCCAAGTTTGTTCTAGGAATCAAGATCTACCGAGATAGATGTAAAGTCTTATCTTGGAAAGTGCTTTTCTATGAAGGATTTAGGGAAGCAGCATTTATTCTAGGAATCAAGATCTACCGAGATAGATCAAGGCGGTTGATTGGACTAAGTCAAAGTACTTACATCGATAAAATATTGAAGAGATTCAATATACATAATTCCAAGAAAGGATATTTGCCGATGCAAGCTGAACATGGCTTAAGTAGTGAACTATGCGTGTCAACACACGAAGAGGTGGCACACATGAGAAAAGTTCTTTATGCTTCTACCGTGGGATCTATCATGTTTCTTGTGAGATGTACAAGGCACGATGTGGCGTTTGCACAAAATATCATCGGTCGATATCAACGAATCCGGTGTGAAACAACGACATGTTTATAAGAACATTCTTAAGTATCTAAGGGCTACTAAAGAAATGTTTCTAGTGTATGGTGGGAATCGGATGCGAACTTGATGTTATAGGTTTTCGATCGTCTTTCCAAAGCGATAAAGATGATAAGAAGTCTCAAACGGGATATGTCTTTGTCATTAATGGAGGAGCAGTTGACTAGAAGAGCAAGAAGCAAACTACGACTGTGATGTCTATTCTGAGTGAGTACATAGGCGCTTGAAGCTGCGATGGAAGTTTGTTTGGATTAGGAAATTCATTTCGGGACTCGGAGTAATGCCCTCAATTGAATTACCTTTAAATGTGTATTGTGACAACTCTGCTGCGATAACATTTGCCAATGAGCCCAGAGTCATGAAGGCGCGGACATTTTCCTCGACGATATCACTATGTTCGAGAACAAGTCGAAATAGGTGAAATGAATCTACTCAAAGTTCATACGAGATGATAATCTAGGCGATCCCTTTACGAAGCCTTTGCCAAAGGAAAAACTTCTTGACCATGCGATGGGATAGGACTTCGTTTAGCTAGTAGTTTCATGCGGATCCGTGATTAGTATTTGGATAAAGGATGTTATGAACAAATATTATTTTAATGAAATAAAATAGTTGTTTATGTTTATTTTTCATTTTCTTAATATTATATCCTATATTTGAATGTTTAATCCGTGAATGACTTATGTTATTCTAAATAGTCCGTTGTCAATCAATGATGTGAGAATATCATTGAATTAAGACACATATGAGTTTTGGTAGAATATACTTACAGTATATTGATGCGTGGGACATACCAGATTCACATGATATTCAATGAATTGAATATAGGACAGATCTCAACTTTACATGATTATACTTTATGGATCTTTGTCATTAAGTTGTTGATTATTACGTTCGTAATTAAGTTGTTGATTTACATGATTATAATTAAGTTGTTGATTATTACGTTCGTAATACATGGGCCAAGTTCGGTATTCAAAAGGTTATGATGAATGCGAAGGGGTTCTTTTTCTTTAAGTTTTCCACTCGTAAAGGTGTTGATGATGTGCTTGAAAACGGACCGTGGATGATTAGGAATGTGCCAATTATTCTTAAAACGTGGACTTTGAATACTAATCTGCTTAAAGAGGATTTGACTAATATTCCGATATGGGTTAAATTCCATGACGTGCCCCTTGCTATGTTTTCTGATGATGGTCTCAGCCTCCTAGCTACATTGATTGGTACGCCAAAAATGTTAGATTCTTATACTAGTCAAATGTGCTTGGAATCATGGGGTCGAAGTAGTTTTGCTAGGTGCTTGATTGAAGTTAAGGCAGATCAGGTCCTTAGGGAGAGCATCACTGTTGAGATACCATTACTGGATGGGACATGATCTACTATTGAAAAGATTCGGGTGGAATACGAATGGAAACCGCCTCGGTGTGATACGTGTAAATTGTTTGGTCATACGCAGATTGATTGTCCTAAATCTGCTCCACTTCCTACTCACCTAAGCAGTTGTTAATGATGGTTATCAAACCGTTACTAACAAGAATAAGGGTAGGAATGGTGGTCCAAGTGTTCCGTGGGGAGGTTTTACTAAAGTGGGTCCTAAATTTAGGTATCAACCTAAAGCGCCTCCCGAACCCAAGAAGGTGGATAATGAGAAGAAGAAAGCCACTAGTGTGGCTAGTACGAGTGGGACGAAGATTGTAACATCTAATCCTTTTGCTACACTAAACACGATCGATTCGATGACCGTGGCAATCCTTCCGATGTAGAGGTTTTGGTAATACAATGGATGCTAAGGAGGTTGGATCTCTCGAGGCAGTAATGTATCACAAGATCCGCATGAGTGATTCAATGGAAGCTAACGGTTGGTCCTACCCTATTGTTGAGAAAATTGGGAGTTTGAAAGGCTTCTTATCGATGGGAAAGCTACTTTGGTTGATGATAATGGTAATCCTATTAAAAAGGTTGATTATCAGGGTTATAATAAGGATTTACCGGCTACTTCTTTTACTAAGAGGGTTAACCCATTCATTAAAGTGGGAGAGATTGCGGATTCTGATAGTGATGATGAGGAGGTTGTGAACACCTTTGATGAGTCGAGTAACCTATTTGGTGGTGGTCATGATCGTGAAGATGACTATGATTATCATAACTATGCGGATCAGGTTTATGATCTTCTAGGAAATTTGGATGCCTATTATGACACGTATGGTATCAAACTCCAAGGCTTTGGTAGGAAGTAATGTTAGATCCATAGGAGTCTAATGTTATAGTTTGAGTAGTGGTTTATTTTCTTATATAGAGAATATGAAGTATCTTGTTATGTAAGCTTTTCGCCTATGTAACGGGCTGAGATATGGGATTCACCCATATCCTTTGTACCTAAACATTTTTTGGAGTAATATATTTACCGGGTCTTTGGCCTTTTACCCAAAAAAGATCTTTGTCATTAAGTAAATCATGAAATGCTTATCCTCAGACTTGAGATACCAAATAACTGTTATGAATGTAGTGCATTTGTGTAAGATAGTCTAACGCTATCCGTAAATAGTAGTTATAAGGGCTATTTTCAGAAGTGTTACAAAGTTCATGAGTTATGTTTGTAGTAAAGAGAATTTGTTCATTTGAATTTGTTTCAAAGCATAATACTAGTTTTGGGCCCCTCGTAGGGTTGACAAGATGTTTGTATGGCCATACCCAAGATCAATCTGGAATACGTTAAGATGATTTGGTAATCTTGTTCAATCAGATATAACGAGAATCAGAATATTAGCTTATGAAATGACTTGATCCATATTCATAGTTAATGTAGTATTAGTAGCAAAATGATAAGTAAAAATGATAAATTATTAAATGGTTTTCCAGGATACCATACTCGATTCGATCTGGGGGCATTGGCGTGTTAGGCTAGACTAAACCAATGTCATTACTATATTAAGTAATATCCAAGTGGGAGCTGAAAGGTTTATGGATATAATTTAATATGCGTTTGACCGGATTCAACCTCGAGACTTCAGGATTGCACACATTACGTATGAGAGTTGATGTTAAAATAATTAATGTATATAAACATTATTATTATTAATTATTTGTCACAAAATAAAACTTAACGATAGTTAATATTTAACGAGGTTAGACTAACGGTCGTTAAATGTAAACTACAAGGACTAGAGATAAAATTAGTGGACAAAAAAATTCTAGAACCCCTCTCGGGTGCTTGTGGCTGGTCGTGGGTCTCCAAGCCCAAGGAGGAGAGTTTTCTTGGTCACAAAGTTTTGAGAAACTATAAATACAAACCCCTTGTATTCATAATTAAAAGCCTTGGATCACTTTGAAACCTAATTTCTTTCTCCTCTCCTTCTCTCTTGGTTTGGCCGATCGTGTACCACCCTCCCCAAGGGTTTCAATTTTTCCAACTCCAAGAAACAAGTGTTTGGTTTTATTTGTGATTCAAGAACTTAGCTTTTCACATCAAATCGATATTAATACGTGTGTACATGAACGAAGGACAAATACAATTGTGTTTGTGGTGATTTTTGGGTGTCGACTTCTTTGGATCGAATTGGTATAAACCCTAAGTTAGGGTTTGGGTTTTTGTTCCTCGTTCTCCATATTGTGTGTTTCTTGAATTGCTAAAAGGTACGCATATTCTTTAATTTATTTGGAATACATTAATACATGTACAACGTCATAAGAAATCTACGCAATTCATTTTAAAACCAAATAAAAGCTCACATCAACAACAAAATTCAATAACATTCCCAAACTCTACAAATAATTTATAAACAATACAAAAAAAGTATAAACAAACACAACTTATTAGATAAACTTAAGAACAACATTAATGAAATATTAAAAAGATTAATTGAACAACAACATCAATTATAGCAGTTTGATACCTCCTAATTGGATTAGTTTATTAATGGCTTGGTTGCGTGATGAAGGTGGCTTGTGACGGTGGGTGATGGTGCTGGTGTGTGATGGTGGTTAAGTGAGGGTAGGGTTATAGGGTTAGGGTTTGTGAAATGGAAAGGGGGAAAAAGTTGAGTGTGTTTTGAAGGTAATGAAAATTGGGGAGGGAATAAACCCGCTCAAAAGATTTGAGTATTTATGTTTCAATTTGAAGAAAGTTTACAAAAACAACACTTGATACAACCCTGTTTTGTAAATGAAAACAGTGCTCTAATGTGTTTTTGATAAAGCCCGGTTTTTTAAAAGAAAACATGGCTCTAATACAAGGAATAGAGCCCGGTTTTGACAAAGAAAACGCGGCTCAAATATTTGTTAACATAGAGCCCGGTTTTGTAAAAGGAAACATGGCTCTATACCCTTTTTTAAAACGTGGAATCTTCATAGAGCCCGTTTTTAACTAAAACCGGGCTCTATTAAGGGGGCTCTATTTCACAATCTCTAGTAGTGAATTGCTAAAAGGTACGCATATTCTTTCATTTAGTTAATTCAATTACAAGTATTTTTCCTATTAGTTCCGCTGCATGCTTTGATGATGTTTACTTGGTTTTAATAATTGTTATGATTAGTAAAACCCAACACTATTGGATCATATGGGGATATCGTAATAGATCGAGTTTGCTATAATTTTAACCATCTCGGAAATATTTACTGGTTTGTTAATACAATTTTCCTTTCAAAAACAAAAAGAAAAAAAAAGTGAACTTAGATGATTTTAAAATATGTTGGAACAAGATAGTAAGTTATTAATTTCAAAGTTAAAGAATGTGGCTTTCGTTATTTTAACTACGGAATTGTATCAAACTGAGCGAACTAGCAAGCATTATATACTAGTGGCAACAGGAGTTGCAATTTACATTGATCGAATCAGAACTATAAGATTAACACTTGTTAATAATCCATTTAAAAGATAATAGCTTTGCATCTTCACTTAAGATATCCTTCCTTGGCTTTCTTGAGTTAAAATAAAACCACTGAGATCGTGCTAGCTAATAGCCGCATTACAGTTTGATAACATCATCAGGTACTATGCTCTTCATCCAACTATGTCTAGGATTATAGGTCATATAGTATCATTGAGATGACTAAAGTATAGTAGTAGCCGATTACAGATAATTAAATGTTGTGCATATAAACTTCAGTTTTGTCCAAATTTATGTGACTTCTTGTTCTACGCTCCCAACGCCATGGCGTAAGTTATAACGACACTAAAGATTAGAATCCAAAAAGTATATTAACTATATTTGATGATATGGCTTAATATTCCATTAGTCCCACAAATGATGCAATGCCACCATTACGCCAAAAGAAGGTTACTAACTTGAAGGTAAGCTACCAATGCTCAAATTATTGGGTTAATCCCAATCGACCCATCACAATACCCAAATCGACCCAGTCAACACCCATATGACCCAGTCAACCCAAAGTCAAAGAAGAAAAGTCAACTGAGCAGTTTTTTGACAGTTACAAAGTAACTGCTATATGGCAGTTATGCCATCAACCGACACATCTGTTGGCTCTCTTGAACCAACATAACTTTTCATTATACCGTTTCATATATGTATATATAGATAGTAATAGTATCCAAACAGTTTCATAACTCAAATATAAAAAGCTTCTACAGATTCAATTATATCTTGTATTTTGGTATATCTTGATTATAGATCCAGAAAAACAGGCCAACAATTGGTATCAGAGACAAAATCATCATATACCAATCTATTCGTTATAGTTTCAGAATCAAAGACAAGAAAACTGTTTCGGAACTTTTTTGCAAAATTAATTTGGACACAAATCAAGACGTCATTTTTGTGTTCCTATTTCTGTCGCAACAAGGGAACAATCACAACGTGATTACTCAAACCCGGCAACAGAAAATCAATTCGCAAAAAAAAATTTCCCATCGAAACATATTCATTAAAATCCAAAAGGATTAGAAACGACTAAAATCGTTTATCTATTGATTCAAATCAAAACTAATAACGAAGTCATCAAATTAGGGCAAATTAACGATTCAAAATTAGAATAAACACACCTGTTCAGATTAAAGAATCAAGCCCAGAACGTTAATTAAGTCACAAATCGACTTAATTACAGTTTCCAATCATCCATATCTCTCACGGATTGAAAACCCCCAAATTCAAGGAAACCCTAAAGTTTTGATTAAAAGGAATAAGTGCTCGCGAAGAACACCACACACCGGAGAAGAGAGGAAGGCAACAAAGCCTTAAAGATCAGGAGAAGAGAACGGGAAAAATCCCAGAACCAGAAAAGACGAAATATCAGTCTCTCTCACTAGAAGCATAACTCTGTTTCTATCCCAAAAAAGGGAGTTAAGAATCATATAAAAAAAAAGAGGCGTATCTTTTTTTTTTTTATCTCAAATAAAAGATAAGAAAAACATATATAAAGAGGCGCATCATTTTCTTTTAGGGATACTACAAACAAAAGGATTATTTTAGGCATCGGGTTGGACCATCAACCCTTCCAGGTTCCAAAATTTATAAAATCACCATTTCATTTTCTTTATATGTAGTATATATTTCATTATGAAATATATTTTTTTTGATAAGTTACTTTTATTTACAAAATTAGTACTTCATCAATTTAAAAAAAAAAATATAGTAACCTAGTGATTACACTACTTATTATACTGTTTAGAAATAATTTTTAAGGAATAATTAACCTTCAGTTATTTTTTTAAAAAAATATATAATCTCCGAGGATAATTTTGGATTAAAAAACTAGTCCTACAAAGTTTTATAGCCTATAAGGAAAAATAAAACACTTTTCAACACACCTCGTGTTAGATTTTTTGAGATATTTTTTTATTGTCAATATATTTAAGATATGACGAAAGGAAGTGGAAATAAAGAACCTAGTACAAATAGTACACCACAATTTCAATGCCCAATCCTAAAGCCCACGCATTACTCATTATGGGCAATTCGCATGCAAATCATTCTCGAAGCGAATAGCTTATAGGAAACAATAGAGCCGACTGAGTCGACTCAATCCAATAAGAAAAAAGACAAAACCGCTATTGCTTTCCTTTATCAAGCCTTACCCGAGGAACAATTGCTTCAAATAACAAAGCACAAAACCGCAAAGAACATTTTGAATGCTTTGAAAACTAGACACGTTGGCGAAGACAAAGTTCAACAAGCAAGACTACAAACACACAAATCTGATTTTGAGATGTTACAAATGAAGGAAGACGAGACAATCGACACCTTCGCTACAAAACTAACAACACTCGTAAACAAAGCCGCTAGTCTAGGACACACTATTGAAGATCAAACCTTAGTACGGAAATTATTAAATGTTGTACCAGATAGGTATCTGCAAATAGTTGCATCAATAGAGCAATACTCCGACCTAAGTGAAATGACGATGGAAGAAGCAATTGGGAGACTCAAGACGTACGAGGAAAGAATAAAGTTTAAGAATAATAAGGACAATAACGATCAATATAAGTTACTATTTACACGTCAAAACAATAACATTACTCACGGAAGACACTGTGAAAAATGTGGACATGATTTGTTGCGAAACCTAGAAAATAATTTCAAGGAAAAATCAAACAGCAACTCAAATAAATTTACTCATGATAAGAGTAAGGTGTGTGTTTTAAATATAAAGAGTATGGGCATTTTGCAAACAAATGTCCATCAAAGAAAGAAGAACAGTCTAATTTCATTGAAGAAGACTTACAACCAACATTGCTTATGGCAACTGTTGAAGAAGCACCAGAAAAATATGATCAACCCGAAATTAAAGATCACAACAATGAAGGTGGAAATAACCAGAAAAATACGATCAACCAGGAATTAAGGAAGATCACAACAATAAAGGTTGAAATAACGAGAAAAATATGATCAGCCCGGAATTAAGGAAGATCACAACAATGAAGGTGGAAATAACCAGAAGAACATGATCAACCTGGACTTAAGGAAGACCACAACAATAAAGGTGGAAATAACCAGAAAAAAAAATATGATCAACATGGACATAATGAAGATCACAGCCGAAAAGGTGGAAGTAACCGAAGAAAAATTGATCTACCTAGATATAAGGATGATCACAAGCACTACAAGAAATTAAAAGCTCATATGGTGGATTTAACCAGAAGATAAATCAAAACTTAAAGACCTACGTCGCAGCGATTGTGATTAAGGGGGAGAATATTGGGTTAATCCCAATCGACCCATCACAATACCCAAATCTACCCAATCAACACCCATATGACCCGGTCAACCCAAAGTCAAAGAAGAAAAGTCAACCGGGCAGTTTTTTGACAGTTACAAAATAACTGCTATATGGCAGTTATGCCATCAACCGACACATCTGTTGGCTCTCTTGAACCAACATAACTTTTCATTGTACCGTTTCATATATGTATAAATAGATAGTAATTGTATCCAAACAGTTTCATGACTGAAATATAAAAAGCTTCTATAAATTCAATTATATCTTGTATTTTGGTATATGTTGATTATAGATACAGAAAAACGGGCCAACACAAACCAGATTTAAAGTGGAAGGCTAACGGGATTGTGTTAACAAGAGTCATCCAAAAAAGGAAATGATCAAGCTTAGCTAACCGTCAAGATAGACTAGATCTAAATTTATCTACGGCGGGCATCCAATTATGCCAAGATTCAAATATGTTTGCAGACATGCGCCTTTCCTTAAGCCTTAAAATCAAATGGATATGTTTCCAAATAAAAACTTATTCTTAACGATTGGATGACGATAGCCTAAAAATCAAAAGGTTAATATTCACATGTGCATTTGGCTAACGATAGGCTTCCCCCAAGTTTCAATCAGACGCACGCGGCATTGATTGACATTCTGTTTTATGCCTAGTTTGTGTCGATACAATTGAGACATTACAACACCTTTTTGTCGATTATGTTGTTGCGAAATCACTATGGTCTATGGTTGCTAGCTTGTTGGGTTTTAATGATTATCCTCAGGATTTGGGTAACTTAATTGAATGAAGGGATTCGGTTGATCTTGCGGCTCCTACCAATACTTGTTTCGATACAGTGATGCAAACTAACACATGGCGCATATGGAAGTACAGGAACAGTACAGTGTATGTTTTTATTTCCAAATTTCCCCGTAAAGACACACTTAGAGAAGACATTAAAAATACATTTGTATTTGTGGATCACAAATAGGAATAGAAAATTATGTCTCAGTTGGCTTGAATGGATAAAAATTCCAATTCTTGCATTTGTCTAATGAAAAGCTGTTCCAAGAAAAAAACATATAGTTATCACAATAACCACAAGATCCAGATTCCAATAACAATACTGTTCTTGTAAATGTTAATCTGAATTTTTTCAATATATAATTTATTTAATTTACTTATAAAAAGGAAGAATTTGAAAAATATTGAACTATTACGTTATGTTAACAAAATTTGGAAGGATCAGTAATACACTACTACGTAGTAGTGTATACACAACACTTATTATATTTTTCTAAACACATAGAAAAAGAAAAAGAAAATCAAGCCATTTAATTACCTTCTTACCCCTCAGAAAAACCGTAGATGAAATGGGCCGATATCCAAAGAAAATTTGTTGACCGAAACCCTAATCAAACACAGATGCCACTCTATAAATAGCACCACTTTCCTTTGCCCAAACCATCCTTTCTGCCTCCATCTCATTCCAACTTTCTCATGGTGGCAACCACACCCACCATGATCTTCATTCCTAAAATTCAGTGAGAATTTCTTCTATTAATCTCTTGTATTTCCTTATGTTAATTTTAATTTAGTACTTTCGCTAATCCATTTCCTATGTTTTCTTGCTGTTTTGTTTAATTAATCAGCATCAAGGTTACTGGATTGGCATGTCGAGATAGGTGTGTGTATACATTTGATATCTACACTCGATCATTGTTCATAGCATTTCGATTGGAATCTCAAAGTTACTTAGGAGGTATACTTCAACTGCTTTAAGTATTTAGTTAATTATTATTATTTTTATTTGTTTGCTCGATTTATATTTTCAAGTACAAATATTTGCAGATTAGAACATAATGCACGAAATTAAAGCGACTATGTGAGTCCCAATAAGGGGGAACATAATGCATGACATTCAAGCGCTGAAAGTTTCTCAAGCCCATCTTCCTACCTATTGAAAAGCTGCTGTCAGTTGTTACGCAGATTAGAACTGAGATTATGCATTCCGCCTTTGTATTCTCTACCCAGTTTTGTTATCCAATATCTAAATATTCTTAACATATGGATTTTTCTATCATTATCTTAGATGAGCCTAAGATAGAAAATCTGATGGGTACTATTCTTTCCAAAAGATTATCATCGGAACACATGCTGATGTTAATGAGCCTAATTATGCAGCAACGTCACAAGTCAGGCTTCCTTTATTGGATGTTTGTGACATATGATGAAGATAGTAAGTGTTGCACAAGTCAGTCCCTCTAAATGGAGTAATGGTCTTTGTAATCAAAATAATATAAATTTGTTGTATTTGGTCTTTGTAATATAGTTGAATCTTAGTGGGATATATGTGTAAATGTGAAAAGTAATAAGAAAAAGTGTATAATAGATATTTTATATTGCAATATTGACAATAATGTATTTTGGAATTAGAAAATACATAAACTCATAATTTGGATGTATTCGAGGAATTTAATGTTTGTAAATGATATAGACGCAATTATGAGTTTTTTTTTTTTTTTTTTAAAGGTCAAAGACCCGGTAAATATATTACTCCAAAAAACGTTTAAGTACAAATGATATGGGTGAATATCTCAGCCCGTTACATAGGCGTAAAGCTTACATAACAAAGAACTACCTATTCTCTAAACAAGAAAATAAACCACTACTCAAAAGAAACATTAGACTCCTATGAAAACAAAGTTACTTCCTACCAAGGCCTTGGAGCTTAATACCGTACGTGTCATAATAAGCATCCAAATTCCCTGGAAGATCGTAGACCTGATCCGCATAGTCATCATAATCATCTTCACGATCATGACCACCACCAAATAGGTTCATTGACTCATCAAACGTGTTCACAACCTCCTCTTCATCACTATCGGAAACAACAATCTCTTCCACTTTAGAGAATGGGTTACCCCTGACGCAATTATGAGTTTACTCTCAATATACACGCAATTATAAATCTTTGGTAGAATATATACGCAATTCCCCTTTCTTTTATTCTTTATTTGTTTTCTCAATTCAGGTTTTCAAGTACAGGTATTTCATATACACACTTCTTATATTTGTTTAGACCAATTACTCATGTGGTTGTGTGTGGTTTTCAGAGAAACAAATATAGACAAAGAGGTGAGATCTATACATATAATGAATTCTCTAAAGAACAAGGCATTGAATCATAGCCTTTCATCTTGCTTACGGTAGAGATAAAACAAATAATAACAAAGCAAAGGCAAAATTGTCATTTCAGCTCATTTAATATAAAAACACATTTTCCACTATTTAAAAAAAATAATATTTCTTGCAAACGGTAAATTTTCAAGCTACGAAAAATAAACTATCGCGACGAGAATTGAATTATCTTTCTATATATATGCTCTTTTATATATACTTTTGACAAACTTTTTTTTTTCAAAATATTTGTTCAAAAATTACACGTGATTTGTAAAAAATCACTGGTGATTTGTTATTTTAAAAATAATTTGCGATTTTATAAATCACATATTAAAAAATCAGATGTGATTTTAGTGGCTCCAATATAAATCACATATTAAAAAATCACATATTAAAGGATCGCAGATCCAATCATACCACAATACGTTTACATTCTTATTTTTATTTACTATCCAGGTATGAGGAAAAACCTTGATGTTTTCTCCGACCATGTCCTTTCTTGGAGGTTTGAGATCGAAATAAACACGATTTATATGCCTCCAAATGCACCAAGTTGTTGTTTGAATAACAACACCAAAACAAGTCTTCGCCTTTGTGTTTAGGTTAACCACATAACCCTAGGATAGAAGACTATGATTTAACATAACAGTAGTCCCATAAATGATACTCCCTCCATCTCAAAATTATAGTCCCCTTTTCACTTTTTTGGTCTTTATTTTACAACTTTGACTTTACGTGTAAATTGTTTGGTCATACGCTGATTGATTGTCCTAAATCTGTTCCACTTCCTACTCACCTAATGCATCGTTAGTGATGGTTTCAAACTATCACTAACAAGAATAAGGGTAGGAATGGTGGTCAAAGTGTTTCGTGAGGAGGTTTTACTAAAGTGGGTCCTAAATTTAGGTATCAACCTAAAGCGCCTCCTCCCCGAACCCAAGAAGGTGGATAGTGCAAAAGCAAGCCACCTGGTGTGGCTAGTATGAGTGGGACAAAGATTCCTACATCTAATCCTTTTCTTTGCACTAAATACGATCGATTCGATGATTGTGGCAATCCTATTGATGTACAATGGAAGCAAAGTAGGTTGGGTCTCTCGAGAGCGGGTAATGTATCACAAGATCCCCATGAGTGATTCAATGGAAGCTACCGCGGTTGGTCCTACCCTATTGTTGAGAAAATTGGGAGTTTGAAGGCTTCTTGTCGATGGGAAAACTACTCTTGTTGATGATAATGGTAATCTTATTAAAAGGTTGATTATCGGGGTTATAATAAGGATTTACCTGGCTACTTCTTTTACTAAGAGGGTTAACCCATTCACTAAGGTGAGAGAGATTGTGGATTTTGATAGTGATGATGAGGAGGTTATGAGCACTTTGATGAGTCGAGTAACCTATTTGGTGGTGGTCATGATCGCGAAGATGACTATGATGACTATGAATATGATAACTATGCGGATCAGGTTTACGATCTTCCGGGTAATTTGGATGCCTATTATGACATGTATGAGATCAAGCTCCAAGGCTTTGGTAGGAAGAAATGTTAGCTCCATAGGAGTCTAATGTTTTATCTTGAGTAGTGGTTTATTTTCTTATATAGAGAATATGAAGTATCTTGTTATGTAAGCTTTTCGCCTATGTAACGGGCTGAGATATGGGATTCACCCATATCCTTTGTACTTAAACGTTTTTTGGAGTAATATATTTACCGGGTCTTTGACCTTTTACCAAAAAAAAAAAAACTTTGACTTTACATATTTTTGTTTGTGTTATATAATATTTGATGCAAAATATACGAATAGATTGGGTTTTTAATGTATTTTCATTTGGTATAATTTTTATTAACTATTGTATAACATAAACAAAAATATTTAAGGTTAAAGTTGAAAAAGAAAGACCGAAAAAATCAAATGGTGACTATAATTTTGGGACGGAGGTAGTACAAATTATTTTAATTCATACTAACCACTTACCTTCATAGCTTTGAATTAACACCACAATATCGTCAAAAGCAAGTTACTAGCATGTAGCTAGGTCATCAATGCTTTAATCTTAAATAAAATGAAAGGTCGGCCACCCGGATTTTATTAATGAGAGTCATCCACAAAAGGAAATGATCAAGCTTTGGTTCCCGTAAAGATGGCTTGGATCCAGAGTTATGATTCGTGGGAATCCAATCACAAGATCCAAAGATGTCTGTAAATGACGTACCAAAGCATAGATAAATGAATGGCAATATTTCCAATTCAAAGTTAATTATTAACGTACGTTAAGCACAAGATTTAGATCTTAATACCTACAACTAATAGCAATGTTGTTCTTGCACTTTGTTATTTGGATTATTCAAGAATATATTTTTTTTTTCTAACAAAGAAAACGATTGTATACAGAAGAAACTTGTTTAAGCTACCAATCGCATACATGTTCTCCAACGGTTAATGTATGTTCTACTTCTTGTAACAAACCTACTACTGATCCTACCAGCAGTACAGCTCCATCCCGGGATGACCAAGGTAAGAATAATAATTGGGTGGATGATATCAACCTTGTTGATTTGAAGAACAGTTTTGATGTATTTACCGAACAAGATTCGGTTGTGGAACCTGTGATTGGCACTACGTGTACTCCTGAAGTTATCTCTAGTTCTTCCAAAACTACGTATCCATCGCCTATGAAGAACACTCCTATTGTTGACAAAATTGGGAAGCTTGAAAAGCTTATTATTGATGGGAAAGCCACCCTTGTGGATGATGATGGTAAACCTCTTAAAAATGTTGTTTCTTCAACTAAGGTGGGTAGTAACCCATTCTCTAAGTTGGGAAATGTAGTAGTTTCTGACAGCGAGGACGATGAAGTTTTTGATGATCACATCGGGACGTTGTATTCTGGAAGTAGCGGTAAGGAGAAGAGTCTTTATAAGAAATGGAAAGCGGATACAAATGATGGCAACAATTATGATGATGATGATTTTGGCCTCTCTCTTGCTCAGTTAAAGGCTGTTGGAATTCAAGATTTTTCTCTTAACTAGGTTGTTTTATATTTTTTGCATACATTGTTTCTTTTATGTTGGTTTTTGGTTTGGAGGTCTAGTTGGTTGTAGCTAGTTATCTTTTATGGTATGTCATAAATGATTTAGTGGTTGTGTCAAGGGATTGCTTGCGATTAATGTGGTATCTCAGGCACATTCCATTGTACTTAAACGTTTTTTTGGAGTAATATATTATACCGGGTGGAATCGGCCACCCTTTACCCAAAAAAAACTTGTTTAAGTTGGAAATTAATGCTTGGAGGTGACATACGGAGTACTATGTTGACCCAACTTTCTACGGATTAGTACACCATGCCACACTTAGTTTATATTGAAGAGCAGTGTTATATCTATAAAAGGTTTACAAAATTAAATTCATATAATAAAACACATATATGAAAATATAATTGGACCATAACACTTGCCTAAGTTATTGTGTGAATATCATTTTGTAAACTTTTGTGAATGTAATATTTCTCTATACATGAAAAAAAGGTTAAAATAAATATTTCTGGCCAATTTAATTACCATCCTACCCTTCAGAAAAACTTTAGCTAAATAGGGCGACATCTATTTGTTTTAGTTATTGACCGAAACCCTAATCAAACCAAATGTAAGTTTATAAATATCATCATATTTCTTTCTACAAACCATCCCTCAATCTCCCTCAAACATCCTCATCACCCACAACACTCTTCATCCCTAGAATTCAGTGAGATCTGATTCTTCACCACTACAAAAATGGACATAGATCCCCCTTAATAAAGCCCAGTTTTAGTGAAATCGGTCTCTAAAAGGATTTTGCATTCTGAAAAAGCGTACAGAGCCATGTTTTTTTATTAAAAAACCGGGGTCTATGTTGAAAATGTTAAAGTCGGGGTTTACTTTAAGAAAGGGGGCTTTATTCCTCAACGGGTCAAAACCCACAACAAGCACATTTGTTACATTTTATTTTCAAAACCTTTGCATATATATTACTCCTTCTGTCTCATATTAATTGTCCAATTTGACTTTTTATAGTATTTCTTCTTCAACTTTGACTTTAAATATTTTTGTTTGTGTTATATGATACTTGATGCAAAATATATGAATGGATTGTGTTTTAAATATAATTTCATTGGTATAATTTTCATCAAATATTATATAACACAAACAAAAATATTTAATGTCAAAGTTGAAGAAAAAAATTACAAAAAGTCAAACTGAACAATTAATATGAGATGAGGTAAGTATCCTTTTCCCGTTTTTAAAACCTTCATTAACCGTCTCCATAAGTTTTAAATGATCAAATTTTGTTCAACGAGGCATTCAGACCCGTGCGATATACACAGACTGTATTTAACTGTTAATTGCGTAATGTTTATATAATTTGTTGAAGTTAAGTTAGATGTTGCATCTAATTGAGACGTGACGCGTAACTTTTAGCTTTTATAATGTCTAATTTTTTTAAGAGTAAACTGCAAAATACATCCACATGGTTTACAGGTTTACGAGACCTTACATCCTCGTCATAAACTATTGGCTAGTTACATCCTTCGTTAGCCAACGTTAGCCATTCTACATCCTGGTCACTAACTCATTAATTTTCTTCGTTAAGTGCTAGCGGGAGGCATTTTGGTCTTTTACTCATACAAGGGATGTATTTTGCGGTTTACTCTTTTACATAAGAGGGATGTATTTTGCAATTTACTTTTACACTTTATTTTTTATTATTATTATTTTTTTAATTATTATTATTATTATTATTATTATCATTATTATTATTATTATTATTATTATTATTAGAGTTAACTATTTATATAAAAATATTTTGTCGAAAATATTATAAAAATTCCAAAAATTTATAAAAATTCAAAATTTTATATAAAAATTCCAAAATTTTATAAAAATTTAAAAAAATTCGAAAATTTTATAAAAAAATTTTTAAAAAATTCCGAAAATTTTATTAAAAATTTTATTAACAATTCGAAAATTTTATAAAATATTCGATAAAATTTTATAAAAAACAAATTCCGTAAAAACTTTCGACAAAAAAATTTCTTTTTTCTTTTTTGAATACTTATTGATTGAATTTTTATAAAAATTTTCGACAAAAATTTTCTTTTTTATGAATACATATTGACGGAATTTTTATAAAAATTTCGACAAAAAATTTCTTTTTCTTTTTGAATACTTATTGACCTGAATTTTTATAAAAATTTTCGACAAAAATTTCTTTTTCTTTTGAATACTTATTGACGGAATTTTTATAAAAATTTTCGACAAAAATTTCTTTTTCTTTTTGAATACTTTTGACGGAATTTTTATAAAAATTTAGACAAAAAATTTCTTTTTCTTTTTGAATACTTATTGACGGAATTTTCATAAAAAATTTCGACAAAAAATTTCTTTTTTCTTTTTGAATACTTATTGACGGAATTTTTATAAAAATTTTCGACAAAAAATTTCTTTTCTATTCGAATACTTATTGACGAATTTTTATAAATTTTTTTTTTCAAATTTCGATAAATTTTTTATAAAAAACAAATTCCGTAAAAAAAATTTTGTCGAAAGTTTTTTACGGAATTTGTTTTTATAAAATTTTATCGAATATTTTATAAAATTTTCGAATTATAAATAAATTTTTATAAAATTTTCGAATTTTTATAAATTTTTTATAAAATTTTCGGAATTTTATAAAATTTTATAAAATTTTCGGATTTTTTAATAAAATTTTGAATTTTATAAAATTTTGGAATTTTATAATATTTTCGACAAAATGTTTTTATATAAATAGTTAACTCTAATGGTTTTTCGCTTCCCACTAATTTTTGTAATCCTATGAGTTTTTAATAAAAGATTAAGCTTTATAAAAATAAAAATAAATAAAATAATAATAATAATAATAATAATAATAATAATAATAATAATAATAATAATAATAATAATAATAATAAGAATTAAAACAAAAGTAAAGTGTAAACGAATTGCAAAATACATCCTCTTATATGTAAACGAGTAAACTGCAAAATACATCCTCGTGTGAGTAAAAAGACCAAAACGAATTTCTCCTGCTACCACTTAACGAAGAAAACTAATGAGTTAGTGACCGGGATGTAGAATGGCTAACGCTGGCTAACGGGCGATGTAACTAGCCAATAGTTTACACGGGATGAAGGCTCGTAAACTCAGAAACCATACTGGATGATTTTACGCTTACTCTTTTTAATTTATTTAAAAGTTATGGTTTGCAAAATGGAACACCGAGAGACTTATTAGACTCATTTAAAGATTGAACTTATTGTGTCAAGATGGCCCTACTTGTAGGTTTATATATTTAGATGCAAATTCATCTTTAAGTTTACAATATGTTTTTTTCGGATCATTTTTGCAAATCTATTCACTCACACACTTTGTTTTAATCTACACTAAGGTTTTATTTATCTAATCAATCTAATGATGTAGAATAAGTATTTGTTTGTAGGATTTTAGGTCTTGATTCGATGTAGAAGTTGAACTGATAGGTTTTTTTTCAAAATAAGATTTAACGAAAGATAAGATATACATAATAACAAAAGTCAACTATATATTATAATCAAATAACCACTTTTTCAACTTCCAAAAATTTGTTATACTAAATCACAAATAAGATGAGTCCAATTCCAAAACTAAACAAAAAAAATCGTCCCTTCTTTGAACCCTTAGACCCGGTCAATAACAAATCCAATCCACACCCTAATTGTATTTATAAACTAGTTTAAAACCCGTGTAACACACAGGCTGTTTAAAAAATTATTTAAAATAAAATTAACAAAAAGTTTCATTCTAATGTTATTAAATTTTGCTAATGTTCAATTATTATGACATTCAAAGTTAACTTCAAACTTGTATCAAAGTCTTAATATTGTTTCATTGCTTAAACTGAATGGCCGCCTAAATCACGTAGAGATTAAAATTCTAAAAGATCGCACATTTATATAAGCAATTCCAAGTAATTCAATCAATACACAGACATCACAATTTTAAAAACTTCAATAGTCAATAACTCAATATGCATATAAATGTAACTTGAACAACATCAGCAAGGTCTTCAACAACTCTAAGCCATTGCTCCTACTCCAAGTTTTATGTCTTCGGCTGCATAATTTTGGTTCCAACCTACTTACCGTAAACCACCAAACACATAAAACAAAAAAGAATTAAGATATGATGTAACAGATCTTTCTAAAATAAGCATTGTGTAAAAATCAAATCCTAACAGTTTATTTAAAAACACTTTTTTATCACAGATAGTCAGCCATTAGACTTATAATCACAGTACCCCTAACTAAGCTCATAAGCCTGAACTTATTGGCCTCTTTTTGTAAATAAGGTAATGAGCTAAACTTATAGGCCTATGGTCAATTTATTTGATTAAGTAGTAGACGCATTAAAACATGTTCGATACTCCTCACTTGTGAAAGATAAAACCAATTTCATACCTAGCTTCCTCATAATCACAGCCTACATGTATGTTATTCATCGTTGATAAATTGTTTTGGCATGAACAATATTTGCATCTAATTCATGCACAACGAAGAAAAAATATTGATGTCAACGACAACATATATCCTCTTATGCAACCTGAAACTATGAGCATCTTAAAACACATTTGTACATAAACCTTTCTTGAGACTATTTATGATCATCTAAATGGGTTGAATTTTAACTGGGCCGGGTTAAACTAAAAACCCAATTGTTCACTTGAAAAAAAATAAAAAAAATTAAAAAAAAAAGAAAAAAAGAAGAAAAAAAAACTATTGCAAACTATGGGAAATGGATAGTGAGAAACAGGGCCCTTTGCATTCAAAAAAATAATCAAATTTTCAAGATCAAAACTTGGGATAGTGAATACAATAACTTGGGATTTTCATTTTTCAAGATCAAAATTATAATCAACCCACGAAACATACAGAAGGATGTAATCATAAAACAGACAGGGATGGAGAAAGATTAATCATGATATAATCTACTCGGGTCCTAGTTAAAGACTCTTACATACATTAAACATAACAAAAGCCTTAAATTCTCCCAAATAAGACATGATAAAGATTTTTAGGCAATACACCTCAAAACATCTATAAGTGGAATTGGTCAAATGGATGAGCAGGTCAAACGGGTCGACTTATGTGCAGCCTCATAGAAAATCAATAATTATATGTGTAAACTCCTTATTATAAATAAGGTACAGTAGTGTAAACACTTACAAAGGTATGTCGTAACCAAAATTAAGCATCTTTGTGCAGGTTATGTAACAAAATTCTTACTAAAAAATCAGAGAGCTTGTAAACCCAGCAAAAACAAAACTTTCAGTGGCAAGATTCAATTTACTAAAAAAACAAATAGCTTTTTGCATAGTCTATGAACCTTGGAATCATAGTTAACCTTATATTGGAATGTTAACCATTATATAAATTGCTTTAAGCAGTTTAAACCTACAGAAAATTAGAAAAAACGAAAGTACAATACACAAGTTAACAACATACCTCTTCTTGTGTCGTTGTCATAAATGTTCATATCTCATTATTGACATTTCAGTATTTCACAGATGACCGAGCAAAATAAAAGCAATCCTGATTAAAAAAAAAAAAAAAAAAATGAGAACATGATCAAAAAACGTGAAATGGAGTTACGTAATCACATAGTGAAAAAAATTAGAATGACTCAAGTTAGTAGTGAAGTTGTTGATAACCTGAGCTTTCTTAATAAACATGCCATTGCTCGCAAAAACCACACATTATATGCTCTTACCAATTTTAACATGTCCGGCCATAAATTTTGAAGCTTATCATTAGCTTGATGACCATAAATCATAACCAAGTTATCAAAAGCAACTGATTACGCAAGGCCCACGAAAGTGATCATAACGTTATTTTTTTTCTTTTTTTTTATTATTTTTTAAAATAAAATGAACCGAACATGAAATAAGAATTACCCATTGGCATCTAAGATCCTCGGAAAGGATTTCTTCTTAATCGTCTACCAAAAAGAATCACTACATAGACAATATGGAGGCCAAAAGGTTAAGGGAATGACCCCAAAATTTTGAGAAGCATGTGTACTATAGTATATGTTACTAAAGGGTTGATTCGGGCTATGTAATTTCTCTCATGGGTGGACTATGCATAACCTAAAAAGATGAGTCGAATGAGTAACACAGGTCAAATCAAGCACACATTTTTGTGAAAATTAAAAGAGAAATACAATTGAGTGCTATGGTTTATTTTATAACTAAAAACATAGCAGCCAACTTGAGTTCTAAAGTATGAAACTTAAGTGTTTCTTGTAAAAAATAATAACTATAGGATAACCTAAACATTAAATAATCAAGAATTAAAATTAGTAAAGACTTACCTAGAAGAATATTACGAATAATGCAGGCTAAGTACCATCTTTTGAGAAGCTTTAATAAAGAATCATATAAGAACTTATGAAACCAATTTGTGTTTGTTTAGGCTTATGTGGCATGAGCTAATTTATATTTTATAAGCCTCAATTTTCGACTTATTTTGAGGCGTATGGGCTTATATATGTTTATTATAATATGATAAACTCATATAAACCCATAAGTCTCAAAATAAGCCAGAAATTTGAGGCTCATAAAATATAAGCCGAAATCAAATAAGCTCATAAGCCCACATATAAGCTTAAACAAACACCCCTTAAATAAAATAAATAAATAAATAATCAGTATTTAAGTATAGGTAAAATCTGAATTCTTTTTTGCAAAGCACACGAAGTCAAGAACTTTCATATAGGCGTTTTATCAAACACTTGGTATGCAGAAGATCTTCAAAAGAGTGATTATAAGAAAACATACCAGTTCGTCTTCACTTTTGCATTTAGTCAAATAGTTGGTGTGCATAATATAGGTGATGTTTACGTCTACAATTTAACACCGAAATAAAAAACCCAATCTCAAACACAAAACCATATACACTGACAAATATAATTAAAACTCGAATCCAAACAACCTCAGTCTTCGAATCCAAAATACAGTAAATTTGATTAGCTTTATATCATGTCAATAGAACATAAACAATCGAAACTAAAGACTAAAAATCTTACTTCTATACCTCAACAAACATAACAAATGAACTTGATATAAGTTAAATAAAATCAAAACTTAAAAGAATGAAGACACAAAGTCCGAATTAAGCAAAATGATATTAGGATTTTAATTTAATTATCATATTAACAGTTTGAGAGCGATGACGAAGAAAGAATAAATCAAACATTGATGAATGCGTAATAGGCTATACTCCATATGCAACACAAGTTGAAAGGTTAAAATCGAAAAAATAAATGAATAAATAAAAATTAAACTTAATACAAAATAATACCTGAGAAAATCCATGAGAGAAAAGTGTTTGAAGAAGAAGCATGGCCATCTGAATACAAAAATTGGAGAAAATGCTGCAAATATTTGTTTTAACAAAAGCCATTTAAAGTTAAGCATGTAAAAGTAAAACACCGTCTTCTTGAACCAATCAATCAATGAGCTAAAAAAGTTTGATCTCATTTTTCAAGGGGCTTTTCAAAATGAGCTAAAAACAATTAAATTAAATAAATAGATTTTATATTTATGACATCAGCTTTAATATTATTTTATGCACACAACCAATAACAAAACTACACATGGTCAAAGATGACCTCACTCAAAACCCTCTTTTAATAGATAGAAATAGAAATAACCACCCTAATTTTTTGTAACCCTACTCTTTTACAGACACACTCAAACTCTCCCACCCTAACACAGATCTGAAAATATTTTCACAGCCAAACAATTGCTTCACCAACAATCTTTTATTTTTCTGTTTAATCTAACGGAACCACATAATACAATCAAACGAACCACATAACACAATCTTTTTGTTATCTTTCTGTTAGAAACCGAACAAAGATGAACACGGCTTCAAGATCTTTCAAGGGTCTCAGCTAGGTGATTGTTTGATGTGTTTGTGTTTTGCGTTTCTGGTTAAACCGGATGAAAGTAACGAGTATAAAAAATTTGTTGCATCTCGTTCTTTCTTTTTTGGATATCAAAGAAGGTTGTCTTCTAGAAAGATATATGGTGGTTGTTGTTGTTTTTCGAATGATTGAGTTTTTGGAGTCTTGGTTTCATTTTTTTTAATTTCTAAAGATCAATGATGGGTTGCTTGCATATATCACGAAATATAAAAGCTGAGATCTTTTGTTCTTGTTTTAATTAGGACAATAGGGATGTGGGCTAAGGTTGGGGTTAAATGCACATAGGGCTAGATGGGATTGTTGTGTGTGATGATTGTTTTTATATAAGGAAGTGAAATGAAGGATAACTTGAGATTAAATGCGAAACTCTTTATATTATTTTTTGTTTTGGTTGTAATTGTGGTTGTAACTTGAGAATGGTTGGTATTCATCTTCATCCATATTCAATGGCTGCAAATAAATGTGGGCATGTAATTGTAGTTGTAGCTTGAGAATGGTTCGTATTCATCTTCCTTCATATTCAATTGCTGAATAAATATTTTGTGGAGCTGTGAGTTGTTTGTGTATTACACGATTTTAGCACATTAACACTTCTACATTAAATTAACGTACTCAATCTTTAGGTATAGTATATTTCAAATCATAACTAAAGGTATTTAACACTTCTTATACTCACTTATTGGATTTTCATATAATATTCTTCTTTTCATACTTCCACATGTACACGAATTGCAACTAACTATAAATATGTTTAGATATACGAATCTTTGTTTTGTTAACTTCTTTGTATTTGTAGGACCATTCTCGTATATAACTTGCCACGCGAAACATGCTACTAGCTTATTGACCCGTGCAAGTAACTTTTTTGATTTTTTGAACCACAAATAACGTTGTTGCTGTTATGAAATTCATTTAGTACAAATAAAGAATAAATTATTCTCTCTTAGTGAAATAGTCATCCGACATTAATGTAATAGATATTAATTATGGATTGCCGCCATTTTAGGATTGTCTTTTAGATAGTTCACCTCATTTAGGATGTGAATCTCGTTAACATTTTGAGTATTTAAGAAAAAATCGATATGATTTTTCTTACTTTTACAAGTTTGTGTTTTATGCACATATTTGGGGATTTGATGAAATGTACTAGATAGATCGAAATTCTAGATGGATTGAAGTAAATAGATGTACAAAATAGATCTAAATTCAAAGGAATATATGACCAGGCTTTCTAACTTTATTAGAGATGCCGAGGATGATCGGGAAGAGAAAAGAATATTAAGAATATCATTCCCCTATAAAGATTGTAACCATATACTTATGTATATTGACTCTAATGAAACAAGAGGACACCTAATATCAACTGGTTTACGAAACGGTATACTTGTTGGTCATGGCATGGTGAATTATTAACCAAGCGTGGCACAATTGATTCTGATTATAGTGAGGATTTCGAAGATGATTCGTACGACAGTGGTCATGATAACTTAGATGATATGTTACATGATTTGAAGGGTTATATAGATGACAATAATCATGCCAAATTTCAAGAACTGTTTGTCGATGCGGAAAAACCGTTATATGTTGGGTGTAAAAATTTACTAGACCAAGTGTAGTGTTGAGAATTTTTGACGTAAAGGCACCTAATGGTTAGAGTGATAAAGGTTTTATGGATATGTTAGAGCCTGTGCATGAATTTCTCCCCGAAGATAATGAGTTGCCCGTTTCAGTAATAAAGTTTATTCATAGTTGTACCTCAACATAACACCAGGTTCATTTTGGATTGTGATATGGAAGGAAACAACGATGAGAGATACGAATTCACCAATGTTGTGCAGAAGTAGGAATTTTTTTCATTAATGTATGATTCACAATTATATCTATAAAGGCTAACAAAAATCTACTATTTTTTAATTTCTTTTAGGGTGTTTGGTACTTTAAAATGCAATCTCGTTGAGCTAAATCATCTCATTCAATACATGTATTTAATTTTTTAAATTTTTTTTTCTTTGATGCTTATAAAACCACTACAACTTTTTTACTCCAACCAACAACGTCACTATTGGGAGTGCAGGTACTATGTGATGAACTGGATACATCAGTTTGTAACCCATGAACCACATTCATTCCCTACTTTTAAAAGCATTCTTATTGGTGAATATATTGTTTTTTTCTATGTGACTAATTTGTATAGGGGGACTTGTTTCATCTTGTGGCTCGTATCTAATACTTGTTTCGATATGGCGATGCAAACTAACATCTGGCGCATATGGAAGTACCGGAACAATGTTCGTTTTTTTTCCAAACTTCCCGCAAGTACACACTTGGAGAAGACATATTTAATACATTGGTATTTGCGGATCACGAATAGGAATACAAATTATGTCTCAGTTGGCTTGATTGGACAAAAAATCGAATTCTTGCCTTTTGAACTCTTTGTAATTCTTTGTAGCTCTTTTTCTACTAGCTTCATGTTACCATGCATTTGTCTAATGAAAAGCTGTTCCAAGAAAAAATTCTTATAGTTAACACATTAACCAAAAGATCTAGATTCTAATAACAATATATTGTTCTTGTAAATGTTAATCTGAACTTTTCCTATATATAGTTTATTTATTTTACTTACAAAAAGTAAGAATTGGAAGAAATATTTTAATATTTCATTGTGTTAACAAAATTTGTAAGGATCAGTAATACACTACTACACTACACTTATTATATTTTTCTAACACACAATAAAAGAAAAAGAAAATCAAACCATTTAATTACCTTGTTACCCCTTAGAAGAACCGTAGATGAAATGGGCCTATATCCAAAAAAACATTGTTGACCGAAACCCTAATCAAACACAGATGCCACTCTATAAATAGCACCACTTTCCTTTGTCCAAACCATCCCTTCTGCCTCCATCTCATTCCAACTTTCTCATGGTGGAAACCACACCCACTAAGATCTTCATTCCTAAAATTCTGTGAGAATTTATTCTATTAATCTCTTGTATTTCCTTAAGTTATTAATCTTAATTTAGTGCTTTCGATTATCTCTTTCTTATGTTTTCTTGCTGTTTTGTTTAACTAATCAGCATCAAGGTTACTGGATTAGCATGTCGAGATTGGTGCCTGTATACATTTGATATCAACACTCGATCATTGTTCATAGCATTTCGATTGGAATCTCAAAGTTACTTTAGCAGGTATACTTCCAACTGTTTTGAGTATCATTTTTTTATTTTTATTTTTTAAATTTGTTTGCTTGATTTATATTTTCAAATACAAATATTTGCAGAATGAGAGACGGGCGTTGGATTTTAGCGACTATGTGAGTCCCAAGAAGGGGGAACAGAATGCACGATATTCAAGCGCTGAAAGTTACTCAAGCCCATCTTCCTACCTATTGAAAGGCTGCTGTCGGTTGTTACGCAGATTAGAACTGAGATTATGCATTCCGCCTTTGTATTTTCTACCCAGTTTTGTTATCCAATATCTAAATATTCTTAACATATGGATTTTTCTATCATTATCATAGATATTACATTTGTCATCTTGGTTCTATACTGCAATACCTTGTGATTATATAGTAATTAATGTTGAATTTGAAGTTCTATTTGTACTATTAGTACGTTGTAGTTTGGGTCTTGACCTTTTTGATATGACGGAATCTAACCCCTTTATTCTGCCGCTTTTACAGTACGAATTCTTATGATAGCTACACCTTATATATATATATATATAAGGAAAATTCTCTAAACGCCCTACCGCTTCAACTTTATTACTCCAAACGCCCATTTTTTTTCACTTAAATGCCCCATGCAACTCTCCCATAGAACTCTATTAAATATTTGGGCCCACGTTGTCTTACAAAGACAAATCTAACACTTTGTCTGTTAGCAACTTTGACCTAATATATCGAAAGAATCGACAATTTTTGTCTTCTAGTGAAAAAGCAAAATTTATATTTTAAATTTTTAAATACAAATAAGTTGGGCAACTTGGCCCCACACATACGTACTTTTCTAAGAATCGCCTATAAAACCAATTTTTAAATACAAATAAGTTGGACAACTTGGCCCCACACATATGTACTTTTGGGAAACTCTCTATAAATACCACTCTATACCATACAAATACACCTTTAATAAACCAAATTACATATCCCAAAAAATTATTTATTATCCTAATACACCTAAATACAAAACACAAAATACTCAAATCATCCCACACACACACTACTGCTTTACCCCACACACACCTTCCCTATCAAAGGCAAAAATCATCTGCAGCTTGAAACATATATCCTTCCCTCTCAAACTCAATAATCCAACGCCCTAATCCTACTCCCTCAATAGTTCTTCTTCCATACGACGCATATTCGTACATTCAAATCAATCCGACGCATATTCGTACAATCAATCGCTGTTCTTCAACATCTCAAGAATCCAACCACGAACATGTTTGATGCAAAGCTAACGGTCAGATCTAGATTAGAACATATTGCTACTATTAAAGGTGCATTGAATGTGAATAGAACCAAATTGTTTAGAAACTGCCTTTGGTCGTTGGTTAGATTTTCCTAAGTATTCCCCGACAACCACTTCTATTGGGGTGGTAATGCTAAGAAGGCGCGGATGCAATCGTACCACCAACAACCGTTAAAACCCATATAGAGAAGCAGGCGGCATCCCTTGAATGTTTCCCGGCGACCCGGTTGTCGTTATGTTTGAAACATAGAACAGTAAGGAAGGTTGCCTATTAATTCATCGGTATGTCGGGACTTGGAAGCGGTTGGTGAGCAAGTCAAAAGACACAATCAAATAGTCTGTCGAATGTGCTACCATCGTTAGCATACAACCGTTGATAACCACACCAATAGATGTGACCCCCAACATTAGCTTGACTTGCTTTTTTGATTCTGATTGTGTTCGGAAGCAAGCAATGTTGATCTAACACCGTCCATTGTTTAGAGGAGAAGGTGAAAATTAAGGCGATGCATGGGCATGTTTCATTGAATGGGTATGAAATTTTAGGAAGGTCGGATCAAAATTGTCGGGACGAATCTCAAAAGCCATAAAGCGTTTTCATACTCACCGTGATGTCAAAACATGGGGACAAGCGTGGCGTGATCGGTTGATGGAAGGGTTCCAAGCGACCGCCATGGTATCACGGACAATTGGTCCATAGGTAAAACCCCAAACTCCATGTGACCGGCCAATTGGTTTGATGTCGGAAAATGAAATGTTTGAGGAAAGAGGGTTCAAGTCAAAATTTTGATTTACAAACCCACGTAACCTTTAAACCTACTTGTCAAACAAAAGCGTATGGCTGGTGGAGTGATTCAACACCGAGAGCAGACGGTGAAATGCATGTTGTCTATGCAAGACTTCCAAGCCTTGAACATGACATTGAAACCACACACCTCGAAACTGGTGGCAGTTGCAGTAAATTATATTGAGCAGCTAGTGGTGACGGTTGCACAAGTTTTATTCAAAATGTGTGTGTAATGATTGAACGTTCTCTAGGTACCATTTAAGATAAATACATGTATTAAATGGTTAAACAATTAGTTCAGTTTAAAGAGTTGACTTCCCATAAAATTAATGATCAAGTTGAGGTTCATAAACACTGAAAGTGTATTTACATAATTAATTGACAACTATGTAAATGGTATATTTCAGTTAGTAGTTACAAAATGTTGTTCTTTTAAGTATTAACATTAACTATTTTCAATAGCTAGTTTGTTAACTGTTTGCCATTTATATACAAAAGCCGGTTTAACAAAACACATAATAATATATGTATAAAGGAATGAACACAACTATTACACCCATTCAACATCCATTAGTGTTTGTACTTTCCCAGATTAACATACCAAATGGGATGGGTCTTATAATATGAGGTGAACAAAGTATCACGTTTACCATAGCGGTGGAGTCGTATGGATTACGAAGTGCAGCATGTATTCCACCGCCACTCATGTGCTATAAAGCAACAATAAAAAATGATTAGGGTAAAAGCAACAATATAAAATGAATATACTATCGGGTGAAAGATATGCATGGACTTACCTCGTCCATAAGCCAACCTTTCTTAGGAGGGTCTAAACACACTAAGGATTCCCAAAACCTCAGATCCACGAACTTCTTTGGAACAAGGAAACATACATCGAAGGGCCTGCTTTCCAAGAAATTGGCCATACTCATCGATAAGATGTACTTTGTCGATAGCCTTGTTCCTGAGAAAGAACCTACACCACGTTGTTACTAACACGTAAATTAAAAACCGTTTAAAAATATAAATATTAAAAGTTGTTTTTCATACCTCATTAAGGTTTGTTTTATGTAATGCGGTCATATCTGGATCCCGGAACCCATGTGTTCGATTATTTTGATTCCATAAATCTTTTGACCCGTCTGACGATTCAACGCCATTTTTTTACTCCTGTATATCGGTTATGTCCCTTGGCTCTTTTTCAATGGTCTCGAATTATAGAAAGCTATAGACCTCTTTTTCTTTTCCGTCTCAATCTTCAACAACTTTGCCTTTTGCAACAGTTCTTCTCTCTATCATCGCCATTAGAAAATCCTTTTCCATCATCTTTTGTTCTTCCATCCGCCACCGTTCTTCCTCTTCTTTCCTCAACCTTAATTCCTCTTCCATGAATACTCCCCGAGTAAGTGATGCATTTAAAATACATTGTACTGATGGCAAAGTGTACATTTGGATATGACATTACGAACTACATCATCATCATCACAATCTGTAGGCTCACGAGCAGATGCTAGAAATAAGAGTCAACCAATTCATGGAATTCACGATTTACTTGGTCTGAAACTCATGCGGAGGTGGGAAAAGGATCACGAAAAGTCCAATTTATCACATAAGCGAAATAAAGTTCATTGTAAAAAGCGGATAGTTCTTTCACATGCAAGGACCTACAAAGCGATGGTAGTTCTTTCAAAGAAATAAAGATATATGATGGTAATATCCATGAAGTTCTTTCACTAGCAAGGACCTACAAAGTAATAAAGGGTATCATCATTAACAATAATTCTAATATAAGCGATAGTTATTATTTAACGTTGACTAGTAAATAACACGAATAATAGCCTCGAGTTTGAAAACACGAAATTCAACTCTTGAATGACACATCTTGAGGATGATTTACATTAGAAGACTCTTCGTGTACCTAGACAAAATCGATAAATACTTTTTTCGTCCTACCCGCGTTTCGTGCGTGCCAACTTCAGATATCGTAATCATGCGGTAATTTTGTTGGAAGAGTCCTTGGTATGTAGTGTAAAATTCCTAAATTGACTATACCACTCCGATCGGTGCTCGTCTAATGTTGGTTTGGATCATAAATTATCTTGAGTCCTAAATAACATCATCAACAATAAGGAAATTAAATTGCATATACCAATCCAACGGTGATCGTCTAATGCATTGAAACATTTGAATGTGTTTTACCTTGCCAAATAGCAATCCATAATCCGATCTTGTAAACATTACTTTCCTTGACCACGCTGCCCTTGGTATGACATCGGGACTTTATTCCACCAACACTTCTTTCAAACGACTCAAGAATCCATATACAATAATAAAGATGCATTACTCTCATACATTGGGTTCAATAATAATACTAAGAAAGATAATATAAATAGGAATAACCTTGAATGCCCAAACAAATCCAACAGCAGGTGTATGAGAACATACTTCGTCTCTTCTCGACCCTTTAGGTGTTCCCAACGGTTTGATACAACGTCTAGTGTCCGTCGTACAGTGCCAAATGTGCTCCCCATGGAAAGAATTCATAGCTAGGTCTTCGACCAAGCGAAGGAGAATCATCCACCTCTTCAACCAATAAGCGACCCAAAAATAACCTCTAACGATAACAATAGACACTGCGTCTTCATGGTTAATTCTAGAACAACTCTTCATCCTCAATAACACCAAGAAGATCTAAGTTGGAAAGTTTACCCTAATTTTTTGAGAATACCCTCAACTTAAATGTTAAATCCACGACTATATAAATCAAAACTTTACGTCAAAACGAAAGCTGTTATAAGAAAACTCGGGTCGACCAAAATGTAGACTACGACCATCAGAGTATATATAAGGCATGTCATAGCTTATTTTATCCACGAAACCTGTTTTGTAAAACATAATCTAACATATGTGTTCATGGTCAAGAAGAACATATCCACCACCTCAAAGCAGGTTGTCCTAAACAATTTCCTTAGTATGATTGACTTTTTCTTTAATTATTGAAAAGTATTTCAATTTGCTCCTAACAATGACAGTATTCTAAGAAATAAAAAAAAAATACCGCTTAACAACAATTAACAAGTATCTTAGAAACTACAATCAATAAAAAAAAGATATCCGACTTTATCTCGATCATATTTAACAAATGAAACATTGTATCATAGTCACACCAAATAAACAATGGCCCAATAATAGACAACTATTTAAACATTTGAATGAGGCTCGGATCTGTATAATCAATAGTTTACAAAATATCGTGGATATAACCGCCATGGCAATAGTATAAACTACAATTGCCACGCCAAGACACATATCGCATCACTTGTATGATTTAATAAGATAGATTTAAATCACGACACACACACACACACACATTATGTATACACACGGGATTGCTACATTGTTCAACAAACATAATTATAGTTTAGATTCTTGAAAAGGTTAAGAACAATATGATATAGTTGGATTCAAAAGTTGAACATACCAATGTGGCGCGTTAGTTTGTTGGTGTGTATGGAATTTCAACATAGTGAACCCTACGATCCCCTACTGATACCTTTTTGGTTTCACCTCCCTGGGCAAGGCTGCACCGGGCGGATTGCTAGATCGTTGAAAAACAAAAGCAATGTTTGGGAATTCGAATGGATAACTTTGAAATTCGATACCTATCTAAAATAACGTGGCCACTAGAATATTCTACTTCCTTTTGATCCACAAGTATCATATTGATCCTTAACTTTAAAAACCTAGCAATAGTATATAAGAAGTATATCGACTCATAAAATTCCAAGCGAGTGTGCGATGTATGCATTAACAAGGCTCGGATACGTAACAAAGTTGGATAAACACGGAACATCGGATATAACCGCCATTTGCAAAATAATGAAATTAAATTGCCATGCCAACATCGGTAAATCACATCATTTGCGTATCATATAAGATAATCATATCACGCATCTTGCATATCACAAATACAAGATAATCATATAAGATAATGTCATCAACATCTGATAAATCAAATCATTTGCGTATCATATAAACCAACTACTTAAAACAATTACCTATGTAAAGGAGTTGGTTAACAAGTTGATTGTCAATATGTTATAAACAAGTGGATAAGCGTTAGTACTTTGACCCTCCACTCGAAATCCCATTGCATGTCAAACCCATTGCTATGCGGTGACATAGGAATGGGTTTTGAAAACTCAAACTACCAACGTCCTTTCTACATTCGTGGATTCTAGAAAAGCATTCGATTGTGGATAATCATGAAGTGTGGCGTGTCATGAACATTACACACTATCGTGATCATTAAGATATTCAAAGACAATTTGAATGTATGAAGTTGCGTACATTCTTACTTTCAACTTGACTTTCAATCCACAAGTATATCATATTGTTCCTTCTTTGTTAGTAACTCCTTTATATATAAACTAAATTTTATAAAATCTATCAAGCAGTCTATAAAATTATATGACACTCATTGCAAATTACAATATTATGATATAAAGCCCATTTATTATTACGGTTACACGATGATGAGGCTGAATATTTAAGGGTAGAAAGGTGGTGCGATAGGGTTTAGCTTGCTCTCGAGTTCATAACTATGTATGTGATTTTAGTGTGTGTAATTTTTGGTGTGAAACTCTATATGTGTAGAGAGAGAGAGCGAGATGATAAGAAGAGATGAAAGGGTTTGTAATGATAGTGCTAGAATAGTGCGGTGAAGTGGGGTGAACAGGCACTCGAACCCTTTCATCTCTCTACCATTCCACCACTATCCTTACCAACCTTTTCATCTCTTCTTATCATCTCGACCTCTCTTCTCACACATGTCTGAGTTTCACATGTTTGAAAGTTACACACTAAAAACACCAACAAAGTTATGAACTCTAAGTAATAAACCCTTTTGAACCACCTTTCTACCTCATCATCGGTAACAAAATATCAAGATAATATAAAGTGATATCAAGATATGAAAAATTAACTTCCTAAATGGCCCATGGGCAGCAGTAAACTTCACATTGGTCTAAACTCCTCCATATACTTCTTTGTTCACATGTAATCGGGTTTCTTGATCGAATAGCATGTCGAGATCTGGTTGATTTATGATTCACACAAATGATCCGTGTCCGATGCCATTCAATCAACAAAACTGAATTATCAAACAAACTATCCGCATTGATTAACTGCCTTCATCTAGATATAACCGCCATGAGCAGTAGTTAATAATCAAACATGGATGAACGACACCATATTAATTTAGTTTCAGTAACATGTCTGTGATGCAGTACATCCATCTTTGAACATTGATATATTAGTTTCATAACATGTCGAGGCTCGAGATCATATAAATCAATAGTTTCTGAACATCGAGGATACAACCGTCATGGTGCAATAGTATAGAATTGCCGCGCCATGAAGCGGAATATCGCATCATTGCATGATTTAATAAGATACTTGTAATCACGACCTCTTACAATTATGACATATATACATAATGGAATTGTTTGAAAAAGTTACATGTCTAGTTTACTCGCCATGATACAAATCTTGGCCAATCATGTTCATTGGGACGGGCGTCGCTAGGAGAAATGATTATATACTCGCGGAAAATATATATTCATGTGTTGCCATAGGGATGCCAGCCCACAATGAAACATGATTGACCGAGATGTTAATCATCTATGTGGATACCTGTCAGGAGTTTATTTATATGCATTAGCAAGGCTCGGATCGTAAAAGGTTTGATAAACACAACTTTCATCGAGGATATAACCGCGTGTTAGCAAAATAATGTATTAAAATTGCCATGCCAACATACGATAAATCACATCATTTGCATATCAAATAAGATAATCATCATCGCACCTTTCTTGCATGTACTAAAAATAAAATACATTTCAAACCTTCCTTCTGAAACACACATTGGCAATAAATAAGCTACGTAAGTACAATGTGGGCCCATGTCAACTATGGGAGAGTTCACACACCACATTTATTGACATATTGAGGTAATAAATTTTCAAACTTACCCACCTTATATGTGAATTTAAACTCAAGTGGTGTTGCTAAATAGGTTACAAAATTCTATCAAAAATGTCTACAAAGACTTACCATTTCAGGCTGTTTCCGCAACAAAGACTTATTGCGGTTTTGAACAAAAGACTTTGGCCAACAAATTGATGAAGAACAACTTTTAATAGAAATGGAGGAGGTGCTATTAAGGAGGAAGAAGAATGGGAGATAGCGAGAAAGAAACTTTCTTAGAAGGAAGCCGAAATGGAAGCGACTTATGCTCCAAGATGAAGAAGTCTTTATTAGAGATGGAGGGCTGGGACGAGAGAATTCAATGCATTGTCGAGAGTGGGATGTTGTGATTTGAAGGTTGCTCTGAGTATCTTCTGGCGATGGTTACGACTCAACAACTCTCAACTTGGGATCACCGGATTATATTTAGTTAATGTCGCAATTTAATTTTTAGTGTATTTTGTTTCTTTAAGCCAACGGTTTGCACCATGATTAGAGTGCTTTATTCACTTACTACCACTTATCTTCTGTTGGTTTAGTCACTTAGTCTATAACAAACTTAATAAGTAGCAACAAATCACTAAAACCACAAGAACAATTAATCACCCAATACGTTACGGTTATCTTACCTTGCTTTATTCACACCCATCATTTGTTTCACAACTTAACAAAACAATTAATGCCCAATACGTTAACCCTAAAATATGAAACCCTAAATCAAGCAAAACAATTACGTAAAGTTAACCTAACTTGAAACCTAAATTAGCGAAACCCTAAAATAGCGAAACCCTAAATTAACAAAACCATAAATCAATAGATGAAATACGTAAAATTAAGCGAATAGAAACCCTTAATCAAAAACAAATTACTTACCATAACCCAATCGTTTTCCGATGGTCATTAGATCGGACGTGATGGCGATGTCTTGGTCGGTGTGTTGCTCTTTGCGAGAAGTGTGTTGAGGAAGATTGTGTGTGATAAGTGTAAATAAAGTGTGTTGAGGAGTTTCTATTTGTATAAATGTATAAACCACGATAAATGTAAAAGGCTAAAATTACTTATACACTTTTTAATTTTTTTATACATATAATGCATTGTATACTTTATACATTATAAGTTAAAAATACAAGGTGTAGGACAGGTTGCCCAAGTTTTATGTACTTTTAATAATAAAATAAGACTATACTTTTTCACTAAAAGACAAAAATAGTCGATTCGATATTAAAAGTCAAAGTTGCGAACTAAAATCTAAGTACACTTGTACTTGGTAAGTACAGTGGCCCCACAAAATGGGACACATATGATCATCCTCCATCTTCAAAACCTCCTAATCACCTCCTCTTTGACTATTATCTCATTCTCATCAACAACACTCCTAATTACACTTGCTCCATCTAGTTCTTGAATTTACGCCTTCAACCAAAATTGATTAATGTATGCTTTAAGAATGATAGGTTGTACACTTATTGCATAGTGAATTGGTGTGTGTTTGATAAAAGCAATCATCTCATGGAACCCTTGATATGATTGTTCTTGGTTAGGTATACTGCGACGTTGTGTGTGGTTGGATATTCTTTACATTCTTCGGCATTTTGTGATTTGGATGTAAAGGCGTTTAATTATCGGTTTGGGAGTGGTTAGGGTTTGTGTAGGCGCCAATTTCATGTGTTTAAAGACCAATTATTTGATAGCTTTCGATGATTTGGGGATTATATACTTTTAGATCAACATGTTACATAATAGCCCTTGAGTTTCCATTTTCATCAATATACTAGCCGTGGTTGAAATATACTACCCGTGGGTTGCCAGCGACTATCCGTGGTTACAATTGCACTAGCGTTGGGTTGCCAGTTCATGCGGTGGTTAGAAATGCACTAGCGGTGGGATGCCCGCAACCATATGTGCTTATAGTAAGTGCTAAACACCAAGTCAAATAGGTAATGGCTTCATTTACTACACAACAACTCACACCTTCTACCCATTTAACACATTGAATGCTTTTAACTCTATTTAATAACATATGACCCATATACCACACATATCTCTTGTATCCCCAAAACATTTTAGTCAACATGGGTGGGTCACAAAAACATCCTCAAAATCTCTTCACATTGATTCTTACGATACTTCATGCTCAAGCAATACTTGGGAGAACTATTTTCCTCCAATAAAGCATGTTCCTGCTGGACCCTCTTCCATCCAAACAGAACCACTCAGATCTCCACCTCTTGAAGCACTTGCATCTCAACCACGAGCAGCGTGTCCTTCCTCATCAGGTCCCCCCAAAAGAGAGCTAGTGAGGGGACTTGCTTGCCCAAAACTGTGGGCTGTTATTGGGGGACAAGGAGTTCAGCAGAAGATGCCAGCATGGGCCATACCAAAGAGTCCATAGATGGTTTAGGTGGTTATGTTGATGTAGTAGTATTTTGATAGTAGTCCTTACTGGATAACTCTTGATGTACTTATTAGATGATTGTATGAATGGGAAGCATCAAGCACTTTGCATCCGTTGATGCGGTTTATAAATTAATGAATAATTTCCAAGTATATAAGGCTTGAAACAAACATGAAAGTGAAATATATGAAGTTTAAAGAAGTGAAGTACATGTTTTTAAACTACAAGTCTCGGTGATAATGTAACTTTAACTAAATTTATCCTTAATTTTGTTGTCCAAGGTGACCTTATTCTATCTTCTGAGCAGATCCTCGTGTTCCGGTCTTGCATTAGCTCTTCCATTTCTCTTTCAGCCCTATCTTGTTGACTAGTTGTTCCATTTTGCTTCATCTTCATCTTTGCTTAGTAAGGACTTCGGCATCAACATTTCCATTTATTTTGTTGTGCTCATCTTTATTCTTGTCACCTATTTCCTTGACGACCAGCGCACCTTTTTATTACATCCTTCTTAGATCTTTTGTTAAGTTGTTTCCTATATATTTCATGAATCACGTCATCACATGGTTGTTCCACTTCAAAGACAAACGTTCGCACAATCCACAGTAATTATGTAAAAAAAATTAATAATAAAAACAAAAAAAGGTAAGGATCATAAATATATTACTATTTACCGTTAGACATTACTACAACTATGAAATTGTTATTACTTAAAGAATCTATATGTAGTTGGGATAAGTTACTTGTTTCAAGCGTTGGGCGGTTGGCAAGTTAATAAATTTTCACAAAACACAAATAAATGTGTATCTTAGTAAATCTTAGGCGGTTGGCACAAGTACAAAATTAATAATAAACAATCACAAATGGGTTGTTCATACTTAATACACTCGATAAAGTGTATCTATGTTGATACATTAATTTTGGGCAACCTTAGAAAGTTTACATTGTTGGGCAACCTAAGTAAATGCACAAGTACAAAGGGCAGGTAATTTGCACTTGGCTTACTTAAAGAGTCTCTTGTAAAGTCCAAAATTATTTCCACCTAACTTTGTTCAAAACACAACCATGGATTACGATTACAATTCTAATTTTAAGGTTTATTTAGTGCATCCTTCATCTAAACATGCGGTTAAACTACCTAAAATATCACTTTCAATAAACTAGTGGCGTATGTCAAGAAAAGGTTGACGGTGTGAAACACGCACCAAATGATAAGTCGGGTTATCTTACAAAGATGGTTCCTTGATGGAATTGGGCGTTGTTGATGATGAAGGCGTCCAATTCTTCATTCATGAACTATGTTGTAAGAATGAGCAAACTCAAGCTCATTAATTTCAACAAAGAACCACCACCTACTGAGGTAAAATCATCTTGACTTCTAATCATTTATCATTAGACACGAATTTTCCGTGATTCACAAAGATAGTTATCATGACACACCAAAGGTCGAGGATACCTTTTTCACCAACTGATCATTCACTTCCTCCGTCATAAAGAGACTCATTTAAAAATATGCCCGCCACCAAACTACACCACAACAGTTTAAAAACATCGATTCCCAAAAAGCAGATACCTTATTTTCAAACATAAACAATTTTATAATAAAGCGAATGCATGTTTACTATTGGAAAGAAATCATTACTTGGCGCTTTGAATACAAAGTTATTAAATCGATCCACGAGTACATCGTGAAATGTATAAATGAAGGGTGCTCATGGAACATACACACACGAAAAAAAAAGCGGATAGCACATTCTATGTTTCTAGCATCAACAATGTCCACACATGTTCAAGCTGAATTACATCCTAATCATCGTAATCGACAATGAAATTACTTAGTCGGTTGCTAATCGAAAAATTGAAAGATACGGAGGGTATATCTTGGAAAGGACATACAAAGAGATTTGAGTCTTGAATGGAAAGTAGCGTTTCTTACAAGCGAGCTTGGGGGGTAGGAATTTGGCATTTGAGGTGTTGAGCAGTAAACATGAACAATCGTTTGAGCGATTAGCTTTATATTGTCATAACCTAAAGCTAAAAAGCGAGGGAATGTAACACACATCGTCTGAATGAATTTGGAAGATTTAAGATGGTTTTGTAGCATTTGGTTTTGCGGTAAGTTTGGGCACATTTATATTAATTGTTAGTATTAGTATTTTACTATTATTTTTCTTATACACACATCTTATTATTATTATTGTTATTAGTATATTAAGCTTTAGCGTATACTAAGCACTAATATATATAACGATACTAGATTCGAGTTTTATAGCCTTCATGCGGCCATTGATTATAATTGATCTTGCACATCCGAAAGGAAGTATCTAGGAACCAACATGCTTCTTTGTTGGTATGGATGAAATAATCAGATTATTCAATCGCTACAGGGGTCGCATACGGTGAGACCGGCTGAAACTGGACATTGTTTTGGGGTGGTTGAAAGAATGCATTGGCGAAGTGCCTAATCTGGCGATTATTTCGACAGGCATCATTCAATAACAAAAGCTTGTGACACGTTTTCCCAAATTGCTTTCATGGTTATTGTTGTCGTCACTTGATGATGGTGCAATATCACCGTAAAAGCATAAGGCTTTGTACTGGAAGGTGTGCAAATGCTACACAACTGAAGATTTTGATAATGCAATTAACGAGCTTCGTGCAAAAAAATCAGAAGCCGTCAAAAAACTTGAAGACGCAGGGTATCAAAAGTGGTCTAGGGCATATTGCAGTGGAAAAGATACAATTATTTGACGTCAAGCGGTGCGGAGTCAATAAATTCATTAACAAGGCACGTTCGAAAGGTACCAATAACTATGCTCTTGGAGTACTACGGGCGTCTTCTACGAGTTGGTATTTGAGCGTCATGAAAATACTACGGTATAACTATATATTAGCCGTCTCACATTTACTTGTTCGATAAATGTTACCTTATGTATGCTTATTTTGCGAGCCTTTTGAATTTGAACTTACACAATGGGCGGCTAGGAAGGTGGAGCGAGAGAATGTGGAAGAGTGCTAATTGGGAAGTAAGAGGCATTGCCATGTGTCTTTGTGTACCAAGTTATAGACAATCGTCGTAGTCATATTGTTGATTTTGTAAAGAATGAATGCGATTGCGGTACACGCAATATCTGAGTTGTCAATTACGGTAAATGTTGTTTTATTCGTGTATGGTTTTGATTACGAAGACTAAATGCGAAAATGGCAACTTCGGGACTACCATGTGGTCATGTGTGTGCCGTGTGTAGAAGAAAAATTGACTAAGCATGACGGATGGGCGGAAACATGGTTTACAAAAGCGCACTCAAAGGCACATATCATGAAATGGTGTATCCTTTGGAAATAGAGTCGAATGGCATGATCCGGGTAACTTGCAAAGGTTAAACCGCCGTTGATGGACAAGAGGCGGTAGGAAGACCTAAAACAAAGATCGCTTCCCATCAAAAATGAGGCCAAAAGTTAGAAAATGTGGGAGGTGTGGTACCGTAGGGCATACCGTGCGACATGCATGGAACCGATGCCGAGAAAAAGGTAACCTAGATTGTTCGTTCAAATGTATATCTAATATTGTTTTTGTATTACGACACGATTGGTTGTATATGTTGTTAGAAAAAAGCGAATAGCGGAGACGGACAAGGGCAAACAAGTTATGCAAGAGATGGCACACGAGCAGGAGCAGCGTAAAGGTGGGTCGGTGCTCATTTTCAATTGAAAGATGACCCACAATCGCAAGTGGACGACGAGTATTTTCAAAATGGGAGAATTTACGAGTTGGGATGCCGTGCGTTGGGATGGAGAACCAACTAACGAGATTTGGGAGGTTACGTATATAATTACGGCATTAACCTAAATTCACTCCACGAATCATCAAATACTTATCACTTGGATGATTTCAATAACATGGATAATTACTAGGTCAATGTTCTCTTTATTTAACTAATGTAATAGTTGCTAAATGGTTGTGTAAGGCTAAGTATGTGTATGCTTAAAGTTAAGCGATTACTACATATGGTTGTGTGGTTTGATTGTTGTTCCAAGATTAACTTACAAACTATCAATTATTGGTGTGTTGCACTTTGATAAGTGTTAGAGTAATAGTTTTAACCAAGTATTTGTATTTTGTCATGAATAAAATGTTGTGTTTGTGTATGAATGTTTTGTTAAGTTTTATGTTCAAGGTCATGGTAAATAATTGTGAAAGGTTAGGCAATGCAAAGGCTAGTGCAAAACCAGCTATGATTTGTCTGTTTTGGATGTTTGTTGAAATAGTAAATCTTGTGAGCATGTGTAAGTGAAAAAAACAAATATAGTGACAATATGTGGATTGGGTTTAAAGTATTTGAAAGGTTGTAATTTTTATTGGATGTTATTCAATAATATGGGGCATTTGTGCATCATGTGACAAATGCTATATGAGGACATGGATTGGTGTCATGATAATACAAATCTGATTAACGATAATGTATGTATTTCTTTGCTTGCCTATTTAAAGGCGCAAACCCATCTTGTTAGTTAACCGTTTATTTTTTTAATTTGTGATAACGTATTGGGATAAGGAAATGTCTAGATTTCCTAGGTGTGATAAGCTTAGAGCCGATGCAAATTCTAACAAGCGGCACGATATGTTAGTCTTCTATTGCTACCAAGCCTCTGGCGAAGATGTTCGTATGGCACAACAATTGAATGCGCTTGGGAAGATTGCTTCAAATCGAAGAAAGGCTTAGCTTCATTCAAGAATTGGAGAGTGTTGGAAGCAGGCATGCTCAAAAAGCAATGAGAATATTTGAGGGGTAAATGGTAAAGATGATCAAAAGATCATGCGGATCGTATCCTTTCACGGGAGCTGGAGCTAAATCTGCGAACAATGGCATCTTTATCGAGAGACTCGGGGCTTGATGGATCTCTAAGTGTGTGTCTTTTCGATGTGTTCTATGTTGTTTGTTGTTTTGCATTAGTATGTGTCCGTTATCTTATTATGAGTGTTCTTGTAGTGATTGTGTGTGACCCATGAAATGCGATTGTAAGATATTGAATTGAATAAAATGGGTTGTTAAATTTGTATGAATTAAATTTTTTACTAAGTGGTTATCATTCGACATCTATTTGATTCGCACTTTTATTTTAAATTGTATTTTGAAGTGGTTATCATAACGATGTGTGTATATTAAGTATTGTTGGATAGAATTACCTCACAAGTACTAGTTGCATTGGTTTGTGTTAAAATAGCGTGGTTTCTTCTAAACTAGTAGCTTCTCGACTAGTGGTTTCTTGAACTAGGCGTGGTTTCTTGTCAACTAGCCGTGGTTTCTTCTCTACTAGCCGTGGTTTCTTCTCATCTAACCGTGGTTTCGGTTGTACTAGCCGTGGTTTCTTCTCAACTACCGTGGCTATAAGCATTCTTGAAACCACGGCTAGAAGGATCAAAGCAACGATCAATGTCATTTAAAAGATGTTAACAAGAAAATTACTAAGTAGTAGTAAATTGGCCACCATGAAAAGGGCACTTATCTTGCAAAATGAGATGAATTCCATCGACTACATTCTTTAACTGCGTGATTGTTTCTTCTACAGGTGGCGGATACAACAACATAAAGCAAAATGAAAAGCTTTTCATTATTTAAAGATAACTTAACAAGAAGATTAATAAGTTGTAAATAAAATGCCACCATGAAAAGGGCACTTATCGGCAAAATGAGAAGCATTCCTTCGATAATTTCTTTGAATACAACTCGATACAAAAACACAACCATGCGAACACTTATAATGACAACGATATTAACAAAATAATACTTCCTGTTTGGGGTTCACATTAATTAAACTAGTTGATACATCGGTTTAGCTACTACATACCACGATACAAAATTCATCCCTTGTTACAAGCAGTTAGGATTACAACCAAATATGACAACAACATGTCTACCAAACACATACCACATGTTTTAAAAAAATTTGCCATATGCTCACGATATGCAAGGCGGCTGTCTGAGGGTTATCGGCGGCCAATGACTTCCCATGTGACATTACATATAAGAATATGCATACCGGATACCACAATCACCAAGCAGTCCCACGATGCGGGCGTTGGGTGCATTCTTGAAGGTAATTGCATATGTTGTCGGTTTATACCTTTCTTACGGAAGACAACGGCTTTGTCTAGAACGATTGGTAGTCCGACTGTATATACATCCAAACATATTTTGTTATTTTACATACCAACTTAACACAATACATAACAACTTAAATGTTTACATCGACAACACAATACTAACAACTTAAATGCATCGGCTAAAACACTAAAAACATAAACTACACCAAACTACAATGAAACAAGACATCCTAATAAACCGCCATATCACGATGAGTCGGCAAAATAAGTGATTCACGTAACGGTTTGAACATAAAGGACCCAACATCTCCTCGATGCCCAGTCTTGGAAGTTCCCGATGTGAGCTTGTATAGTACAATGGTTGCGTTAAATCCTTCTGGTTTCCAATTTCAATTCTGAGGTCGTCGTTGTCGTCAAAACCAATTAATTTGAGTGCTATTGGGGTGGTAATGCTAAGAAGCGTGTAGCGGATGCAATCGTACCACCAACAACCGTTAAAACCCATATAGAAAGCAGTGACATCCCTTGAATGTTTCCCGAAGCGACCGGGTTGTCTCGTATGTTTGAAACATAGAGCGGTAAAGGAAGGTTGCCTATTAATTCATCGGTATGTCGGGACTTGGAAGCGGTTGGTGAGCAAGTCAAAGACACAATCAAATAGGCATGTCGAATGTGCTACCATCGTTAGCATACAACCGTTGATAACCACACCAATAGATGTGACCCCAACATTAGCTTGACTTGCTTTTTGATTACGATTGTGTTCGGAAGCAAGCAATGTTGATCTAACACCGTCCATTGTTTAGAGGAGAAGGTGAAAATTAAGACAGTGCATGGCTGTGTTTGATTGAATGGGTATGAAATTTTTAGGAAGGTCGGATCAAAATTGTCGGGGCGAATCCCAAAAGCCATAAAGCGTTTTCATACTCTGTGATGTCAAAACATAGGGACAAAGCGTGGCGGTGATCGGTTGATGGAAGGGTTCCAAGCGACCGCCATGGTATCACGGACAATTGGTCCATAGGTAAAACCCCAAACTCCATGTGACCGACCAATTGGTTTGATGTCGAGAAAATGAAATGTTTGAGGAAAGAGGTTCAAGTCAAAATTTTGATTTACCAAACCCACGTAACCTTTAAACCTCTGCTTGTACATCAAAAGCGTATGAAGCGGTGGAGTGATTCGAACACCAAAGCGGACGGTGAAATGCATGTTGTCTATGCAAGACTTCGAGCCTTGCGAACAACTGCGACATTGAGCCACACACCTCGAGAGCCTATTAACTATGTCCATTTGAACTTCAAGTGGAATGTTGTCAGACATCGTGAAATTATACTGGGCAACTGTGAAATCAGTTAAGATGGGCAAGTTTCACAAGAATTTTGTGGGCAACTATTATACTGTAAGTATGTGTTTAGTGTTGTATGGATAGTAAGAGTATTATAAATAGAACAATTAGAGCATTCATATCTTGGGACCAGCCCATAAGATATGCATTTAAGAAATAGTACCTGTATTAAATGGTTAAACAGTTAAGTTCCAGTTTAAAGAGTTGACTAGTGCTTAATACTACCATCAAATTAATGATCAAGTACAAGAGACAGGTTCATAAACACTTGAAAGTGTATGTTACATAATTAATTATAGTTGGGCAACTATGACGCATGGGCAACTTAGTCAATAACTAGTTTGTTTGTAACTACTAGTTACAAAATGTTGTTCCTTTTAAAGTCGATAGGCAACTTAGTCAATAACTAGTTTGTTAGTCAATAACTAGTTTGTTAACTTTGTTGTATTGACAAACATTTATCAATTAAGAACTTATAAGCAATGGTACTGTAAACATGCCGCATCTTCTTGTACCAAGGGCGCCACTCGACTTGGGCTTATAGCCACCGTCGTAAATGTTACAACCCCGTCCTAATATGGAATCGAGCGAGAAACCAATGTTTTCCTTTTCATTGATAGGCATATAAACTGCCGTAGTATAACACAAAAGCCGGTTTAACAAAACACATAACAATATATGTATAAAGGAATGAACACAACTATTACATTCAACATCATTACATTGGTGTTTGTACTTTTCCCGTTAACATACCAAATGGGGATGGAGTCTTGTAATAGCGGTGAACAAAGTATCGATTACCATAGCCCAATCAGTATATCGGTGCGAAATGCAACATGTATTCCACCAGCGACTCTATGTGCTATAAAGCAACAATAAAAATGATTAGGGTATAAAAGCAACAATATAAAATGAATATACTATCGGGGTGAAAGATATGCGTGTTGTTACCTCGTCCATAAGCCAACCTTTCTTAGGAGGGTCTAAACACACTAAGGATTCCCAAAACCTCCGATCCACGAACTTCTTTGGACCAAGGAAACATACATCGAAGGGCCCTGCTTTCCAAGAAATTCGTCGTACTCATCGATAAGATGTACTTTGTCGATAGCCTTGTTCCTTGGAAAGAACCTACACACACGTTATTACTAACACGTAAATTAAAAGCAGTTTAAAAAATATAAATATTAAAAGTTGTTTTCATACCTCAACCCAAGGTTTAACATTTTATAGCTGTGCGGTCATATCGGATCCGGCACCCATGTGTTCGATTATTTTGATTCCACAAATCTTTTGACCCGATGTCTGACGACTCGGCGCCATCTTTTTACTCCTCATATCGGTGTTATATGCCTTGGCTCTTTTCAATGGTGCGAATTATAGAAAGCTATAGACCTCTTTTCTTTTCCTTCTCAATCTTCAACAACTTTGCCTTTTGCAACTGCGATTCTTCTCCTCTATCATCGCCATTAGAAAATCCTTTTCCATCATCTTTTGTTCTTCCATCCTCCACCGTTCTTCCTCTTCTTTCCTCAACCTTAATTCCTCTTCCAACAGATACTCACGAGTAACGGTGATGCATTTAAAATACATTTAATACGTTATGGCAAAAGTGTACATTTGGATATCACATTACGAACTACATCATCCTCATCATCACAATCTGCGGCTCACGAGCAGATGCTAGAAATAAGAGAGTCAACCAATTCGTGGAATTCACGATTTACTTGGTCTCGAAACTCATGGTGAGGTGGGAAAAGGATGCGATAAAGTCAATTTATCACATGGCGAAATAAAGTTCATTGTAAAAAAAGCGGATAGTTCTTTCACATGCAAGGACCTACAAAGCGGATAGTTCTTTCAAAGAAATAAAGATAATATATCGATGAACGGCCTACCGAAATCCATGAAGTTCTTTCACTAGCAAGGACCTACAAAGTAATAAAGGGTATTATCATAACAATAATTCTAATATAAGCGTATAGTTATTATTTAACGTTGACTAGTAAATAACACGAATAATAGCCTCGAGTTTGAAAACACGAGAATTCAACTCTTGAATGACACAATCCTTGAGGTGATTTACATTAGAAGACTCTTGATGCATACCCTAACACAATCGGTAAATACTTTTTTCGTCCTACCACGTTTCCGTCGTGACCAACCACGTAGATACACATCGTAATCATGCGGTAATTTTGTTGGAAGAGTCCTTGGTATGTAGTGCGGGTAAAATTCCTAAATTGACTATACCACTCCGGTGGTGCTCGTCTAATGTTGGTTTCGGATCATAAATTATCTTGAGTCCTAAATAACATCATCAACAACAAGGAAATTAAATTGCATATACCAGTCCGACTGGTGCTCGTCTAATGCATTGAAACATTTGAATGTGTTTTACCTTGCCAAATAGCAATCCATAATCCGATCTTGTAAACATTACTTTCCTTGACCACGCTACTGCCCTTGGTATGACATCTGGGACTTTATTCCACCAACGACTGCTTCTTTCAAACGACTCAAGAATCCATATCTACAATAATAAAGATGCATTACTCTCATACATTGGGTTCAATAATAATACTAAGAAAAGATAATATAAATAGGAATAACCTTGAATGCCCAAACAAATCCGACAACCGTGTATGTGGGAACATACTTCGGTCTCTTTCGGACCCTTTAGGTGTTCCCACTTGTGGTTTGATACAACGTCTAGTATCCGGTCGTACAAGTGCCTCCAAATGTGCTCCCCATGGAAAGAATTCCATGCTTCTAGGTCTTCGACCAAGCGAAGGAGTGAATCATCCACTCTTCAACCAATAAGCGACCCATAAAATAACCTCTAACGATAACAATAGACACACACAATTGCGTCTTCATCGGTTAATTTACCGAACAACTCTTCATCCTCAATAACACCAAGAAGATCTAAGTTGGAAAGTTTTACCCTAATTTTTGAAATACCCTCAACTTAAATGTTAAATCCACGAACTATATAAATCAAAACTTCTTGTCCCAAAGCGAAAGCTGTTATAAGAAAACTCGGGTCGACCAAAATGTAGACTACGACCATCAAGAGTATATATAAGGGCATGTCATAGCTTGTTTTATCCACGAAACCCTGTTTTGTAAAACATAATCTAACATATGTGGTTCATGGTCAAAGAAGAACATATCCGACCACCCTCAAAACAGGTTGTCCTAAACAATTTCCTTCTAGTATGATTCGACTTTTCTTTAATTATTGGAAAGTATTTCAATTTGCTCTAACAATGACATTGGCTTCGTATTCCTAAGAAATAAAAAAAAACCGTTAACAACAATTAACAAGTATCTTACGAAAACTACAATCAATAAAAAAAGCATTATCTTGACTTCCTAATCTGCAATCATATTTAACAAATGAAACATTTGTATCATACTCACACCAAATAAACAATGGCCCAATAATAGACAACTATTTAAACATTTGAATGAGGCTCGGATCATATAAATCAATAGTTTACAAAACATCGGGATATAACCGCCATGGTGCAATAGTATAAACTATACAATTGCCACGCCAAGACACGAATATCGCATCACTTGCATGATTTAATAAGATAGATGTCGTCACGACCTCACCTCACACACACACACACACACACACCTTATGTATACACACACGAGGATTTGCTACATTGTTGAACAAACATAATTATAGTTTCGCTAGATTCTTGAAAAAGTTAAGGAACAATATGATATAGTTGCGGATTCAAAGAAAGTTGAACATACCAATGTGGCGCGTTAGTTTGTAGGTGTGTATGGAATTTCAACAGTGAACCCTACGAATCCCCTACGGTACCTTTTGTCGTTTCAACTCCCTTTGGGCAAAGGCACGCACCGGCGGATTGCTAGATCGTTGAAAAACAAAAGGCAGCATTTGGGAATCGAGAATGGATAACTATCTTTGAAATTCGTACACATATCTAAAGTAACGTGGCCACTAAAATGTTCTACTTCCTTTTAATCCACAAGTATATCATATTGATCCTAACTTTAAAAACCTATAACAATAGTATATAAAAGTATATCGACTCATATAAACTTCCAAGCGAGTGTGCAATGTAATATGCATTAACAAGGCTCGGATCGTAAAAAAGTTGGATAAACACGAACATCGAGGATATAACCGCCATGGTGCAAAATAATGAAATTAAATTGCCATGCCAACATCGGTAAATCACATCATTTGCGTATCATATAAGATAATCATCATCACGACCTCTTGCATATCACAAATACAAGATAATCATATAAGATAATCATCATCAACATATAAGAAATCAAATCATTTGCGTATCATATAAACCAACTACTTAAAACAATTACCTATGTAAAGGAGTTGGTTAACAAAGTTGATTGTCAATATGTTATAAACAAGTGGATAAACGTTAGTACTTTGACCCTCCACCGAAATCCCATTGCCATGTCAAAACCCATTGCTATAGCGGTGACATAGGAATGGGTTTTCGAGGGGAAGCTCAAACTACCAACGTCCTTTCTACAATTCGTGGATTCTAGAAAAGCATTTCAGTTGGATAATCATGAAGTGTGGCGTGTCATGAACATTACACACTATCGTGATCATTGAGATATTCAAAGACAATTTGAATGTATGAAGTTGCGTATGGCCACATTCTTACTTTCAACTTGACTTTCAATCCACAAGTATATCATATTGTTCCTTCTTTGTTAAGTAACTCCTTTACATATATAAACTAAATTTTATAAAAATCTATCAACAGTCTATAACAATTATATGACACTCATTGCAAATTCGCCAATATTATGATATGTAAAGCCCATTTATTATTACGGTTACACGATGAGGCTGAATATTTAAGGGTAGAAAGGTGGTGCAAAGGGTTTAGCTTGCTCTCGAGTTCATAACTATGTATGTGATTTTAGTGTGTAATTTTGGTGTGAAACTCTATATGTGTGAGAGAGAGAGAGCGAGATGATAAGAAGAGATGAAAGGGTTTGTAATGATAGTGCTAGAATAGTGCAGAGTGAAGTGGGGTTAATGAGGCACCCTCACAAACCCTTTCATATCTCTCGCCACCATTCCACCACTATCCTTACCAACCTTTTCATCTCTTTTCTTATCATCTCTGACCTCTCTTTCTCACACACACACAGAGTTTCACATGTTTGAAAGTTACACACTAAAAACACCCACAAAGTTATGAACTCTAAGAGTAAGCTAAACCCTTTTGAACCACCTTTCTACCCTCATCATCAGTAACAAAATATCAAGATAATATAAAGTGATCATATCAAGATATGAAAAAATTAACTTCCCTAAATGGCCCATGGGCAACAGTCGGCTTTGACATTGGTCTAAAACTCCTCCATATACTTCTTTGTTCACATGTAATCGAGGTTTGCTGATCGAATAGCATGTCAGATCTAGGTTGATTTATGATTCACACAAATGATCCCGGTCGACATGCCATTCAATCAACAAAGTGAATGTAAATAAACAAACTATCGCATTTGATTAACTGCCTTCATCTAAGATATAACCGCCATGGTCGCAAGCGATGGTTAATAATCAAACATGGATGAGCGACACCATATTAAGTTAGTTTCGTAACATAATACGGTGGTGCCGTACATCCATCTTTGATCATTGATATGTTAGTTTCATAACATAATACGGAGGCTCGGATCTGTATAAATCAATAGTTTGAACATCGAGGATACAACCGTCATGGCGCAATAGTATAGAATTGCGCGCCATGAAGCGGAATATCGCATCATTTGCATGATTTAATAAGATACTTGTCATCACGACCTCTTACCAATTAACAACATATATACATAATGGAATTGTTTGAAAAAGTTACATGTCTAGTTTACTCGCATACATGATACAAATCTTGAGCCAATCATGCTTCATTGGGACGGGCGTGCGCTAGGGAGAAATGATTATATACTCTCACGAAAATATATATTCATGTGTTGCCATAGGATGCCGACCACAATGAAACATGATTGACCGAAGATGTTAATCATCTATGTGAGTATACCAATCGAGAGTTTCTATTTATATGCATTAGCAAGGCTCGGATCGTAAAAGGTTTGATAAACACAAAACATCGAGGATATAACCGCCGTGGGCTGCAAAATAATGTATTAAAATTGCCATGCCAACATACAGTAAATCACATCATTTGCATATCAAATAAGATAATCATCATCACAGCCTCTTGCATGTACTAAATACAAAATACATTTCAAACCTTCCTTCTCAAACACACATTGGCAATAAATAAGCTACGTAAGTACAATGTGGGCCCATGTCAACTATATGGGAGAGGTTCCACCTGCACCACATTTATTGACATATTGAGGGTAATAAATTTTCAAACTTACCCACCTTATATGTGTGAATTTAAACTCAAGTGGTGTTGCTAAATAGGTTACAAAATTCTATCAAAAATGTCTACAAAGACTTGACCAACAATTTCGGGCTGTTTCCATAACAAAAGACTTGACCAACAGTTTCGGAACAAAAGACTTTGGCCAACAAATTGATGAAGAACAACTTTTAATAGAAATGGAGGAGGCTGCTATTAAGGAGGAAGAAGAATGGGAGATAGCGAAGAGAAGGCTGCTCTTAAGAAGGAAGCCGAATGGAGCGACTTATGCTCCAAGATGAAGAAGTCTTTGTTAGAGATGGAGGAAGGCTGCTCGGGACAGAGAATTCAATGCATTGTATGCGAGTGGGATGGCGCAGATTTGAAGGTTGCTCGAGTATCTTTCTGACGATGGTTACGACTCTAACAACTCTCAAACTTGGGATCACCGGATTATATTTAGTTGTGTCGCAATTTAATTTTCGAGTGTATTTTGTTTCTTTAACCCAACCAGTTTGCACCATGATTAGAGTGCTTTATTCACTTACTACCACTTATCTTCGATGGTTTAGTCACTTAGTCTACAACAAACTTAATAAGTAGCAACAAATCACTAAAACCACAAGAACAATTAATCACCCAATCGTTACGGTTATCTTACCTTTGCTTTATTCACACCCATCATTTGTTTCACAAAACTTAACAAAACAATTAATCACCCAATCGTTAACCCTAAAATATCGAAACCCTAAATCAAACAAGAACAATTACGTAAAGTTAACCCTAACTTAGCGAAACCCTAAATTAGCGAAACCCTAAAATAGCGAAACCCTAAATTAACAAAACCATAAATCAATAGATGAAATACGTAAAATTAAGCGCCCAATAGCGAAACCCTTAATCAAAACAAAATTACTTACCATAACCCAATCGTTTTCGATGGTCATTAGATCGGACGTCGTCGTGGCGATGTCTTGGTCGAGAATTGTGTTTGCTCTTCTTTGAGAAGTGTGTTGAGGAAGATTGTGTGTGATAAGTGTAAATAAGAAGTGTGTTGAGGAAGTTTCTATTTGTATAAATGTATAAACCACATATAAATGTATAAAGGCTAAAAATTACTTATACACTTTTTAATTTTTTATACATATAATGCATTGTATACTTTATACATTATAAGTTCTTAAAAGTACAAAGGTGTAGGACCCAGTTGCCCAGTTTTATGTACTTTTAATAATAAAATAAGACTATACTTTTCACTAAAAGACAAAAATAGTCGATTCTTGCGATCTTGCAATATTAAAAAATCAAAGTTGCTTGTACTAAAAGATGGCTACAAATGGGACACTTGTTATTTGGTAAGTACAAATATAGAGTTGGGAGAGTTGCCAAAAATGGGACACATGTCGATTATTTAGGATAGTTGCCCAAATATTGAGTTGGGAGAGTTGCCCGTATAAATGATGAAGGCACCATTTGAATTTTAAGTGAAAAAAAAGTTGTTGCGATTTGGGGTAATAAAGTTGGGCACTCTCTTTGTTAACTTGTGAGCAATTAATGGAGTTATTAAAACACCTCTCACATGAAAATATAAATTGTTAGAGGAGAGTTATTTTACATCCAAACTTTTCACATATCAGGGACTCATCTCTACCATCCATCTAGAAAGAAATCAATGGCTAAGATTAAAAGCATTTTATTATTTCACTTATTTTTTATAATTTAAATATCTCTTAAAGCGTTAATCGTTAAGTGAAAATATTTACACTAACGCGACGAGCATTTAATTATCTTTCTGAGACGGGCACTTTGATATACTTTCGAAAAAGAAAAAATTCGTTTTCCACGTTTTCTTCGTTATTTTTTCGTTTTTACGTTCTTGAAATTTGCATGAAAAAATTATATATGATAAAACACTAAATTGGTGTTTAATCATATATGATATTACACTAATATCACATGTGATATTACATATCATATATGATATTACACTAATATCACATGCGATATTCAAATTAGTGTTTTATCATATATGATTTTTAATGCAAATTCGATAACATAAAAAAAAAACAAAAACTTAAAAATAACGTGAAAAATACGATTTTTTTTGAAAATATATCAAAGTCTATCTATAAAAGATAATTAAATGCTCGTCCTGATATATTTTTTGGCTTAACGAATAGCGGTTTGAAAGATATTAATATTTGAAAAAATGATGAAAGTGAAAATTTTAAATTGTTGAGATTAATCTCATCCATTAGATCAAATAAAAATGGATGGTGGAGATTAATCATGAGTATGTAAATAATGTTTGTCTCGAATGATCTTAAATCAAGTTGTTAAGCATATTATACAAATAACTTAGAGGAGTTATTTTACATCCAAACTTTTCTCATCATACCAGGAACTTATTTCACCATCCATCTAAAAAATCAATGGTGATATTTAAAGTATTTTATTATTTCACCCATTTTATAATTTAAATATCTCTTAAACCGTTTATCATTAAGCGAAAATATTTACACCGTCGCGGACATTTAATTATCTTTCTATAGAAGAGCACTTTGATATACTTTGAAAAAGAAAAAAATTCATTTTTCACGTTTTGTCTTATTTTCGTTTATTTTACGTTCTTGAAATTTGCATGAAAAAATCATATATGATAAAACACTAAATTGAATATCACATGTGATATTAGTGTTAAATCATATATGATATGTAATATCACATGTGATATCATATGTGATTTTACACTAATATCAATATTACATATCATATATGATTTTACACTAATATCAAATTAGTGTTATATCATATATGATTTTCAATCTAATTTCGATAGCGTAAAAAAGCGAAAAAACTTAAAAAAGCGTGAAAAATACGATTTTTGTGAAATATATCAAAGTGCCTATCTATGAAAGATAATTAAATCTTCATCTAATAATATATTTTTTTAGCTCTCGATTAACGGTTTAAAAGATATTAATATTTGAAAAAAATGATGAAGTTGGTTTTTATATTTTGGGGATTAATCTCATACATTAGATCAAATAAAAATGAAGGGTGGAGATTGATCCCTTATTATGTAAATAATCTTTTGTCCTTAAATGATCTTATATCATAACTTAAACACAATTTTTGCATTAAATAATGTCACTAAAATACTTAAAAGCGAAAATTAAATAATACAAATAATAAAGCCTATTATACAAACTATTCAAACATAAAATATAAAAATGCATTTAACGTGTAGTTAATACATTCAAACTTTTCTTTTTGAATAAAAATGCATTTAATGTACATTAATTAAACTTTTAAATTACTTTAATTAAATATGATTTTCACTTAATACACTCAAACATTCCATTCATTTACATCTTAAAAAATGTCCAATGGGTACCCGTTAGCAAATCTCAATTAAAAATATTTTCTCTATATTTTATTCTCTGCACATATTTCTAATCCAACCTCATTGTTTAAAACTCTTGTAAAAACACGGTTCGATTCGGGTAATTGATGATATTTAAAATAAAACGAAATCGAACCGCGATAAGAAGGTTTATCGATTTATGTTTTTTATTCGGTTTGTTGGTTATCATTTTTACGGTTTCGGTTGAGCGGGTCACTCGGTTTGTCGGTTTCACATAGTTTTTTTCTATATAAATCAAATAAATATTACGAGCAGCGAAAAACATTGCTAAAAAATTTATTATCACAATTATATAATGAAAACATTGCCATTTGTTAATGATTTGAAATAATATGCGGATGTAATTTTTGATATCCGTAAATTTATTGTCAAAAGAAAATAATAAATTAAAATATATGTTCACTTGAAAAAATTTTATTTCGAGGTATCCACGCGTCAGCGCAGGGTGGGTACCTAGTGTTTTACTATGAATTGTTGTCGCACACTCACAACAATTAAGACTTGATATTTTCATCGGCAATGAACATAGCGCAAGTGTGTTTTTGCGACAAAATGGTTGAAAAAAGTCGGATGGTTGTGAAGATTCTGATTGTATAATCACTACAAGAATCAAAATATCATTTGGTTGTGAAAGAAATTTATTGTCGAGAAGAGTTTGCAAATCTACTTAATCTGATAAAACTAAGACCTCAATGCTCTAAAGTCCAAATATAGATTTCATCTATCAAGTATGTGGGTCTATATCTATTTTCTTAATCGTGCAACACTATTAGCATAAATTATATTATTACAAATCGGCTCATAAAATCGCTAAATATCAAATATAATTTAGAGCAAATGTTAGACTCAAATTGGCTTCATTGCAACCCATTGATGTCCATAGCCTTGATAGTAATGGCTCGCACGACAATCAAATTACTCTTTTACACTCAAATACATATAACTTGTTTGAAGTTTTGTACTTGATTGTAAATTTTCTTCGCCAATTAGAATATATATATTTTTCATTTAACTTTTAAAGTTTTGAAATTACCGAACCACCTTTTCAAATTTTAAATAAACTTTTTTTTTGCACTTAAACATGTGTGTTTTATGACTTTTGGTCAATACAAAAAGTTTTGAGACAATTTTGACAAATCAAGTGTCTAATTTTGACTTTTAGCCAATAAAATGGCTAATATAGAAATCAAAATCTTTCATTGATCATATGTTGGGTTTATTGATTCGATGATACAAAACAATAAAGAATGAAACATCAAGGGCTTAAAGTGACAAAGATGAAACCTACAAAAGATGGAAGGATTTGCTTGCAAAAGAAGATTTATTATTTAGTCCTTAGTAGAGATTTGTAAACCCTAATCCTCTAGTATATAAAGAGGACAAGGGATGTAGGTTTATATAATTAAGTCTTCCATAATGTAGTCATTAAAGGTGTGTGTGTGTCTAGGCTTCAAGTCTTCTAAGTGGGCGCCTAGGTTTGTGTAGTTTAGCCTTAAGGATCTTTGATCCTGTTACAAGTTTAGTGTAACCGTATTATTCGATCAAATAATATTTGAGGCTTGGGTGATTATAAAGATAAACCTTGTGTCAATAACTATGATTTGTTTTATTCCATTGCGTACAAGTTTATTGTCATTGTTATTGTTAACCCTAGAGGCTTAAAGCGATCTCAAGAGCCTATCAAACTCCACAATTGGTATCGAGCTCGGGGCTCGTTACCAAGGGATTCGCAAGGTTTTCGATGAAGAAGATGGAAAAATTGAAGCCGGTACAAAGTTCGTATTTTCTGACCTTTATTTTGAAACGGCAATAACTTTTTACTGCTGACCGAAATTTTGGTGGAGCTTCTCTATATCGTATCTAACTTTCCACGAAGGATCGTCCATCCGAGCTTTTATGCAAAAGTTATTCAACATCGAAGTTAAGCTGCGAAGAAGGTTTTCAGTCGAGTTTTTAAGGGTTTCATATATTTTTGTTCTTTGTTGTGATAATTCTTCTTGGCGACAAAAGACCTCGTATGCTATAATTAATTGTCTTGCTTAGAAAATATAAAATAATACATGGTGCATGTATTGGATTGTGGATATCTGAGAGATGGAATAATGAGGGTTTTAGGTTCTCATGGTAACATGTACGTGTCTTGGAGCAAGTAAAACTTTTGTTTTATGATGGGAGTAGATCTATTTGTTTATTGTGATTCTTGGTCTTTCGCATGGTTATTGATACTTCACAATATTAACAACGGTTTTAATATTCTTACTTACTACTACTTCTCGACGTCGTTAATGCTTTTGGAAGTATCTGCGCTATGTTTCTATTGCTCTCATTACCTACTGCGAGTTTGTTTAATAACTACTGCTGCTCGACTACCGATGTTGTACGTTTTGATCGTAACCACGGCTAACATTCCTCGTAACCACTGACAAGTGTTACGCCCCGCTTCCCGGTTTGACCGAAAATTACTCATTTTTAAAACTTTGACTCGGAACGTTTGACTATTACTCTTTTTCATTAGAATCTTATCAAACTTTGACATTTAACCCTTTACAAATCTTATATAACATGTACTCGATAACTTCTTTGATTAATAACAATTAACTTTAACAAAACATCATTTATAAGTTGTGTAGCAGTGGCCGTCGCCATATATGGTGCGGCGTCGTCACCTTTGACCATGACCCAAAACATATTTTAGATTTAACACGATGGCTCGAGAGGACTTAGAACCCGTGCCGTCTACTAAGCTTGACGCCGTCGCCACAAGAGCTGCGACGCCGTCAGTCTGAGACTGCACCTTTGACAAAACTACACAATCACACTTGACCCATTTCAATCAATTTAAACACTTTAAAATTTCAAGGTAAACAAGGACCATAAAAGCTGTACATAAACCATCATTAACGCATTTAATACTTATTTGACCCATTCAACCCAAAATGGGTAGAAATTACACTTTAATCCAAACACTCCTTTAAATTGACCATGACGTCCAATTTGACCAATCAAAATACCATAACGACTAGGACTTGTACTTGTCGATTGATGACACTTTTACAAAACTATAAAAAGACTCACGGGGGTACAAATTCATCTTACGAGCTCGGTATCTACCTAGCTCCTATTATTACATATTACCATCTTGAATAATCATTCCATGTTCCACACCCAATCCAAGCCATATCGCTTGAGCACATGAACCTACAATAACATTAACAACTATAACATGTAGCGATAGCGCTTAGTAAGTAATTAGCTAAAACATGCTTAATATATCCATTGCTAATACAAGCATCTCAACCATATAATCATAACACACAACTATCCAATTAGCACATAAAACATCTCACATACCTTAGCCATTCAATAATTCCAAGACATGTCTATAACCACTTAACACAATATCAATCACATACTATAATATTTTCATATTAAACACATAGTAACCAAGTTACTTACCTTAGCTAGCCAAGCTAAGCTATTATGAGATTATCATCATCTTCCATCATCTCCAACATCAACACCATCCAAAGCTAACATCCTTAACACATAATCAAAATATACTTAAAACATAAACAATAAACTATAGTCATGGTTTACACAACCATTAGGCTTTCATAACATCCTCTAATCATCACATAATCATATATTGATTATATGATGATTTACCATAATTATCCAACTTTACCCATAATAAGATTCCCTAAGATTACTATAATTCTCCTTTTAATCAAACCTTATGATCATAACATGATCATATCCAACTACCCAATTACTTCAATTAAATAAAAGGGTTTCACCCAATTACACTATAATATCTTAATTAGTGTTTAAAACCACAATTACCCAAAACTCCCAACTTGGATACATGAACCCTAACTCTTCAATTCACAATTAATTACAATTAGAGATACTTACTTGCACAAACCATAGAAACTAGTTTATTAGTTGATTGGAAACACTAATCCCATCCCAATTGATCATCATTCTTGCCATCATTATTCCCTCTCTTTTCCTAAACCGACTTTCCTTCATATCCTGGAATTATGAAAATCCTAGCTTAATATACTTGTAGCTTTCTTCATTGTAAAGTTATATTACTATTTGGCACTTTTGATCCTTCAATTTCCCTTCCTTCTATTTTGGCAACAAGATACTTATTTCAAGTTTAAGATGTGGCAACTTAAGTCCCCCTCATTTATATAACTATAACATAACATTTAAAAATTATTAGTTTGACTATCTGGTCAACTAGTCAATCCCGTCAACTCCTTAGACCATATTCATCTAGGGTAGAGCCTATTTGTATTTCGGGATACGGGTGTAACAATTCTACCTCCCTTATTTAGATTTCGTCCCGAAATCTCTAAATCTATTACTAGTTTACACTTAATCCTAACTTATATCATACCACACAAGCAATTTCCAAACGCATTTGCTTCATCATAAAATTTCTATAACAACACATCATTCGTCATCAAGACATAATTTTAGCAAAATCAAGTATTCCATATTCAATTTCTTACCATAACATTCACCTATATAGTCACGGCCATATTATTTTGACTTTATAAGTCAAAGTTAACCAACCATTCCACATTTTACTTATTTACACATCATTTATCTTTTTATAAATTGAATGCTAACTATTACTTCCTTACTTAACTATGACTAGCGTTCTCATTATAATACTTTGCTAGTTTTATTACCTTCTTATAATTAAATATTTACGACCACCATGGTCATTATTACACCACATCATGCTACAAGGTATACTATAAACATTACTTTACACTGCAATCACTTTAACTTATGCTTAAGTCACCTAACATGAAGGTTCTCATAAGGCCTTAACAAAAATTGCATCTAATCCTATTTTTTTTTTTTTTTTTTTTTTTAAGTTCTAACTTATCTTAGATTTCCGCCCTCTACTCATCTAAACCTACTTGTACCATGTCGGGAGCACATAAGCCCACTCGTTCATATTTCCTCATTTACATGGAGAGGCGTCCCAATCGATGTAAATCAAGAAATATAAACTCATGGTTATGTAATTCCGACTTACACAAGTACTCCTATCACTTAATTAAAATTTAATTTACCACATTATATTATTTTATTTACGTTTACACTTTTCATCTTTTAGACTTGGACCCACCTTTACTATAACATTCCCAAAAAGGGGCTATAACGTTCTTCCCTCGTAGGGATTCGACTCTATAACATCAGTTGGCCTTTTCCAATAGGGATCCGCCTTTATAACGTATTCCTCCAGAGGTTTTCTGTAACTAGTACTGTAACACTGTAACTGTGGATTAATGCTATTATCATACATACATACATACATACATACATACATATATATTTATCCTTTATAACAATCAATGAGATATTACCTGATTTATAATCCACACATTCTCTATGTGTTTATATGTCTCATTATGACCTTCACTTGTCAACTCTTCGTTGACCAATTTCAACTCTTATACTATTAGAGTTTTAGTCTATCCAACTTTTCATATATAAACCTTATATAGGTCATCAACTACAACCTCTCATTAGCATTCATCTATTCTTCTTACATGTTTTAAACACGTTTTATTAATCGACATACATTATATTAGTCATTACTAATGGGGAACAATAGCCGTGTTATAATAACTTCAAAGCAACATCTTAATCTCATACATACTTCATTTTATCTAACTATTAGCGTTTAAGCTATACAGTTCATCTCATCATTAACATAACAATGTGCTTAGTCCACTTTCATAACTTCCATAACATTAAGCGCTTAGTAACAGATGTATCAACATCTATTATACATGCCACATCATACCATTCCACACCAACATACTTTGCATTTAAATTCTCTCTTATCTTGTTTTTAATACCACTTATTGACCTTCACTAGATATGACTTATTAATGAGACCCTATGTTGATCATTATTAACACATAGCTTATACATGCCAAATATGAGTCAAGTCTCTATAAACCATTACTCGACTCATCACATCCTTTCTTATGCTCATACTAGACTCATCGACACCACTCAAGCGCATGCGGTATGCTTATTACATAGATACAATTTCATTCCACTCTAGACTTACACTACTTACATCTCAATACTAGAAAACACTTTTATTACTTAATTCACTTACTAACCCATCTCTAATACTACTTACCAAATTTAATCTTATCTTGCCATTTCTACCCCTCTATATCACACACAACCTTAGTTCAATCACTTATACGTTAATCTCATCACTTACACACATCTAGTCCTCCATAGGTTTATATCATATATATCCCTTCCTTACGAGTAAGCATTCACCTCACTTATCGTCTTAAGCCATATAGGACCTATTACATAAATTCTCCACAACTTTAACATATACTTAAGAAACTTTCAAATCCCATAAACCTATTATTCACATCATTAATAAATGATTATCAACACTATTGAAACGTAACCGAATCCCTTACTTACACATCTTCAGTTTTACATGAACTCATTTCTTACATTTAACAAACTATTCATTGCATGGGTACAACTAAGCAATCATATCTAACATACTATTTATATGTTTCACCAATTATTCATTATTCAACATTTCTTAGACTATCATTATCCGTTTTCTCTTGTTTGTTCTTAGCACTCTCAATCGCTCACATTTACATCCAATGACCCAAGTGGGTCATTACCTCTTCATCTTTCACAATTCTCATTTCTTAACATTTGATCCATTTTAGCATTTACACATTTTCTATGTGCTTACTCATCTCACTTTTTCATATACCCGTCAACCTTTGTTGACCATTTCCACATTTTACTTTTACTATTTTTAGTCTATGTGACTTTATCCACATGTAAACCGTTTATAAGTTTATTCCATTACACACTTGTTATCTTTCAATTATTCCCTTTTACACGTTCCATAACTTTAACACGTTCTTGTCGCGTTTTATTATATCACCTACCTCAAATCCTTTTGTATATTTTAGCTTTTTCACTTCTTGATTTAATTAGCACTTAGCTTTACTATTTTATTCTAGTCTCATTATGGTTTCTATGACATGGAATCATTCAACCACTCTCCGTTCTCCGACACTATCCAAAGTGTAAATTTTCCTGTCACTTAACTCGCTTAGTCTAATGTGGACTCTCATTACACATACCGCCTCATATTCTAAGTCAAAAATCGTACTACTATCAACTTCTAATTATGCCGTCTAAAGGACGTCAATCCATATATCTCATCACGCATATCATAGCAATATTCTAACACATAACCACACAAGCATATCTCATTCATTGATAATCAAATCATCTCTACTCATAAAATCCGCCATGGACCTACATTAATTACATGATAATACTATATTATCCGATTAATTTCCTCTAAACTTCACATAGCACACATCATTTAAACGAAGCTTTATAGTGAAACCTAATTCGCACCTAATTCCAAAACTCTATAGTGGAAAACCTATAACTTAGACACATACATTTCCGCTTTACTTAATTCCGCAACTAAAAGTGGTTTAAGACTAGGCAACCTATAGTGGAAACCTAATTCACTTAAACCGAAGCTCCGATACCAATTTGTTACGCCCCGCTTCCCGGTTTGACCGAAAATTACTCATTTTTAAAACTTTGACTCGGAACGTTTGACTATTACTCTTTTTCATTAGAATCTTATCAAACTTTGACATTTAACCCTTTACAAATCTTATATAACATGTACTCGATAACTTCTTTGATTAATAACAATTAACTTTAACAAAACATCATTTATAAGTTGTAATAGCAGTGCCGATATGCGCCTATATATGGTGCGACGTCGTCACTTCTGACCATGACCCAAAACATATTTTAAGATTTAACACGCGACGGCTCGGAGGACTTAGAACCGGCGCCGCCTCTACTAAGCTTGGCCGCCGCCACAAGATCGACGACACCGTCGAGTCTCTGGACTGCACCTTTGACAAAAAAACACAATCACACTTGACCCATTTCAATCAATTTAAACACTTTAACATTTCAAGGTAAACAAGGACCATAAAAGTCGTACATAAACCATCATTAACGCATTTAATACTTATTTAACCCATTCAACCCAAAATGGGTAGAAATTACACTTTAATCCAAACACTCCTTTAAATTGACCATGACGTCCAATTTGACCAATCAAAATACCATAAAGACTAGGACTTGTACTTGTCGATTGATGACACTTTACAAAACTATAAAAGACTCACTGGGTACAAATTCATCTTACGAGCTCGGTATCTACCTAGCTCCTATTATTACATATTACCATCTTGAATAATCATTCCATGTTCCACACCCAATCCAAGCCATATCGCTTCGAGCACATGAACCTACAATAACATTAACAACTATAACATGTAAGCGATAACGCTTAGTAAGTAATTGGCTAAAACATGCTTAATATATCCATTGCTAATACAAGCATCTCAACCATATAATCATAACACACAACTATCCATTTAGCACGTAAAACATCTCACACATACCTTAGCCATTCAATAATTCCAAGACATGTCTATAACCACTTAACACAACATCAATCACATACTATAATATTTTCATATTAAACACATAGTAACCAAGTTACTTACCTTAGCTAGCCAAGCTAAGCTATTATGAGATTATCATCATCTTCCATCATCTCCAACATCAACACCATCCAAAGCTAACATCCTTAACACATAATCAAAATATACTTAAAACATAAACAATAAACTATAGTCATGGTTTACACAACCATTAGGCTTTCATAACATCCACTAATCATCACATAATCATATATTGATTATATGATGATTTACCCACAATTATCCAACTTTACCCATAATAAGATTCCCTAAGATTACTATAATTCTCTTTTAATCAAACCTTATGATCATAACATGATCATATCCAACTTACCCAATTACTTCAATTAAATAAAAGGGTTTCACCCAATTACACTATAATATCTTAATTAGTGTTTAAAACCACAATTACCCAAACTCCCAACTTGGATACATGAACCCTAAGTCTTCAATTCACAATTAATTACAATTAGAGATACTTACTTGCACAAACCGATAGAAACTAGTTTATTAGTTGATTGGAAACACTAATCCCATCCCAATTGATCATCATTCTTGCCATCATTCTTCCCTCTTTTCCTAAACCGACTTTCCTTCATATCACGGAATTATGAAAATCCTAGCTTAATATACTTGTAGCTTTCTTCATTGTAAAGTTATATTACTATTTGGCACTTTTGATCCTTCAATTTCCTTCCTTCTATTTTGGCCACAAGATACTTATTTCAAGTTTAAGATGTGGCAACTTAAGTCCCCCTCATTTATATAACTATAACATAACATTTAAAAATTATTAGTTTGACTATCGGGTCAACTAGTCAATCCCGTCAACTCCTTAGACCATATTCATATAGGGTAGAGCCTATTTGTATTTCGGGATACGGGTGTAACAACAAGCTTCTCAAAACCACTTCTAGTTATATCGAAACCACTGATAGCTTTACTTGTAACCACTGATGGGCTTCTCGAAAGGTAACCGCTGCTAGTACGAAGAACGTTACCACTGTTGTTATCAGTTTGTACTCATTGTTTCTAGTGCTCCATCTCGTGCATACTACTGCTATCTTTAACCATTCATGTTATCTAAATTGCATGTTACTAGATTTTTATGGAGCAATAAGGAGTGGAGATATTATGGTTTATGCTACTGTTACATTATAATTTGATGCTACACGTGCTTATTAGTGTTGTTCTTGTCACTTGAAGCTGCTCATTGCAACTTTGTGTTACGTGAATGATCAAAGTCATGCATGGTACAGAAGCATAAGATATATTATTATTTGGTCAGTGCAAGGGATTATTCGTTGAATGGATTTTATATTCAAGTGAATTTCCATTAAGTGAATACTATTACGAGGAGATTTGGAGTTAAGGGGAAGTTGTACAAGTTTTTGGTACAAAGGTTATTGGTTCACACACACAAAAGGAGTTTGGGTATTTGTTCTTAAAAGTTTTAAAAAGCTCGTATTTGGTTTTTTATTGAAGAATTGATTACGAAGACAATTATTTATCACTTATTTGAAGATGAAGTGGAGTTTCTTGGATGCGTGTTCTTATTATATTTTTAAACGGCGGAATCGTTTAAAAGTAACTTGTTCGTGCTTCAATGATTATGACGAAGAATTGACATAACACTTAAAGGAGTGACGTTATTGTGCTCAGTGATTATCGTCAAGGGATTGCGGTCTCCTTATACACCAAGATTGGGTATACGTTCGATGTCATCTATAGTGCAAGATATACGACACAAGTTTGGGTTATTCTACTTCTTTATCAAGTTTGTTATATTTGGTTTTCTTCACAAGTGATCATTACAAGGAGCTTACGGATTTGAAGAATTATTTGATATTCATGCACCACTCAAGGGGAAGTTTCTATGGCTTATATTCTCTATTTGTTGATAACAAAAAGGGGAAGAAATATTGGAGTAGCGTAGCATGGATTAAGGGGAAGACAAAGGAAGACAAGAATGTTTCATTCATGGTGAGATTTTATTATCTCAACTTCTGCTACTTCGTCTAGGGAAGTTCGTACAAGAATTGTGTTTGTTTTGTCATCATCAAATTCGGGGTCAAAGGAACTTCCTTTCGTCGAGCAAGTTTTTCAACACCCTAGGCAAGGAACCTAATCGTTGTAGTGTAGTATTAGGGTAAGCCACGGTATTGATATCGCTCTCTGGGGAATAGGAATGCTAGTGAGAAGTTACTACGCTAAGGTTAAGGTTGAGGAAGATTATTTTTATCTTTTTATGTTTTTAGGAAATTGAAAGGTACGAATCTCGGTATTGGATTTGGGGGTTGGTATTTCACCGATTACTCTACTATTATCTAATTATCTAAACTAAGGTGGTGGTAGTCTATGTCTAATTAATGTGTGCTCGTATGATAGTTTAAAGATGTGTTTACTTAGGTTTTACTACTCCTTAATTATCTCCTATTGATGGTTGAGTTGTCACGCCCTTATTCTTAGTTGCGTTGTGTGTCTAAAGTTGTAGGTATGCTTTCTCCCTAACTCTTTGAACTTACCAAAGGGTCTCGCCTACAAAACCCACTAGGGATAATAAACTCTTACTCTAAGGCACTCTTTGGATGGTTTAGCTTACAACTACTCGTAATTATATTCTAAGGTTCACAAAGATGAATCAAGCATTATACACAACGAATGACCTATCGCATTACTAGATCATTAATCAACTAAGATAAGAAACAACCAATCAATATTCAATAATTAAGTTTCATACTCCCTAAGCAAACACACAAATAAATTAGCCGGACATGGAGAACATGCAAGCATACACACAAATAATCAAAGACATAATTGAATTGATGAAGTAAATACTTATCTTGATGTAAGATAGGGTTTGGAACCCTAAAATACTGTATAAGACACCCTTGGTTCGGTTTTAGGTTTTACTCCAAAAGACTCTCCTAAACCGAAAAATTCGGATTCTATATATAATATTACATATGCGACGGCGCCACCTTATGTTTTGTGACGCCGTCGTGTCGCCGCCATTAGGGTTTCGCCTTGGCCACGTTAACCTTGCGACGGCGCCACCTTATGTCCGCGACGCCGTCTCTTCAAATTTCGACGCCGTCTGGTCGCATCTAGGCCGCCCGAGTAGCGACGGCCTACTCTTTAAAGCCCGACGTCGCCACTTGAAAATAGGGTTTTGGCTTCAGATCGTCACAAAATCCTCCGACGGCGCAGCAGCTAACACCGACGCCGCCTGCTTTCAGCAGCTTTTGAGTGTCTCGATTCGACTTTGGCCATTTTCTTCAGATATTCGCGCTTTTCGTCCAAATAAGTGCCATTCCAAAGATTTTGCCTTCAAGAGACCTAAAAGTGAAAAGGAACGATATTAAGCAATAACGGATACAAAAGTGATCAAATAAGGGCTTAAACGACCCTCAAAATGGTACCTTTAAAACCTTATCAAATATCCCTACACTTGTTATTTGCTTGTCCTCAAGCAAATGTGCTTTTAGCCAATTAATTTATAAGTTGGGGTCATGAAGCATTGATTTAAAACGGTCCACAACACATATAAGCCCCAAAAAGTCATAACAAGCACGGAATTACATACTAGCACCTCACATGGGGTGTTTGGATACTCACATCTCTCTCGGTGTATATATGAAATATAACAAATAGGAAATGGAAGATAAACACTCATTAACCGGTCCTAGTACATAGATTACCATAGGCTTGAGAATAGATCAAACCTCCATCGCTTACGCGAAGCACCTAGGAAAGACTATCAAAGAGGTCTTTAAAGGGTTGTAATGTTAGGCTTACGGTAGGGAAACAAGGGTTTGGTGGGATAGGCTATTTAGTGGTGGCAAGTCAAAATCTCTATGTTAAATGCATACGAAGAATGGCGCTAAAGCCAAGACTCGACACTCTAAAACTCTAGGTAACGGAAATAAACAAACATAAATTTAAAGGATAGATGTAGGATGGTAGCCCGTATTTTTTTTTTTTTTTTTTTTTTTTAACTATTTTTTTTTTTTTTTTTTTTTTTTTTTTTTTTTTTTTTTTTTTTTTTTTTCATACACTTTTACTCTACCATCCTCTACGGTAACATCAAAATGATAGGGATTTATAGGCACATCCCTACACTTGAGTTTTTATTACTCTAACACTAATTTGACCCGAATTGAAAAGATCAAAACACTTGGGGTACATTATTACGCAAACAAAGGGAATTTGAATTTAACGCCCTTCCCGTCATTTCATAAACTTTAACTTTTCCCATGAATCCCAATCGTCCCAAAATCAGATACAAAGGATATGACTCGACTTAGCAACTCATGCAAGCAACCGATAATTGAACTAAGGGTTTAGGGTGATAACAAACATTTGCACTAAAAGTGAGTGCATAAGGGTAGGCTAAGGCGATTTGGGTGTATATTTGGGGTGGGTGTAAACAATGTTTTCATTGATATTCCGAAAACCGAAACATCACGAGAACCGCGAAAAGGATAGGCTCGAGGGGTTAACTAGGGTATCGTGTACTAAAGATGAGTACAACGCAGGGTGGTGGGGGAATTACTCAACCGATGTGGAAGAAGTAATTATATTACGGTATCAAACAAGGGTTATCCTAATGCCTCTTATCATTTAGTTATTCCTAACTACACAAGTGTAGTCTCACTTGCGATCTCGGAATGCATCACAAAACAAGTTCTAGAATCTAATATACTACCGGTTCACACTCTAAGCATTGAAGATGAATGCTTTAATTCCTACTAATCTAAGGGCGATCCTCACATTTTGGGTGGAATTTGGGTGGTAAAGGGTTTTGTGCTAGTCATATAACTTCCTATCCGTGAGACGCTTTTGTTAAGACTAATGGCCCACCCTATATGTCATGAAAATTTTAAATTTGGTGCCAAAATTACCCTAACCGACATTTTCTCATGGTTTATTACACAATCACAATTGACAAAGCAAATAATCAAGGATAAGCATAGTTTCAAAGTTCCCGCTTTATTTTCCTCCCTACACTTAAACCGAACATTGTCCCCAATGTTCCCGAAAGTATCAAAGTTATGATAAAAGAAGGTAATCAAAACGAAAGAAACTAATACTCCCCGATTAGCTCGGTAGATCCGTAAAGTGGTGGTTAAATCCTTTCCAAGAAGAATTATTGCGTGAAAAGCTCCTTCCAATCTTGTGTAACTTCTTCTTGACAAACTAAACCTCGCACACTTGAACAAAACAAACGAAACCTTCACAGAAAATCGGCGGTAATAATATATATAAGACTCGATTTAAACTAGGATATAATGCTTGTGGAATGGATGTTTACGAATTTCTAAGAAAATTAAGACCGAAAATTCCAAAATTTATAAGTAGCTCGTAAAACGAGAAAAGTGATCCGATGTTTTACTCCTTCCCGACGCCAAAGTTGCAATCTCGACGCCAGTTATCCCGACAAAACTGCTCGCGATTTTCTCGAAAAAATTCGAAAATTTACATCTTTAGAACTGGAAAATTTCGCAAAAACATCCATTATGACTCGATACAAGCATTTGACTCGAACAAACAAACATATATATCTTTTAGTTAATTGTTATTCTCATGTTTACGCTTTTTTTGAAAACGTGTAATCCTCCCTACACTTATCCCTTATGTAAAATACCTTTATATGCAATTAAGACGAGGTTAAAACAAAATAAAGCATTTTACAAATTTAAACATGAGGATAAACAATTAATAAAAGATATATGACACTAACAAGCAAACAATTAAGCATGGGTTGCCTCCCACGAAGCGCTTTTCTTTATTTAAGAGTCTTGTAGCTAGACTCGTAGTCGTGCTTCCCACGCTTTCTCATTACCGCCTCTTCACCCTTTGTTTTCCTTCATCGAAAGGGTGTAGACGCCAGATGCTCACCGTGGATTCCTTGCCAACGCCAATTATGGTGACGGTTTTATCTTTTAAATTGGTCTCCTTAATCAGGAAAGGCCCAAACCATCTTGGTTTGTTTCTTCCTCGTAATGCCCTTATCCGAGATCTATACAAGAGCACTTTTTCTCCCTTTAGAAATTCCTTAGGGTCCTTTTGTACCTTAGGTATTGAGGTGGGATTGCTTCCTAACTTTTATCGGGTTTCCACAACGTCGCATACAATCCTTGAACCATAAAGTCTCTAAGCCCTTTTTCCCGCCATTCATCTTCTTCTTAACATTGTTGCCCGGGCTTTTCGATTTCCACCGTAATCATTTCCATGATCTTAAGAGGGTATCTTGGGATGATGGGTATCCTAGCGCACTCTTCCCGCTGAGTATCATGATGCCTTCTCCGCATTTGATGGTTGCCTTGGCGGTGGCCGTGAACGGTGTCCCAAGAATGAGGGTACGCTTTTATCTTCCTCAACATCAATGATCACGAAATCCACCGGATAAACGATGTTAGCCACCTCAATTAGAACATCTACAATGATTCCTACGGGTGGACATAAGTATGATTAGCTAAGGAAAGTCTAAGGTCGGTCTTGGCTGGTTTCTCCTTAGTTAACTTATTATAGATTGACAATGGCATTATGTTCACATCGGTCCCTTGATCGCCAAGGCATTTATATTATCAATGTCACCGATGCTAACCGGTATCACGAAATTCCTCGTGGTGTCTCGCTTTCTTGTTAACGGTTTTTATAACCAACTCATACAGAGGTTCCATAGGTAAGGCGTCATATTCTTCTTCCGCTATTTTTCCTTCAAGAGCTTCCCTAAGAACTTCATTGTACCTAAAGTTGTTTACTTGGTTTGCAATGGTTTTCTTGTTAATTTCGTGCTTAAGGTAGTACTCAATGGTCTCGTGTTCATCATTAGGCATGCACTCCTCCTTCTTGCTTTCCTTAGTTTTCCACATCTCAACCCTTGCATTCTCGGCATAATGGAAACGGCGTTAACAAATGAAGTGGAGGGCAATCGTTGTTTCACGAGCACCTTTTCGAACCTTTGTTTTGGTAAATTCAATTACCAAATTCATCATTTCGCTATTTTGCTTGCATTTCTCTCTCTCGCCTATAAACCTCCTCTTCAAATCGCTAATCTCTCCGTATGAGCCGCCATGTACCCTCATTTGATCCTTGAAGCTTGGTGAAAGTGGTATTGGGAAGTAGAACGAAGCACCTTTCGAACTTGGGTTTTGCTCACGACTGGGACTCAAGAAGGTGTGGGCGGTTGGTGGAGTTGGCGGATTTGATGCTTCTCGAGGAATTTGTACGGGGCTCTTTTCGCGCTTTCCATAAGATAATCAATTCTCTCTCAATGGCACTCAATTGCTCCTCGAGGGTATCGGAGGATTCGTAAGGAGTTGATATGGCATTAACCACGTTAATCGGAGTTTCGGAGATTCATTCCAATCTTCGTAGCTTTGATCGGCAAGCTCCTCTATAATATCCCAAGATTTCTCTCGTTAAAGTCGCCGAGCCTTCCACCGCGGCTCGATCAATGGATCGTCGAGTGATGAAATCGGTATGATCATAGAAGATTTGATTTGAAGCCAAAGATCAATGCCATGGTGGGGAGTCTACGGAGTAGTTCCTTGAATCGAGTCCACGCTTTGTGTAGAGACTCACCTTGAGTTGTCAAACGCCAAGATGTCTCGCCTAAGTTTGGTGGTTCTCCCGGGGAAAAATTGAGCAAGGAAGCGAGAGGTAAGATCATCCCAACTTGAGATGGAGCCATGGAAGTCGCCAAGCCAATTACTAGCTTGGTCCCGTAGAGAGAATTGGAAGAGACGCAGCGCGTGGTCTCCCGAGTAGTAGCATCAAGGTCGATGGAATCGACAATTTTGAGGAAATCCTCGATGTCGATTTGGATCTTCTAACGAAGTCCATGGAATGCACATCCGCTTTGCACCAACCGGATGGTGTCGGATCGCAGGCCGTAGTTTGGGCTTGGTCGGAAGCTCAATGGTGTTCCTATAGCCTAGGTGGCTTGGTCTTGAGTATTCACCAAGAGTACGGGCTCTTGGCGGGTCATTTGGTGGTGGGTTGATGAGTGGTGGTTGGTTATCACCTTCCATGATGAAAAGTGATGGGTGTTACGAACAAAGGTCACGAAGAAGGGGATAGACTAAGAGAAAGCTAAAATGAGAAAAATTTACTTGATAGGAATCAAGCAAAGAACCTAAACGAGGTGGACTACTAACTAGCTATTCTATTCCCGCAGCGCGCCCAAAAACTTGATACGCTTACGCAGCGCTGCTCGGGGTCAAAGGAACTTCCTTTCGTCGAGCAAGTTTTTCAACACCCCAGGCAAAGGAACCTAATCGCTGTAGTGTAGTATTAGGGTAAGCCACGGTATTGATATCGCTCTCTGGGGAATAGGAATGCTAGTGAGAAGTTACTACGCTAAGGTTAAGGTTGAGGAAGATTATTTTTATCTTTTTTGTTTTTTAGGAAATTGAAAGGTACGAATCTCGGTATTGGATTTGGGGGTTGGTATTTCACCGATTACTCTACTATTATCTAATTATCTAAACTAAGGTGGTGGTAGTCTATGTCTAATTAATGTGTGCTCGTATGATAGTTTAAAGATGTGTTTACTTAGGTTTTACTACTCCTTAATTATCTCCTATTGATGGTTGAGTTGTCACGCCCTTATTCTTAGTTGCGTTGTGTGTCTAAAGTTGTAGGGTATGCTTTCTCCCTAACTCTTTGAACTTACCAAAGGGTCTCGCCTACAAAACCCACTAGGATAATAAACTCTTACTCTAAGGCACTCTTTGGATGGTTTAGCTTACAACTACTCGTAATTATATTCTAAGGTTCACAAAGATGAATCAAGCATTATACACAACGAATGACCTATCGCATTACTAGATCATTAATCAACTAAGATAAGAAACAACCAATCAATATTCAATAATTAAGTTTCATACTCCCTAAGCAAACACACAAATAAATTAGCTTGACATGGAGAACATGCAAGCATACACACAAATAATCAAAGACATAATTGAATTGATGAAGTAAATACTTATCTTGATGTAAGATAGGGTTTGGAACCCTAAAATACTGTACAAGACACCCTTGGTTCGGTTTTAGGTTTTACCCAAAAAGACTCTCCTAAAACCGAAAAATTCGGATTCTATATATAATATTACATATGCGACGGCCACCTTATGTTTTGTGACGCCGCCGTGTCGCCGCTATTAGGGTTTCGCCTTGGCCACGTTAACCTTGCGACGACGCCACCTTATGTCCGTGACGCCGCCTCTTCACCTTCGACGCGTCTGGTCGCATCTAGGCCGCCCGAGTAGCGACGGCCTACTCTTTTAAAGCCCGACGTCGCACTTGAAAATAGGGTTTTTGGCTTCAGATCGTCACAAAATCCTCCGACGGCGCAGCTAACACCGACGCCGCCGCCTTCTTTCAGCAGCTTTGAGTGTCTCGATTCGACTTTGGCCATTTTCTTCAGATATTCGCGCCTTTTCGTCCAAATAAGTGCCATTCCAAAGATTTTGCCTTCAAGAGACCTAAAAGTGAAAAGGAACGATATTAAGCAATAACGGATACAAAAGTGATCAAATAAGGGCTTAAACGACCCTCAAAATGGTACCTTTAAAACCTTATCATTCCGTAGTAATAAGACATCGCCTAACTCTTCCAATCCGTTGGGTGATGCGCTAAGGATACGCGAATCGATTCAATTTGCAATGAACTCGTACATTCATTGATCGTGAACTCAGAATCGAGGGAACTAAGAAGGTTGTTATTGATGATGATTTTGGGAGGTTGGTCCTACTGGTGGTGTTAGTATCGTGAATTATATGGATGAGCCTGTGGGTATTACTAGTACATTTAACATGCATGACTACCCGCTTCTTAGTAATACTATTCGTACTAATGTCTTCGGTGTCGATGACACCACTAGGGGTGCTAATATTCCTAGTGGTAATGGTGTTAGTGTAGCTCCTAAAGCTGGAAGAATACATGTTTCTCCTATGCATACGAGTTATGATTCTTCGCCTAAGGACACAACCGTCCAACTGTTGAGGTAAACCGCTACCTATGTCGTATGTTGGTGCTACAAGTGGTTCTAATTCGCTTATCCTAATGGTGCCAAGCCTATTGATTCGACGAAGCGCAAGTCTAATTTTCGTAGGTTGGAGTGTAGTAAAAAGTCTAATGGGTGGATCTCTCCATTCCTATGAAAGTTGTTAAGGAGGTAAACTCTAAATTTGAGAATACCCTTTATGGTTATTTCCTTGGTAAACGTATTGCTTTTCCGGTTGTTGACTATTACGTTCGTAATACATGGGCCAAGTATGGTATTCAAAAGGTTATGATGAATGCAAAGGTGTTCTTTTTCTTTACATTTTACACCCGTAAAGGTGTTGATGATGTACTTGAAAACGGATCGTGGATGATTAGGAATGTGCCGATTATTCTTAAAACGTGGACTTTGAATACTAATCTGCTTAAAGAGGATTTGACTAATATTCCGATATGGGTTAAATTCCATGACGTGCCCCTTAGTATGTTTTCTGATGATGGTCTCAGCCTCCTAGCTACATTGATTGGTACACCAAAAATGAGAGATTCTTATACTAGACAGATGAGCTTGGAATCTTGGGATCGCAGTAGTTTTGCTAGGTGCTTGATTGAAGTTAAGGCTGATCAGGTCCTTAGGGAGAGCATCACAGTTGAGATACCATTACTTGATGGGACAGGATCTACTATTGAAAAGATTCGAGTAGAGTACGAATGGAAACCACCTCGATGTGATACATGTAAATTGTGTCGCCATACGCTAATTGGTTGTCCTAAATCTGTTCAACTTCCTACTTAGCCTAAACAGACTGTTAATGATGGTTGTCAAACTGTCACTAACAAGTATAAGGGTAGGAATGGTGGTCCAAGTGTTCCAAGTAATGGAGGTTTTTACTAAAGTGGGTCCTAAATTTAGGTACCAACCTAAATCACCTCCTCCTGAACCCAAAAAGGTGGATAGTGCGAAGAAGAAAGCCGTATGTGGCTAGCTCGTGGGAGGCGATTGCTACACCTAATCCTTTTTCTCGCACTAAATACGATCGATACTGACGACTGTGACAATCATACTGATGTAGAGGTTTCTGGTAATGCAATGCAAGCAAAGGAGGCTGGGTCTCTTGAGACAGGTAATGTATCACAAGTTCCGCTTGTGAGTGATTCTATGAAAGCTAATGCGGTTGGTCATACCCCTATTGTTGAGAAAATTGGGGTGTTTGAAAGGCTTCTTATTGATGGTAAAGCTACTCTTGTTGATAATAATGGTAATCCTATTAAAAAGGTTGATTATCAGGGTTATAATAAGGATTTACCGGCTACTTCTTTTACTAAGAGGGTTAACCTATTTACTAAGGTAGGGGAGATTTTGGATTCTGATAGTGATGATGAGGAGGTTATGAACACCTTTGATGAGTCGAGTAACCTATTTGGTGGTGGTCATGATCGAGAAGATGACTATGATGATTATGAGTATGATAACTATGCGGACCAGGTTTACGATCTCCCAGGAAATTTGGATGCCTATTATGACACGTATGGTATCAAGCTCCAAGGCCTTGGTAGAAAGTAATGTTGTCTCCATAGAAGTCTAAAGTTATTTTTGAGTAGTGGTTTATTTTCTTATAAAGATAATAAGAAGTATCTTGTTATGTAAGCTTTTCGCCTATGTAACGGGCTGAAATATGGGATTCACCCATATACGTTGTACTTAAACATTTTTTGGAGAAATATATTTACCGGGTTTTTGACCTTTTACCCAAAAAAAACTATAGATGCCATAAAGTGGACATTTTCACCACATGGAGCAACAATAAAAAAACGTGCATTGATAACATCAAATAGTCCTGATTATTAAGTGTCAATTTCCCCCGATAATGCTTGTAATTTATAACACTTATTTGGATTTAGGCTTGTTTTCCATTGTTTTCCATTTTCAGGTAAATTACGAGCATTGGAGCTAAAAAGACGCGGAATTGGAGAAATATCTAAAGATTTATCATAGTATGCTACTTTGAAAAAGTTACGGCGTAACTCGTCTCTCACATTACGCCGAAACTATGGCGTGACTTAGAAAACCAACTTATCAGAAGGTTATGGCGTAACTCTTCCCAAAGCTTACGACGTAACTATATTAGGTCAAATGAGGTTCCATCACGATACTTACGCCAGAATTCATCGCATCAATTACGACGTAACCGAGTTTATTGAAGACTACGGTGTAACCACTCATTAGGTTACGCCGTAACCAGCAGATCTAGTGCAAAATACGATGAAATAGAAGTTTATGGCGTAACTCGTGTTTGGTTACGCCGTAACCCAGATCTGGCCTATAAATACCCCACGAATTCTGGCATTTCTAATGATTCCATTCCACACACAACACTCAGAGAACGTGGGAAAAAGCTCAAGGAAGGTCTAGAGGAGCATACGAAGCAGTCTCCAAAGGAGAAATCACTCCCTTACGATAAGCATCAGCGTTTTATATTTCTTTTACTTTCAATTCATGTATTTCATACCTTTGAATATTGAATTGGTTTGCATGATTAATATGAGCGGCTAAGCACCTCTTGGTGCTGGCCTAGTTACGATTCCTTAATTGTTTTGTTTGCGTTTACTTTAGTTCCATACAATTATTTCTAAGTGTATGCACGCATAGTTTATTGGTAGCCACACTTGGTTCGGTAGTTTTGAATGGCAATAGAGGCCAATTTCCTAGGAGATATGACCAACTGACCCAAGGTGAGCGGACTGAGACGGGAAGGGTAAGATATGACCAACTGACGACCCTTTCTACTTGTGCAATTTGACCAACTGATCACCTATCGTTTGGATGAAAATAAGAATTAAGGGGTGTGTGTCTAAGTTCCTAACGGTCGGGCATTCACTATTATAAATCTAGCATGTAGCGGTACTTAATGACTTGGCTTAGGGACCGAAACAACATGACTTATGACGGTGTCCGATTTCTCGTGTGTGGCATCTTTGTCGATAGGTTAGGCTTAATTGACCAAATGTTGTCCTCTCGACTTTGACCCCACCGAATTAATTGGAAGTAAGTAGACGTAGACATAACTAGCTAGGAGGATTAACTAGGTTAGCACCACTCTCCTCTATTGATTTCCCTTTACTATTTATTTGCTTTTATTTACTCTGCCTTAGTAATTTAATTAATTAATTCCTTATCGCAACCATTATTAATAATCTGTGACAATTAGACTTAGTATTTATCCAACACACATAGCTCTTGGGATGACCTCGGCTTTACCGATTTCTACACTGCACACGACCGGATACACTGCCCGTTAGTGCATTAGAGTAGACCATAGGTATAACGAGTAATTATAAATATTAAAACCTGGTCAGTAAAACATGCATCAGGTTTTTGGCGCCACTGCTGGAAAGTTATATTAGGATTGATATTAAGTCTTTTATTTCATTTTAAAACTTTTGTCACGATCTTATTTCAAGTTTTCAGGTACCATGGAAGTTGTTAACATTGATGACCTCACTCTTGAGGAATATTTGGCGTTGACAAGAGCAGAACAAGGGCCGGGTCTCGTAAGACCGGAAATTGGAGCAGACATCCGTTTCAAAATCAAAGACCAATTTATGAGGGAGCTTCGTGCTACCCCTTTTTTAGGAAACAGGGACGAAGATGCATATGAGCACGTTGAAAATGTCCTATACATCGCTAGCCTTTTCAACATTCCAGGCGTGTCTCATGATGTTGTTATGCTAAGGGTATACCCAATGACTCTTCTTGAGCCGCCAAGATGGATTGAAAGATTGCCGCCGGGCAATTAATACTGGGCTCTACTAAAAAGTACTTTATTCAGAGGTATTGTCCGCCATCGAAGATTTCTAACCAGCTTTTGAAGATCCACAATTTTAAGCAAGAGGTCGACGAAACGTTGTATCAAGCTTGGGATAGATACAACGATCTCCTTTACAAGTATCCTACACATGATCTGAACAACCAGCAGAAGGTCAACATCTTCTACAAAGGAATTAATGTAACTACAAGACAAATGTTGGACTATCAAGGACGTATCCCGAACATGACTCCTACTCTTGCAATTGAAGCCATTCAAAAAATGGCTGATCACTCTAAAAAATGGCACAACGGAGGAATTATTAGAAACCAAACTGGAAGTTTTGACGGAATTGCAACAATTGCTAGTAAAATTGAAAATCTTAGTTGAGATATGCTAAAGGTCAGAGAAACCGTTCATGCCATCCAAGTGGGTTGTGAAAGCTATGGAGGAGGACACCTCACGAAGAATTGTCCTTATATCGACGAAGAAGATATTGAAGAAGCCAAGTATGGAGAAAATCGACCATTTTACGATGATAATCGGAATAATAACGGGTATCGTGGAAATTACAATCGTGGGCCTTATGGAGAAAGAAAGCCCAATCTTGAAGAAACAATCAACAAGTTCCTGGAAAGTTCAGCCCATAGACAAAAGAGCAAGATGATTGGTTAAAGGAATTCCAGGAAAACACTGACAGAAACATCTCCAAACACGATACAACCCTGAGAAACCTAGAATCCATGGTGGAAAAGCTCAGTGAAAAAGTAAGGATGAATAACAATAAACCTGAGGGATCGAAACCCGCTATGGAATGTAAGGTGATTTTTGCGGATGATAACTCGAAGGTTCAGGCTAATTCGGAGGCTGTTCCCGTCGATAGATCTGAGTTACGCCGTAACCTCCCTTTTGAGTTACGGTGTAACTGTGTTTTTGACAGCGATAACGGGGTTATGAAGAAAACTGAAGAAATCAACTCTAATGAATTACGCCGTAACCAAGAATCTCAGTTACGACATAACTGGGATACATGGGCAGATGAATTCCTTGACATGGATGAATCAGGAAAACCTAAAACTAATGAATGTTTCCATGATGTTAACTTGTGCCCTCTACCTAGATCTAAGAGGAAATATCACTGGTGCAAAATGATACCAGTTGCTAAGGGAGATTGGTATGATCGTTAGGCCTCGTGTGACCCGAGAAATGAGGTTTGCGATGGTGGAAGCAATAAGGATAGGATCAACCATAACAAATTTATGTGGCCTGCATATACTGATGATGAAAGAATCGAGAAACTCTCCTTTGAAGATGAAGAAAAGCCGCTTATCACTCACTGGTGTACTCCGATCATCATAACTGACGAAGAGTCCACACAAGCATGGCCTACATGCAACCTCTTTCGTGAGTATTGCAACGGCGAGGATAGTGAAAGAAAGGAAGAATGGACATGCCCTCATGAGCGCGAAAGACATTGTATAAAGTTTGGCGACTTAAAATTTGATGACTGGTACGCAATACAATTCGGGGATGCCAAGATTAACCCGAATCTCCTTAAGAAGCTAAAAATTGATTTCGATGAGCACATTCAGAAAAAGGAAGTGGCTAATATGGACATATACTGCATGGATGAGCATTTAAGTGAAACTGACAACAAGGAAATATGCAGCAACTAGTGCGAAAGAGTAAAATCTCATAGGGAAATTTTCTGGGCGTCATGCAACCCTTATGACGATATGTGTAACGGGGGAAGCAGCTCTGGCAGAATTGGAAAATATGAATTCTTTTGGTCCTCAACTAATGATGAAGAGAGAACGAGCCTGCCTTGTCTAGACAACCTAGGATTCGATAGTTGGGTAAAGATTAAGTATGGACATGTTGACACGTTAACCAAAGATAAGATTTTGACGGAGTACATGGATAGAGAAAATTCAAACAACGAAAGCATCCACAACACTAGTGAAATAAAAATGGATAATGACAAGGAGTTGATTAGAGATGACAAAGAAGAATGCAAGCGTGTTCTAGTGGAAAATCTGCTCGATGAAGAATGGTTCAAAGGTACAGCTTCTGATGATGATGACATTGAAGGGATCCTATATTACCTTGAATTACAGGGAATGAGGATTTTACTGATCTTGATGACGAAGCTTATGAACAAAGGAGGTGCCAACTCCTGGGGATTCCCTACAAGAGACCACCACCAATTATTGTTGAAAGATACGAATTCACTCGCTACCACTTGGGACCAGAGGAAAAGTTTTGCAAAATCAGAAAAATCAAAACTAATGAATACCTCCGAACTGCCACAAATGTTGCCTAGATGAGGCAAAACTTGATGGAAGACATTAAAGAGGTCGAGGAAGTCCAAAGGCCCCATAGAAGACCCGCAGCTCTGAGTCTAACTTAAAGACTCGTAAATAAAGAAAAGTGCTCTTTCGGGAGATAACCCGGATTATCCCTTTCTTTTGTTTTATTTCCATTTATGTAGGTTTTTGTGTTTTCTAACCATTTTTGCAGGAAACGAGGAAGTTATTGCTACTGCAATTTGATGATCTGAACAAAGTTACGGCGTAACTCATCTTGGTGATTACGCCATAACCAACCTTTTAGCAGCAGAATTCTTGACGCATTACCAATTACGGCGTAATACCATCTCCATGGTTCCGCCGTAACCACTCGCTCTACAGCTTATGTCAAGTTTTACTAGCTATGGCGTAACTCCCTCAAAAGAGTTACGACGTAACCTTCCTCTGCTTTAATTCTTTCATTTTAAAACACAATAACCTTGTATTAGTATTTTAAATGAACTTTGTGGGTGTGTTCCCTGTAAACCCTCACGAGACTTCACTCGTCCATTTGGGACACCAAGTGGTTTAAAAGGCTTGTTGCATATCCTAAATGTAACCATGATTCCTACAAAAGTGAGTTAGGTTTGTTTTTCGCTTTTCATTTTTTCATTTTTTTAGAATTATGCTTGTCGGTATGGTGATTTCAGTGATTGAAGTTTGTTCATGATGCTTATACGAAGGCACGTCTCTTTTCGTGAGCCTTCCTTCTTTATGGAGCAAATTTCGTAAGTTCTCGCCTAATTCTACTTTTCTCTTCACCTTTATTTCATGCTTAGTACAAAAGGGACTTTGTACAATTCTAGTGGGGGACGGAGTAGAATTATCTCTTGAACATTATTTTGCCCTCGTTTTTCTAGTTTATTTCAAAAATTATGCCATTTTTAAAATTTTGACATGTTTTCTTAACCTAACTAGATCGGACCTTAGCCGAGCACATACAAACCCTTGATATTATATGGTGAGATTAGCCATATCCGTTTCCAATATTTTACCCCAAATCCACCAAATTATGAGTGTGCTGGTAGCTTGTAAACTTTAGAACTTGGCCTTTGTATCATTTCGAGACCATAGACGAGGTATGTTGAGTTAGCTCGATGTATTTGGACTTTTCGCTTTTAGAAGGAAATATTATAGGATTATCACCCAAACACCCTACCATTGTGTGTCTATCGATTAGTCACCTCGACTTCTCAACCCCATGTGAAACCCTTTTGTTTCACTCACCTTTAGTGCAAGATACCCTAGTTACACCCTTCGAGCCATCCCTTTCGCTTTGTTAACCCGATATATTGTTTCACATACACCTATACACCTTAGCCTACCCCGTATTCTTTATTTGTCATTGGAAGTCATCATTTGCCTACGCTCAAGGTTCGAGTGGAAAGATTTGGAAACAACGCTTTCATAGACAACATTCCTGAAGATCATTGAAGACCCCTTGGATTCCCATTGTTCATTTCAAGTGGGGAGATATTATGTTTATGTCATTATTGTTATGTCGAAAAAAAATAAAAAAATTATGATTCGAAAAAAAAAGTTATTATTATAGTTGTTATGTTATTGTAAAGTGCAATGTTATAAGCACTATTTTATGAGCTTTATAGATTTAGTATCGAGGAGGCCACCTCGGTCACATTCGAATATTAGAGTTGGTTCATTTGCCAACAGTTGGAGAAAAGGTAGTGTGCCCATAACGACGTCCTCTAATGCCACATCTACCTTATATTTCATGATCCGGTTTCTTGACTTCAAAGCTTGAACTTTGGGTGGACGGTAACTGGTGATGACTTGGTAATGGATTCAGACTACCTGCTTGATTTTTTATTTTACACCATTTATATATCCCATGTCTTATCCTACTCTTTTAGTCATTTAATAATTTGTGACAATTAGACTTAGTATTTATCCAACACACATAGCTCTTGGGACGACCTTGGCTTTACCGATTACTACACTACACACGACCGGGTACACTGCCCATTAGTGCATTAGGGTAGACCATAGGTATAACGAGTAATTATAAATTTTAAAACCTGGTCAGTAAAACCTGCATCATGCATGCAAAGAATTTTGACAAAGAGTGTCGTAGCATATCTTAATCAAATTGAATCCTTGCACCTGAGGCAGTGGAGTTCCTCAACAGAGTTCAACGGGTTATGCATAGTAATATTATGACACGTAGATCCATAGATGTAGTTTTCAAAAAGATTAGTTTTTCTCTTCAAAAAGGGCTAGCGGCGCAACTTGTTGCCCATTTGCCGTCCACCTCCTTATAAATGTCATAAATCTAAGACTATATATAAAGAATAGTGCATACACCAAAACTAAGCATACTACATCTAAATACCCTTCACCAATTTTAGAATCAACCTCATATGTCAACTTTGGACATCCTTACCATCATCAGCTTATTTTACCATATTCACTAAAAAGAAAACCACTGCAGGAAACTTTTATTATATAATTACTCCTAACATTATTTGAAGCAATCATAATGTGACAACCGCTCCCAAGCCCACTATCATAGAATAGATGATCAAATTATAAGCTAGTTTCCTTTTAAAGTACAAAGCCGCTCTACTACACTAAGAAATACTGTAACCAACTGACTAAGATTAATTGAGACCTTCAAATAGATCCTTTTCAGGCCATTATTCATGATATTCATTCCATGCCATATATTGATGCTTTAGCCAATAAACCTACTGGAAAGGAAACATGAAGAAGCTGCTATATTTATGCTTTGGTATTCGAGAACATAAAAAAACTCTGGCAATACATTTTTCGTTAGTTCACGAGCAATTTATTTTGGGTAAAACGAAGCTTCCACCTTGGTAAAATATATTAACCAAGAAAACGTTTAAAGCCCAATGGAATGTGGTTGAAATGCCACATTAACCTCAAGAAACTGCTATAACAACCACTAAATCATTTATGACATGCCATAAATGAACAACTAGCTACCAACAACTAGGATAACCACTAAAAACATAAAAAAGACTGATGCATGTTTTACTGACCATGTTTTAATATTCACGGTTGCATTTAGCGTATGCATCAAGCCTTTTAAACCACTAGGTGTCCCAAGTGGACGAGTCAAGTCTCGTGAGGGTTTACAGGGAACACACCCACAAAGTTCATTTAAAATACTAATACAAGGTTATTGTATTTTAAAATGAAAAAATTTAAGCAGAGGAAGGTTACGTCGTAACTCTTTTGAGGGAGTTACGCCATAACTGGTAAAACCTGACATACACTGTAAAGCGAGTGGTTACGGCGTAACCACAGAGATGGTATTACGCCGTAATGATTAATGCGTCAAGAATTTCACCGCTAAAGGATGGTTACCGTAACACCCCAAATCTCGAGCAAATGAAGACTTAATCAAGTTTTAGGGCGTTGATAAGGTTTTAAAAGGTACCATTTTGAGGGTCGTTTAAGTCCTTATTTGATCTCTTTGTATCCGTTATTGCTTAATATCGTTCCTTTTCACTTTTAGGTCTCTTGAAGGCAAAATGCTTGGAATGGCACTTATTTGGATGAAAAGGCGAATATCTGAAGAAAATGGCCAAAGTCGAATCGAGATACTCAAAGTCACGAAAATGTATATGATGACGTTTGTTCGTAACACCCATCAAGTAAACTTTTTCTCATTTTAGCTTCCTCTTAGTCTATCCCCTTCTTCGTGACCTTTGTTCGTAACACCCATCACTTTTCATCATGGAAGATGATAACCAACCACCACCATCAACCCACCACTAAATGACCCACCAAGAGCCCGTACTCTTGGTGAATACTCAAGACCAAGCCACCCAGGCTATAGGAACACCATTGAGCTTCCCGACCAAGCCCAAACTACGACCATGATCCGACACCATCCGGTTGGTGCAAAACGGATGTGCATTCCATGGACTTCGTTCAAGATCCAAATCAAGATCTGAGGGATTTCTCAAATTGTCGATTCCATCGACCTTGATGCTACTAGTCGGGAGACCACACTGCCTGCATCTCTTCCAATTCTCTCATGCGAGACCAAGCTAGTAATTGGCTTGAGCGACTTCCCGCCGCTCCATCTCAAGTTGGGATGATCTTACTTCGCTTCCTTGCTCAATTTTTCCCATCGGAGAACCACCAAACTTAGGCGAGACATCTTGACGTTTCAAAGAACTCCAAGGTGAGTCTCTACAAAGCATGGACTCGATTCAAGGAACTACTCCGTAGACTCCCCCACCATGGCATTGATCTTTGGCTTCAAATTCAAATCTTCTATGATCATACCGATTTCATCACTCGACGATCCATTGATCGAGTCCGCGTAGAAGGCTCAATGACTTTAACGCAGAGAAATCTTGGGATATTATAGAGGAGCTTGCCGATCAAAGCTACGAAGATTGGAATGAATCTCCGAAACTCCGATTAACGTGGTTAATGCCATATCAACTCCTTCGAATCCTCCGATACCCTCGAGGAGCAATTGAGTGCCATTGAGAGAGGAATTGATTATCTTATGGAAAGGCGAAAAGAGCCCCGTACAAATTCCTCGAGAAGTCACAACCGCCAACTCCACCAACCGCCCCACACCTTCTTCTGAGTCCCCAAGTCGTGAGCAAAACCCAAGTTCCGAAGGTGCTTCCGTTCTACTTCCCCAATACCACTTTCACCAAGCTTTAAGGATCAAATGAGGAGTACATGGCAGCTCATACGGAGAGATTAGCCAGTTGAAGAGGAGGTTTATAGGCGAGAGAGAAAATGCAAGCAAAATGACAAAATGATGAATTTGGTAATTGAATTTACCAAAACAAAGGTTCCTAAAAGGTGCTCGTGAAGAAGCAACGCTTGCCCTCCCACTTCATTTGTTAACACCGTTTCCATTATGCCCGAGAATGCAAGGGTTGAGATGTGGAAAACTAAGGAAAGCAAGAAGGAGGAGCATGCCTAATGATGAACCTGAGACCATTGAGTACTACCTTAAGCACGAAATTAACAAGAAAACCATTGCAAACCAAGTAAACAACTTTAGATACAATGAAGTTCTTAGGGAAGCTCTTGAAGGAAAAATGACGGAAGAAGAATATGACGCCTTACCTATGGAACCTCTCGTATGAGTTGGTTATAAAAACCATTAACAAGAAAACGAGACACCACAGAAATTTCGTGATACCGCTTAGCATCGGTGACATTGATAATATAAATGCCTTGGCCGATCAAGGGACCGATGTGAACATAATGCCATTGTCAATCTATAATAAGTTAACTAAGGAGAAACCACCAAGACCGACCTTAGACTTTCCTTAGCTATTCATACTTATGTCCACCCCGTAGGAATCGCCGAGATGTTCTAATTGAGGTGGCTAACATCGTTTATCCGTGGATTTCGTGATCATTGATGTTGAGGAAGATAAAACGCACCCTCATTCTTGGGACACTGCTCACGCCACCGCCAAGGCAACCATCAAATGCGGAGAAGGCATCATGATACTCAAAAGCGGGAAGGGTACGCTAGATACCCATCATCCCAAGATACCCTCTTAAGATCATGGAAATGATTAGGGTGGAAATCGAAAAGCCCAGCGCAACAATGTTAATAAGAAGATGAATGACTGGGAAAAAGGGCTTAGAGACTTTATGGTTCAAGGATTGTATGCGACGTTGGGAAACCGATAAAAGTTAGGAAGCAATCCCACCTCAATACCTAAGGTACAAAAGGACCCTAAGGAATTTCTAAAGGGAGAAAAGTGCTCTTGTATAGATCTCGGATAATGGCATTACGAGGAAGAAACAAACCAAGATGGTTTGGGCCTTTCACATTAAGGAGACCAATTTAAAAGATAAAACCGTCACCATAATCGACATTGGCAAGGAATCCACGGTGAGCATACAAATATCTACACCCTTTCGATGAAGGAAAACAAAGGGTCAAGAGGGCGGTAATGAGAAAACGTGGGAGCACGACTACGAGTCTAGCTACAAGACTCTTAAATAAAGAAAAGCGCTTCGTGGGAGGCAACCCATGCTTAATTGTTTGCTTGTTAGTTTCATATATCTTTTATTAATTGTTTATCCTCATGTTTAAATTTGTAAAAATGCTTTATTTTGTTTTTAACCTCGTCTTAATTGCATATAAAGGTATTTTACATAAGGGATAAGTGTAGGGAGGATTACACACGCTTTCAAAAGAAACGTAAACATGAGAATAACAATTAAATAAAAGATATATATGTTTGTTTGTTCGAGTCAAATGCTTGTATCGAGTTATAATGGATGTTTTTGCGAAATTTTTTCCGCATTCTAAAGATGTAAATTTTCCGAATTTTTTCGTAAAATCGCAGAGCGCTTTTGTCGGGATAACTCGACGCGCCGACTGCAACCCGATGGCGTCGGGAAGGAGTAAAACATCGATCACTTTTTCTCGCTTTACGAGCTACTTATAAATTTTGGAATTTTCCGTGTCTTAATTTTCTTATAAATTCGTAAACATCCATTCCACAAGCATTATAACCTAGTTTAAATCGAGTCTTATATATATTATTACCACCGATTTTACGCGAAGGTTTCGTTTGTTTTCTTCAAGTGTGCAGTTTAGTTTATCAAGAAGAAGTTACATAAGATTGAGGAGCTTTTCACGCAATAATTCTTCTCGAAAAGGATTTAACCACCACTTTACACGGATCCCACCGAGCTAATCGGGAGTATTAGTTTCTTTCGCTTTTGATTACCTTCTTTTATCATAACTTTGATATTTCGGGGAACATTGGGGACAATGTTCAGTTTAAGTGTAGGAGGAAAATAAAGCGGAACTTTGAAACTATGCTTATCCTTGATTATTTACTTTGTCCAATTGTGATTGTGTAATAAACCATGAGAAAATGTTAGTTAGGTAATTTTGGCACCAAATTTTAATTTTTCATGACATATAGGAGTGGGCCATTAGTCTTAACAAAAGCGTCTCACGGATAGGAAGTTATATGACTAGCACAAAACCCTTTACCACCCAAATTCCACCAAAATGCGAGGATCGCCCTTAGATTAGTAGGAATTAAAGCATTCATCTTTAATGCTTAGAGGTGAACCGTAGTATATTAGATTCTAGAACTTGTTTTGTGATGCATTCCGAGATCGCAAGTGAGACTACACTTGTGTAGTTAGGAATAACTAAATGATAAGAGTCATTAGGATAACCCTTGTTCGATACCCGTAATATAATTACTTCTTCCACATTGGTTGAGTAATTCCACACCCTTTGCGTTGTACTCATCTTTAGTACACGATACCCCTAGTTAACCCCTCGAGCCTATCCTTTTGCGGTTCTCGTGATGTTTCGTTTTCCGAATATCAATGAAGAGCATTGTTTACACCCCACCCCCAAATATACACCCAAATCGCCTTAGCCTACCCCTTATGCACTCACTTTTAGTGCGTGTATTGTTATCACCCTAAACCCTTAGTTCAATTATCTGGTTGCTTGCATAAGTTGCTAAGTCGAGTCATATCCTTTGTATACAGTTTTGGGACGATTGGGATTCATGGGAAAAGTTAAAGTTTATGGAATGACGGGAAGGGAACGTTAAATTCAAATTCCCTTTGTTTGCGTAATAATGTACCCCAAGTGTTTTGATCTTTTCAATTCGGGTCAAATTAGTGTTAGAGTAATAAAAACTCACGTGTAGGGATATGCCTATAAATCCCTATCATTTTGATGTTACCGTAGAGGATGGTAGAGTAAAAGTGTATGATAAAAAAAATAAAATAAAAAAAAAAAAAAAATCGAAAAAAATAGAAAAAGAAAAAGAAAAAAATAGAGTGCAAAAAAAAAAAAAAAAAAAAAAAAGGGCTACCATCCTACATCTTTCCTTTAAATTTATGTTTGTTTATTTCCGTTACCTAGAGTTTTAGAGTGTCGAGTCTTGGCTTAGCAACGCCATTCTTCGTATGCATTTAACATAGAGATTTTGACTTACCACCACTAAATAGCCTATCCCACCAAACCCTTGTTTCCTACCGTAAGCCTAACATTACAACCCTTTAAAAGACCTCTTTGATAGTCTTTCCTAGGTGCTTATGCCAAAGCGATGGAGGTTTGATCTATTCTCAAGCCTATGGTAATCTATGTACTAGGACCGTTAATGAGTGTTTATCTTCCATTTCCTATTTGTTATATTTCATATATACACCCGAGAGATGTGAGTATCCAAACACCCCATGTGAGGTGCTAGTATGTAATTCCGTGCTTGTTATGACTTTCGAGGCTTATATGTGTTGTGGACTGTTTTAAATCAATGCTTCATGACCGCTAACTTATAAATTAATTGGCTAAAACCACATTTGCTTGAGGACAAGCAAATAACAAGTGTAGGGATATTTGATAAGGTTTTAAAAGGTACCATTTTGAGGGTCGTTTAAGTCCTTATTTGATCACTTTTGTATCCGTTATTGCTTAATATCGTTCCTTTTCACTTTTAGGTCTCTTGAAGGCAAAATGCTGGAATGACACTTATTTGGACGAAAAGGCGAATATACTGAAGAAAATGGCCAAAGTCGAATCGAGACACTCAAAGTCACGAAATGCAGGCGATGACGTCGGTGTTAATTTCGACGCCGTCGGGATTTTTAATGACGATACGAGCCAAAACCCTATTTTCAAGTGACGACGACGGGCTTTAAAAGAGTAGGCCGTTGCTACTCGTGACGGCCTAGATGCAACCCGCACGACGCCGGTCAAGAGACGCGCACACAGACATATAGGTGACGCCGTCGCAAGGTTAACGTGGCCAAGACGAAACCCTAATGACGGCGACACGACGGCCACAAAACATAAGGTGGCGCCGCATATGTAATATTATATATAGAATCCGAATTTTTCGCTTTTAAGAGAGTCTTTTGTGGAGTAAAACCTAAAACCGAACCAAGGGTGTCTTGTACAAGATTTTAGGGTTCCAAACCCTATCTTACATCAAGATAAGTATTTACTTCATCAATTCAATTATGTCTTTGATTATTTGTGTGTATGCTTGCATGTTCTCCATGTCCCGCTAATTTATTTGTGTGTTTGCTTAGGAATATGAAACTTAATTATTAAATATTGATTGGTTGTTTCTTATCTTAGTTGATTAATGATCTAGTAATGCGATAGGTCATTCGTTGTGTACTTAATGCTTGATTCATCTTTGTGAACCTTAGAATATAATTACCCGAGTAGTTGTAAGCTAAACCATCCAAAGAGTGCCTTAGAGTAAGAGTTTATTATCCCTAGTGGGTTTTGTAGACGAGACCCTTTGGTAAGTTCAAAGAGTTAGGGAGAAACGCATACCCCACAACTTTAGACACACAACGCAACTAAGAATAAGACGTGACAACTCAACCATCAATAGGAGATAAATAATGAGTAGTAAAACCTAAGTAAACACATCTTTAAACTATCATACGAGCACACATTAATTAGACATAGTCTAGCACCACCTTAGTTTAGATAATTAGATAATAGTAGAGTAATCGGTGAAATACCAACCCCCAAATCCAATACCCGAGATTCGTGCCTTTCAATTTCTAAAAAAAAACATAAAAAAAGATAAAAAATAATCTTCCTCAACCTTAACCTTAGCGTAGTAACTTCTCACTAGCATTCCTATTCTCCTAGAGAACGATATCAATTCCCGTGGCTTACCCTAATACTACACTACAACGATTAGGTTCACTGACTAGGGTGTTGAAAAACTTGCTCGACGAAAAGGAAGTTCCTTTGACCCCGAATGACGCGTGTAGCGTTATCAGACGTTACTATTGGATTGGTATCGCACACAAGTATAATAAAAGATAACCATTTAACCATTCAAAACCAATCCCAAAGTTAATTATTCAAAACATTTAATCCAAAGTATAAATATTAGGCCCAAAACATAGTTTAATAAAATAGGTCCCCATAGTTTATCGTAGTCGAAACGATCCTTGAACCACGCCCATGCCAAGCTTCCACCGATCAAGTAATCCAAACATCTCTTAAATACCTTAGAAATCATGTTAAAAGGTCGACTTTACGCCGGTGAGTTCATAGGTTTAAGTTCAATAAAATCATAGT